>CM038118.1:32589704-33108902 GCA_001642375.2 Mentha longifolia | reverse complement strand
TTAATGTGTGATATATCGTGGAATTTTAGAGTGATTTGTACGAAGGAAAAATAAAGAACGCGAGAGGTTTTTACGTGGTTCGATCTTTTGTTAGATCTACGTCCACGGGAAAGGGGAATGCTTGTATTAAAGCGTTCGAGTAGCTATTACAGTGTGTGTTTGTCTTTGTAAATGACACTATTTATAGAGAACTAAGAGCAGTTATGACCGAGGTCGTGGTGGTTCCTCGTCCGAGATTGTGGGTGGATCGTGTGTAATTGTCTTGCCACGTCCGCGATCGTGCGCACCTTGATCATGGGTTGCTGGGTCGGCCGAGCTTCTAGACTTATCTTGTTGGGCTCTGTCCGGGTTTGGGCCGAAGTGAGTTTTGAGTGGGCTGAGCTAATCTAGGCCGAGCTGGATCAAGTCCAATTATGTTAGGTTTGATGCTTGGGCCTGGTAGCTGGGCCACATCCTATCACATTCCCCCCCCAAAAAGTCAGAGAAGTGAGGCCATTGTAGATTGGAAATTGGCTGCCCCCGGCGAAATTAGGATTTTGACGAAGTCGAAATGCATACCTCCTCGTTTGGACGAGGTCGAACTCGAACTGCATTGCCCCGTCGAAATGCATACCGCCTCGTTTGGATGAGGTCGACTTTGAACTGCATTGCCCCGTCGAAATTAAGATTTTGACGAAGTCGAAATGCATACTGCCTCGTTTGGACGAGGTCGAACTCGAATTGCATTGCCCCGTTGAAATTAAGATTTCGACGAAGTCAAAATGCATACCGCCTTGTTTGGACGAGGTCGAACTCGAACTGCATTGCCCCGTCGAAATTAATATTTCGACAAAGTCAAAATGCATACCGCCTCGTTTGGACGAGGTCGAGTTCGAATGGGCGGGATTTGAAAAGTCACTACTGTTGGAGTCCAGAGTAAGTGGGACACGTGTTGCTTCCCTATGCGGGCAGGTGAAGAGGCGGGATTTGAAAAGGCAGAATATTTGCTTATAAAAGCTTCCAGCATACGCCTTAAAACATTTTTCCCCAATTTACCTTCCCGACTTTAAGAGAGAGAGTAAAAACCCTAAATCAAAAATCTGCAACTGTTGCCGCCATTCGCACCATTTTCAGGGAATTTTTTGTGAAAGCCACAACAAGTAAGTTTCTTCCTTGTTAATGTCTTCTTCTTCATCTTCTCTCCCGGTAGATATGGATAGGGTGAACCCTCGCCGTCTAGGGTAATTCCGGCTAGGGTTTTTTTGAATGTGTACACTCAGTTGTTGATCCCGCCCAGCCTTCGAGAAATTGAATTCCTACCTTTAGTTAGGTCCGACGCCGCTCTTCAATATGCCTCCACCATGAGTGAGTCGCATATGCAAAGTTTGGCTTGGAAATTTTTGTTTCCGGAGTCGACGGAGTTGGTTCTGCCTCGTATAGATAATAGAGGTAGTTCGCCTCCTGTAGGTTTTTTTTACTGTGTATGAGGATTATCTTCACTTCAGTCTTCACTTTCCTTTGAATCCTGTTTTTGTCGAACTTCTAGAGAAGCTCGAATTGTCGTTAGAGCAGTTGGCGCCGACCTCCGTCAAGCAGATTGTCGGGTTTTGTGTTGAGGTCGGTAGCCTTGGTGGTTTGGCTTCCATGGACTTGTTGCTTAAAATTTTTAGGCCTAAGCGGGGTCCGACGGGGTGGGTTTATTTTTCTCCCCTCCATGGGTTTAAGTTGGAGACGCCCTCCAAGGTGCCGAACTGGCAGAAGAATTTTTTCTTCTGCCGGACTGAAGGGGTGCCTTTATATCCTTGGTCCAAAGTCAAGTTCACACCTCAAGCCACTGAGAAACCAATCAATGATCTTGAGATGAGCTTGGTGAACCTCGGCCATGTTGAGAAGGATTATTCTGAGGCCGATCTTGCGAGGTATGGGCTGAGCCCATATGACGGCACTGTGACCGCGGATTTGGGTGAGGCCCTGCTTCATATGTTACACGAGGTGTTGTCTGTTCGAGGTTTAACATGTGTTTTTGTGTTTGCAGTGAATCCCCAAGATCTCCAGGCCGAGGTGCATAGGAAAAAGAAGAGGGCGAGGCCCTCTCCTGCCGTAGCACAGACGGTGTCTAGTACGTCAGCTGAGAGAGCAACCGACCTGACTAGGTCGGTTTCAGAGAGTTCATAGCCAGGTTCACCTCGGGCCGGCTCGCCTCCACCTAGGACTGTGGGTCATCAAATTCAGGGAGTTCGGCTCTCCTGGATTGACGAGGTGGGGGCTTATGAGGGTGGTCGATTTTTGGGCCAGGATGCGCACCGGGAGATGTCATTTCCCGAGGTGAGTAGAATTCGGTAGATTAGACATTTATGTCAGGTGTGTGTTCTAACATTTCTTTTCTTTGTGCAGGAGGCCGAGGTGGCTGTGGCCGGACTGAAAAGCCTGGCGAACTTCGTTACTGACGGAGTTGCCAAATTCCAGAAATTCTCTGCCGAGGTTGAGGCAGCGAAGGCCGATCTTGCGGCAAAGGTAGCCGCGGCCGAGTCCAAGGCCAAGGTGGTGGCGAAACGGGAGGCTAAGGCCCTCGCCGCCACCGAAGAGGCAAAGAAGAAGGCGTCTGACCTGGAGGCCGAAGTTACAGAGTTGAAGGTCCAGCTCGCTGAGGAGCGGGAGAAGATGGCCTGTGCGGTTGCTGGCCAAGGTGGGATGCTCCGGGCTTTCGCCGAGCATATATTCCGGTCCCGCCACTTTGGTAGGGCCATTGCACAACTGGTAGATGCTATGAGCACTTCGGTCTCTGCCGCAGTCATTGACTTGATTGCCCAGGATTACCCAGGTCTGGATAAGGCCAAGTATGGGTATGAGGCATGCTCTGAAGAGGAGATGCTGCGGGAATATGTTGATGTGCTTGTGGAGAGCACTTCGGAGGTACCAGTGGTGGAAAGGCTGGCCAAGCAGAGGTGCCTTCTATCAGAGACGGCGGTTCGAAATTGTCCCGTCGACAGGGATGACAAGCTGGAGGCCGCGATCGCTGGGCTGCCGAAGGACCCAGCCTCCAACGCCACTGGATGGAGGTCGGGGGAGACTGACGCCGAACCAGAGGTCGATAGGGATGAAGGAAACCATGAGGGGGTTTAATTGACTTCTCTCATGTGTTCTTTCTCCCATTTTTTTTTTATATAGCTTTGTACTTCGTCACCATTAGGGTGATGCTTCATTTGTCGTGTTCAGCTTTAAATAAAAACGCCTCTTGTTGAAACTTGCTTGTATAATTCTTTGTAGTCTGCTCCTGGTTTTTACGATGCTTCACACTTCGTGAAAGAAATATCCGAACTTCGTCAAGCTGTCGAAGTAGCTAAGATCGATGCTTCAAACTGGAAAAAACAAGCCGATAACATCGAAGTTGAGGCTGAAGTGAGACTTCGAGCCGCTCAGGAAAAGCTTGACGAAGTGCATGCGAAGTATCTGGAGCTCGATGACAAGTACCAACAAGCTTTGGACGACATCAAAACTTTCAAGGAGATTGTCGTGGAGCATACAGAGTATGAGGCTATAATTCACCGAGCTGGGGGATCCACAATTTTTGAGACCTATAGTAAGGTCAATGACCTCAAAGCTCGGTGCCGAAGCTATAGGGAGCAATATGGAAATGACTCCTGGCAGCTTCGGGATGAATGTAAAGAGCTCGTACGAGTAGCGAGCATCTACGAGATAGTTCTTGATCGCTGTCCGAAATTGAAACGACGTATTTTGTCAGAGGCGGAGTTTTCAACTTCGGCTACCCCTGGTGCAAACTTGAGGCTGCTTGACCGCACTTCTAGGGAATTCTTGGAAGGTGAATCTTCAAGTTCGGCCAACCCTGATCTTAGGATTGTCGCACGCCATTCTCAAGAATTCTACAATCAAGAGCGGCGGTTGGCGCCTAGACGAGGTCGAGGTCAAGCGAGCCAAAGTGTCCGAGGTAGAGGTCGAAGTTCAGCTCTCGGACGAGGTAGAGGCAGACTTAGTGTAGTCGACATTTTGAACTTTACCTCTGGTAGGGATTTTGCCAGAGATTGGCTTAGCTTTAGTAAGCCTAGGCCTCCGGGTTCCTCGTAATACTTGTACATTTTCCATTTACATGAAATAAAACGGAAATTTTGCACTTTTATTTGAGCTTTTCATCCTCATTTTTAACTAAGGTAGATTCCCCTGTTTTAAACGAAGGCAGCTTACTTCACCATGAAATAAAATTTGGCCTTAAGTGGATTACTTCGTCATAAGACGAAGTTTGGCCTTAAGTTTGGCCTTTATACAACCTGTCCTCGCCCTAAAATGAGGTTAAGGTTATATGGGTTCCTTATTTGTTGAATTTATCGATAGGAGTGGTCTCCCTACGTGCGTTTAAATGCTACTCCGAAGTCGGAGTTTTGGTTTGTTTTTGTTTTCCTCGTCAGGAATTTAGTTTGTGATTGAGACAAAACATATAAGTGGAAGTAGTACACCAAATAAATAATGCAAGACACGAATTTCAAAATATGCAAAACATGAATTTCATTGATAAAAATAAGATGCGTAAAAAGGATGGACACGATTTAAATCAACCTAACAACCTATTTACACACACCAGCTTCCACTCATAGATAATATCTCTTCAAATGGGAGATGTGCCAAGTTCGGGGTATTGGCTCACCAGATAAATAGGCGAGCTTGTATGACCCTTTGTCGAGGACTTCTTGAACTCGGTATGGGCCTTCCTAAGTGGCTTCTAGCTTGCCGAGCTTCTCCGCCTTACTGACCTCGTTATTCCGAAGCATGAAGTCGCCTATTTGGAATTGATGGTGCTTCACCCGGTTGTTGTAATACCGAGCTACTTGCTGTTTGTATTAAGCTTCCTGTATATAGGCTTGTTCCCGCTTTTCTTCTAGCAAATCCAGGTCAGTTCAAAGTTTCTCTTTGTTGTCCTGGGCTGCGAAGTTAAGCGTTTGGGGGCTCGGCAAGCCGATCTCTACCGGATCACTGCTTCAGTTCCGTATACCAAACTATATGGTGTTTCACCATGTGAGGTTCGGGGAGTAGTCCGGTAAGACCATAGAATTTGGTGCAAGTTTGCCGTCCAATCTCCTTTGGCCTTATCGAGTCGGGTTCTTAACTCTTTGACTATTGTTCGGTTCGTAACCTCAGTTTGGCCATTCGCTTGAGGGTGAGCTACCGAGGTGAACTTTTGTTGGATATGGAGTTCGTCACACCATTCTCTGAACGTCCTGTCTGTGAACTGGGTTCCATTATCTGATACGAGGACATGAGGTAAGCCGAAGCGACAAATTATGTTCTTCCAAATGAAGTTCAGGGCGTTCTTGCTTGTGATCCGAGCCAGAGGTTCGGCTTCCACCCACTTCGTAAAGTAGTCGATAGCTACAATAAGGAATTGTAGTTGGCCGGGAGCTTTTTCGAACGAGCCGACGATGTATATTCCCCACTGCATGAACGGCCAAGGGCTTTGCATGCTGGCCAGTTCGGTCTGTGGCAACCTTGGAACCGTCGCATGGATTTGGCACTTCGGACACTGTTTGACGAGGTCGATAGCATCCTGTAACATGGTGGGCCAATAGTATCTCGATCTCATGATCTTCTTGGATAGGGCGCGAGCTCCGATGTGACTGCCACAGGACCCTTCGTGGACTTCGCGTAATGCGTAGTTCGCTTGGTTGGGCCCCACACATCTTAGGAGAGGCTGGAGGTAGGATTTTCTATACAGCACTCTCTGTTTAAGGACGTACTTGATGGATTTAGCCAGGAGCTTCCTAGCCTCGACCTTATCGGTTGGGAGTTCGCCTTCTCCTAAGTAGTTGTGAAGTGGAGTCATCCAGTTCGGTCCGTCTTCGATTACTACATTAACTTCGGCTTCATCAATACTTCGGAGTTGTACTTCTTCCACCGGAGAGGTTGTTGAAGACGACGCGAGTTTGCTCAGTGCGTCAGCTCGGTCATTGTCTCCTCTTGGAATTCTCACCAACTCGAAGTATGAGAAGCTCTGTTGTAGGATCTTGGCCTTATGGAGATATTTCTTCATTCGTTCACCTTTGGCCTCGTACTTGCCTAGCATATGGCTCACTACGACTTGATAGTCGCAGTGAACTTGAATGGCTTGTACTTGGAGAGCTTGGGCTAGACGAAGTCCAACGATTAGAGTCTCGTACTCCACTTCGTTATTTGTGGTTGGGAAGTTGAACCGAAGTCATAGGTGGTCTTCTTCCTTTCCGGGCTGATGAGTAAGATCCCGGCTCCGCTTCCTTTGTTGCCTGATGCCCCATCCACGTAGACCTTCCAACAGTCTTGCAGCGGTTGGTTTGGTGCTTCGGGCTTTGATTTGTCTTCGGCAGGTCCAGCGGGCTTCTGCACCTCCGTGAACTTGGCTTCTATTAGGAAATCGACCAAGGCTTGCCCTTTAACGGCCTGACGAGGTACAAAGGAAACTGCGTGCTCTTCGAGTTCTACAGCCCATTTGGCGATTCACCCGGATGCTTCTGGTTTTGTGAGCACTTGCCAAAGTGGGAGATCGGTCAGCACTTGTATTAGATGCGCGTGGAAGTATGGTCGAAGTCTTCATGCTGCGTTTACCAATGCAAGTGCGACCTTTTCCAAAGGTTAGTACCTTGTCTCCGGTCCTTTTAGGGCTCGGCTTATGAAATAGACAGGTAGTTGACGACATTTTTCTTCTCGCACCAGGACCGCACTGATTGCCTCATCCGAAGCGGCGAGGTATAGGGAAAGGACCTCGCCCTCTTTTGGTACAGATAAAGTAGGGAGGTTTGCGAGGTACCTCTTTAGGTCGTCAAAAGCCTTTCTGTGCTCGTCGTTCCACTCGAAGTTCGGCGCCTTCTTTAGTATCTTGAAGAACAAGAGTTATTTTTCGGCAGCCTTAGACAAGAAACGACTTAGCACAGCTAGGCAGCCCGTCAGCCTGTGCACGTCGTGGATGGACTTCGGCACTTGCATTTCTTGGATGGCTCGGACTTTTGATGGGTTAGCCTTTAAACCTTCGCGTGAAACCCAACACCCTAGAAATTTTCCAGATCGGACCATAAAAGTACACTTTTCTGGGTTTAACTTTAAATTCACTTCACGAAGTAGGCTAAGAACAACTTTGAGATCGTTTACACAAGTGGCAATTTCCTTGCTTTTAACGACTATATCGTCTACATACACTTCGATAATTCTACTGATGTGGGCCTCGAATATTTTGTCGACCATCCTTTAGTATGTAGCTCCAGCGTTCTTCAGTCCGAAAGGCATCTTTTATATGCATAGATACCGAAGTCCGTGACGAAGGCGGTCTTCGGCGCGTCCTCGATGCTCATGAGGACTTGGTGATACCCCTTGTACAAGTCTAAGAAGTTGAACATCTTGTGGCCAACAAGAGCTTCGACCTTCTTGTCAATGTTCGGAAGGGGGTAGTAGTCTTTTGAGCAGTGCTTGTTGAGGTCGGTGTAGTCTATGCACATCCGTCATCCCCCTCCCTGCTTTTTCACCATTACGGGGTTGGCCAACCAGGTCGGATATTTCACCTCGAATAAAATATCGGCCTTTTGCAGTTGGCGAACCTCGTCAGAGATCACTTGATTTCTTTCGGCTGCGAAGGCTCACTGCTTCTGCCGAACTGGTTTCACCTCGGGATCGATGTTAAGGTGATGAGTGATGACGCTTGGTGCCACCCCAGTCATGTCTAGCGGCGACCAAGCGAAGACATCTCTGTATTCCCGAAGTAGCCGGATAATCTGACTTCGGAGCTCGTACTCCCCGACGAACCCTACTTTAACAACCTTGGTAGGGTCATCTTCGTATAATGCGACGTCTTCGACCGGCTCAACGGATGGAGGCGATGTCAGCTCCACCTCTTCGGGGTTCTGTAGTTGCTATGCTTGAGGGTGCTGATTCCCAGCACCTCGGAGTGCGACCTGCATGCACTCCTTGGCTTGAAGCTGATTTCCCCGAAGTGTGATCACTTTATTTTTAGATGGAATTTTGATCATCAGGTGATATGCCGAGCAAATCGCCTTTGTTGTTGTCAGCCAATCTCTCCCTAAGATGATATTGTAGGGAGAATTGGCTTTTACGACAAAGAAGTTGATGATCTTTGTCGACGACAGCGGGCTCTTCCCAACAGTGACGCGAAGTGGAATGATGTCATCCGTTGTCGTTTCTTATTGTGTAAAGTTCTTCAACGGAGTGGACGCCGGCTTCAGTCAGGCTTCTTCGATCCCGAGCTTGTCGAAGTAGTCTTTGAAGAGCACGCTCACTGAGGCTCCGCTGTCTATGAACACCCTGTGAATCAAGTTGTTAGCCACCACGGCTTGAATTATGGTGGCGTCCTGATGGGGTGTGGCGTGGGGGACTGGGTCATCATCGGAAAAAGTGATGACTTCGTCCTTCTTGAACCTCTTTTGAGAAGGTTCTTCTCTTTGTTGGCTTCGGGCCTCGGCTCTTAATGAGGACTTCGTTGAGCCTGGAGACAGCCCGGTGATGGCACCGATGACTCTATCGTATTGAGGTTGGTCCTCGTCTTCGTCTTCGTCATCGTGCTTTGACTTTTTATCATGGTGGGGTGCGCAGTTGTTGCCTCCCCTATTCTTCTTTCTCTTGCCCTTCCCTTAAAGTTGGGCCTCTTACTGGTTGCGACTTTGGTACAGCTTAAGGGTACCGTCGCGTACCATATGTTCGATGTCCGATGCGAGGTCTCTGCAGTCCTCGGTTTCATGACCGTAGTCGTCATGAAACTTACAGTATTTCTCCTTGGATCAGCGCTTCGATCCACCTCTGGACATGGGTGGCGGCTTCTCGAATAAGTTCGTATAAAGCTCGTATATTTCGGCCCTGGACTTCGTCAGCGGTGTGTACTGACTTCGGTCTTGGCTGGGCCGAGGTCCTAAGCGAGACTTGAGGGGTCCCCGCTGTAACCTTTCGAGGGCACTTCGGTGACCTTACTTATGGTCGGTGCGCTCCTCTTTCTTCCTCTTCTCATTATTTTCGGGCCGATCTGCTGCCCGTTTTTTCCAATCAGCCTCGTCCGCCTCCGCGAACGTATCAGCAATCCTCCATAGCTGCCTGGAGGTCGTTGGACAAGCCTTCACGAGCTCTTTGAAGAGAGTCCAGGACTGAATGGCGTTTTGAAATGCCAAAATGAGAACGTCGTCGGAGAGACGATCGACTTTAAGGCTCTCTTTATAGAAACAGGCCAGGAAGTCGCTAATAATTTCTCCTCGCCCCTGCCTTAAGGTGAGGAGCTGGGCCGGGCTGATTTTCGCCTCAGCTTTCTAGAAGAAACGATGCTCGAAGGCGTCGAGTAGGTCGGCGTACGACCCTATGCTGCCATTAGGTAGGCTGGCGAACCAGCTTCTGGCGTTGTCCACCAGCAGCTCAGGGAAGACTTTACACATGTAAATGTCTTCGGCGAGTCCTTGGTTCATCATGTTGTACTGGAACCGTGATAAGAAGTTGTTGGGGTCGTGTGACCCATTGTAGGGCGGGATAGGAGGTACTCTATACGTCGACGGGAGGGGAGTATAGAGTATCCTATTAGTGAAGGGAGTGAAGATTCGACCGTAGACGGTGAATCTTCCCTGGTAAATGTCACGCCGATGTGGGATGGCGTTTTGACGAGGTGACGTTGAACTGCGCCGAGGTGAAGCGCGGTCGTTGTTCCCACGGCGATTGTTGCTCCGTTGCCTTTGGGAAAGTTCGGCAATCCTGTCTCCTAAGATCTGGAGACTTGGGGATCGCCTCTGTGACGGTTCAACTCCGTCTTCTCTGTGTTGACTTCGTTGTCGATGTTGATTGACGAACTTAAGGAAATCTTGTTCGTGGAGGTTTAGGTACGCCTTAAGTGCACCTCTAAGCTCGGGTTGGAGTGCGGCGTTGCCACGTCGGCAACCACCCTGACTTGGCTCGCCGCTGCTAGCTGAATCCCCAGTCTGGCCCGATAGGACATCCTCCAGGTGGCCTTCGGGAGTTTGGTCGGTTATGGGCTGTTTGCCAGGTCTTCTCGTGGAGACAGTTTGCCGATTTTGACTGGTGTCGGCCTCCTCCTCATTAACTGGCAGGCGAGGTGGATTGGTGGGAGGATCGGCTTGGTTCTGCTTTGCCTTGGCGGCAGGAGCAGCAGCGGTGGTGGTGGCGGAGCGGGTTGATTTTGCCATCGTATCTTCACTCGAAAACGCTGATCGACTTCACAAAAAGAATTCATTTCCCACAGACGGCGCCAGTGATCGATTGTGGAATTTTAGAGTGATTTGTACGAAGGAAAAATAAAGAACGCGAGAGGTTTTTACGTGGTTCGATCTTTTGTTAGATCTACGTCCACGGGAAAGGGGAATGCTTGTATTAAAGTGTTCGAGTAGCTATTACAGTGTGTGTGTCTGTCTTTGTAAATGACACTATTTATAGAGAACTAAGAGCAGTTATGACCGAGGTCGTGGTGGTTCCTCGTCCGAGATCGTGGGTGGATCGTGTGTAACTGTCTTGCCACGTCCGCGATCGTGTGCACCCTGATCATGGGTTGCTGGGTCGGCCGAGCTTCTAGACTTGTCCTGTTGGGCTCTGTCTGGGTTTGGGCCGAAGTGAGTTTTGAGTGGGCAGAGTTAATCTAGGCCGAGCTGGATCAAGTCCAATTATGTTGAGTCTAATGTTTGGGCCTGGTAGCTGGGCCACATCCTATCAATGTGCTCATGGCATGTGTGTCCGGTGAGTAAGGGATTTCCGTTATAATTTATAAGTGACTTTACTGAATGGCCATGATATATTTTTTTGACAATTATAAGTTCACATTCGTTATCAAGTCTAAAAATAAATGGAAAGGTTTGTTTGAGGTGAAAAGACGATTTTTGCTAACTACTTCTCTTAACTCTCCTCTCAAGCAAGAAATCCACTTATTCCAATAAATTCATTACAAAGATGTAGCAAATCTTAGCATATAACTAATTCTATCTTTCTCCGGTGCGGGCACCGTCGATGCTGTAAATCTTTGCATTGAAAAACTCATATTTAATGCCCTAGATCTCATATTTTCTCTTCCCAAGTCATTTGACATCCAACTTCTATGGAATATATCTGAATATATATAAATTTATGATATGAAAGACTACAACTCCATCTCCATCTTTTATCTCAGTACATATGGACACCAGTCAAAATGCAATAATCTAATTTAATTTATGTCAACATTAATATTATATTAATATTTTAACTTGAATTAGATAGAAATGAAAATCAATCACGGTCCAGAGGATGAAAACTGGTAGATGAATACTCCAACATGCAACCAAATTCTCTTTAAAATCCATTAGCAGCATATCGAATCAAGTAGTATATTTTTAATCATGCAAATTAGACAAATATATTTGAAAATAAATCAATCTACGACAAAAGATAAACTAACTAAATATCATTACAGAATTGATGTTTAAAGATACTGATTTGGTGACCAAACAAAAAAAAGAAAAAAAAAAGAAAAAGGAAAAGGAAACAGGCAGCGATAGATTTTCAGCTGCCGCTTGCACCCTCCATTAAAGTTTATAAAATAGCTTGCTTTTCATTCTCTTTCATCCGCACACGGCACATCCCCATTTGCGTCCTTGTCCAACCATATTAAAGAAGATTTTGGATGCCGACGACATTCGGTCTTCCAACTTTGCCCCGTTCATGTTAAACGAAAAGAGAAGCAGAAAACTCAATCAAATACTACCGGGAAAAGTTACGGAACTGAATGAAATATATTTGTAGACAAAAGATCATAAATATTGGCTCCACAAAATTCAAATTTATACTCCCTCCGTCCTGCCGAAATGACCCTGTTTTCTTTATTGGGATGTCCCAACGAAATGGCCCTGTTTCCCAATAAGGAAAGAATTAAGGAAAATTAGGGAGTATTAGCAATTAATTAAGAATCCCTTATTATTCTTAAAATTAGTAATACTAATAAATAAAAAAAAATCGGAAATAAAAAAAGAAAAAGAAAATGTTTGTGAAATACCATTAATTGGTTTTCATCTACCCCAACTATACCTAAATTAAACATTTTGCTGGATCCCCAAAACAAAACCCTACCGATTCATTTTCCTCTCTAACTCATTTCTCTCTCGATTCATCTACTCCACTCTCTCAAACATTCTCCTCTCAAGAACCCTAATTTCAGATTCATCTCTCTCTCTCTCTCGATTCTTCCACAGTGAAGGCTAAGAATGTGGATCCACTCTCGATTGATTTTGAGTTCCCATTTCTCTGTCGATGCCTCCTTCACGGTGGGTTTCTGTCCGCCGCCGCCCCCCCTCTGCGATGATGCCTTTGAGCGGCGGGCCCGCAGGCGGCGGCCGGATTTCAAAGCGCAGCACCCCTTCGTCTCCTTCTCCGCCTCGGAGAGCCACGCCTCAGATCTGTAAGTCAGATCTGCAGAGGGGCCTCTCACGCCAGCAGGGGCCTCCGTGTAGAATCCGTTCCGATTAGCCCCTCGGTGAATCCCCTTGCATCGGTGAGAGCCCTCCCTGATGGTTGGCCTGAAGGCTTGCCGTGGGTTTCAGTGAATGTGAATGTCTGAACTTGATGCATATGTATATTTTTTGTATCATAAGCATAGTAGAAGAGAGAAACATTGAACTTCTGCACTTTTAGATTCAAAAGATTGGCAATTACATAGCTTTTGACAAAAAAAGTGCACACATTTGCCCCTAAACAAGTCCCCTAAAGTTTTGAGGAAAGTTCTTCTTTTCTTATTTTTGTGTTTTTATCTTCATAATTCTCATATTCTGTTTTTAGAAATCAAAAAATCGAAAATGCAGTTGTGATCACCATATTTTTGAATAAAACTGTAGGTGGAAAAAAAAATAAAAATAAAAAATTGAACAGTAATTAAGAATACCGAAATAAATAATCTGGATTGAAAAAAAAATATTTTTTCATTTTATTTTATTAATATTGAATTTAAAATATAAATATTAATTCAATTTAAAAACATATACTCCTTCATTAGCAAATACACTTAACAACTTAAACACTCCCTCCTTAAGTCTCGTGCCGAAAAGTTTTCAGGCTATTTCGGTGGGACGGAGGGAGTATTTTGGAACGTCAATTATGTATGTGAAACATTCTTTTGAGTCACCTTATATTCTTGGACATAGAAAAATTGGATAGGCATGGTACGATACTGGGAAGAAATTATAGATGATTGTCTTGTTTTGTACTCCCTCCGTCTCCTTCTACTTGAGCCAATTTTCATTTTGGGTCATCTCACTCTACTTGAGTCATTTCCTTAAATAAAAATAATTAGGCTCAATTAGTAGTGTAATTAATGGATTTTTAATGGCATAATTAAGAATTTTGGTTTCATTACAGTGTTTTTAAGTTTGGAAATATGAATTTATTCCAATTTTCTATTTTTCAAATTTTAATAAAATAATTTAATAATTATAATTGACAAAGTATTATTACTATCTTAATATCTGTGCCCACTCTATCGGGCTCAAGTAGAAGGGGACGGAGGGAGTGTATGATTAGTTTCCAATGAAAGTTCATTGAACAATTTATGGCTGAAATAGCACGGCTTGTGCAACCAAAATAATATTTAATGCACTAAAACAACTCAAGGATAACAGATGAACACTATCAGTTTGAGAAAGATGAAAAAAAAGAAGAAAAAAAGAAGCAAAAGCCATTACCATGCCTCTTGCTCAATGTCTTTTTGCAAGGACCTCTTTAAAGTTTCTAAACTCGCACCTTCAAACTCTGAAGGATCAAAAGACGCACAAAAATGGAATTAAATCAAAAGCCCCCCCCCCAGCGTAGGTTATTCTGGCCATAAAAAAAGATCAAGACGCTATTCCTGCTTACCATATGACATGGAAACAGAAGCATGATAACATATGCCAAAGACAAAAAGTAACTATTACAGTAGAAAATAAGAAAATGTACTGATTAACTATAATAGGAATTCAAATTGAGAAACAAAGGAGAAAGATGTTTATTACTATTGTTAAACCCAGTTGAAATCAATGAAGCCATAACCTTAGCATTATAATCATATCTGAGTGATTTGATGCGGAAACTGCTTGGTTTGGCTGTGCAAGTCATTATAAGCATGCCCAATAATAGCCTGTAGCAATACACCACCAACTCTTTAGTGTAATTAATGATGTATGATAGAAAGATATATGTCTTTAGAAATATAGCAAACCACATAAATTGATTATTTGTAGCAAATAAGAGAAAATATCATATTAGAGAGGCATTGCCAGTGAATGTTAAAGTTGAAGAAAAATCTTTATCTCTCAAATGTTGATAGCCACTCTCACTAACAAAACCATTTTATATTTTACTACAATATACTGTATCATATTACCAAAACACATACATAAAATGGTGTAGTATTGAGAAAACAAATAAAATTTTAATTACCAGGAACTAAAAGCTGATAAAAAGAGAAAAAAAAAAAAAAAGCAACGGGAGAGCATAATAATGTGATTCTATGTAAAATATGCCAAGGATTTACGGCTAATTATGTTTCTTGTTCTGACCTTTTGATCCATTTTGACAAAAAAGGTAGTGTAACTGCACTGGCGACTCCAGCATGGAGCATTGGGGGTACAGCTGTACCCCCAAAAAAAAAAATTTTTTTACTAGTATTATGTATTATGTATATATATTAACAAAAAATACTAGTATTATGTATATATTCTGTAAAATGGTACTATTAATGTTATATACTCACTCTGTCCCGCTGAAATGGTCTTCCTTATTGAACATATGTAAGGAGTATAATAAGAAAACAATGTTATTTCGGTGGGATATAAGGAGTAATTATTTTTCGCACCCCCGAATTATAATTCCTGGAGTCGCCACTGTGTAACTGTGTAAGATTGCTCCAAGACTACGAAAAGATTTGAAGCCAAGAAACTCAGTATACTATGTTCAGTGTATGTGATGCACTACATTTTACTGTGCTAGTAAAGGTTCTTCAAACTGCAATTTAGTTTATAAGTGCAGTAACAGACATATAGTTCAAAAATACGTCTTTCCTCTGTGAAAATTGGTTTAAGTAAGCAGTTTCTAGCAATGGTTGTAGTAAGATGATCATGTGTAGATGGATTATATGTTGCATAATTTGAATTGATAATATTTTTTTCTAGGAAGCCAAGCCAGCTATTGAAACAGAGGGCCTAAAACCTGATAAGTGATAACAATAGTTCTGCAAAATTCACAGGCTATGGATTAGGGAACAAAAGATCATACCTTTTCTCACGAATTACAGAATCAGATTCGCCTTGAACAATCATATTCTTTGCTCTACTCCAAGAAATAGTCCAGTTGAAGCAAAGGAATCCGCACTAATGAAAATCTTAAAGAACGTTGGAAACTTCTTCAAGTTTGCATTTAGAAAGCCATCAAACATTGGATATCCAATGCCGTCTCAGCCGTCTCGATAAAAGCCCTCCAAATACCAAGACGTAATCAATCAATCACCATTGGTTTGAATTTGAATCAAACCATTATTCTTCTCAAATTGAGCTATTGAAGCGTTGAAGGGGAAAAAAGAATTTACGTTTTAAAGAAGAAAAAGCAGCAGTAGGGCAAAACTATTTGGGCGGTGCATTGAAAAACTGAACAGGTTGGTCTGCGCGTGGTATACTCAATTAATGAGGGGAAATTCTATTAGGGGTGTAAGTGCACAACCCCAATCCATTTATTCTAGGTCATGTAGCAGGGGCCCATTTAATTTTTAAAATTTATTCTACTTGAATTTTAATTTTTTTTTTTGAATAAGCACGCACTTAACTCTCTAATAACGGCATGAACTCGTCGACTCTCCGTCTTCTTCATTCAAAATTCTTCCCCCATTATTCGAGAAGCGCCATTACTCGAGAAGCATTTCACCATTACATTGCTCTTAATCCTCTGAACCTATTTTTTGTGAGAATATGTGTATTGCAGATTGTAGTATGTAGGCCAAATAACATTCAAGTTTCATTTGAAAGAGAGCATATGTATGTCGAATTACCACATCCATTTGGGTATCCTTATCTATCACAAGTATATAGTCTTCTCATTCTTACTCTTTCTTTCCATCTCTCTAATATATACATAGATAAATATATGTACTAAATGAGTGTATTGTATACAAGGAACATATTGCAGGCAATTTGAGTAACCTTTCAATTTACGACTCCAAGATTCAAGACCAAGCATCTTAGAAGGCAGGCATCGCGGGAAGATAATTTTTGATATGATATACTACATACTACAATCTGCAATACACATATTCTCACAAAAAATAGGTTCAGAGGATTAAGAGCAATGTAATGGTGAAATGCTTCTCAAGTAATGGCGCTTCTCGAATAATGGGGGAAGAATTTTGAATGAAGAAGACGGAGAGTCGACGAGTTCACGCCGTTATGAGAGAGTTAAGTCGTGCTTATTCAGAAAAAAAAAAAAAAAATTAAAATTCAAGTAGAATTGATTTTAAAAATTAAATGGGCCCACTGCCACATGACCTAGAATAAATGGATTGGGGTAGTGCACTTACACCCCTAATAGAATTTCCCATTAATTAGTGCCTCGGAAAACATCATAATATATTCATTAAATCTGGATAAAATAATTTGATTTTTTTTATGCAATTGATTAGAAAAATAGCGACTTCCAAATCCATCCCTACAATTACAATTACAATTTATTAATATAATATTAATGTGAGTGGTGAAAATAGGCGGGAAAATATTTGGAAGAATATTTTCTGTTATTATATATACTAGTGTTGCGCCCGTGCGTTGCACGGAACATACGAATTATAAAGAGTGATAAAATAAATAGAAATTTGAAATTATATATTTTCTCTCACATTATTATTGAATAAACACAATACAATATATTATTGTTATTTTTAATAAAAATGTAATTTTTATAATATTGAAAACCTAAAATAATTTAAAAGAATATAAGTAAATATAATTTTAAAACATATGTTATACTACATGTCTACATTTATATGAAACTACTATTGATATTATGATACTATTTAAATTATTTGGTATTTTATTTAAATTATTAATACTTATCTAAATAATTAGTAATTATTATTTTCCTTTATTAATTAGATACATTTCTTTGAAAAAATAATACATCAAAAAATAAGCAATAAATCACGATCACAATAAATTTATCGATCCATAACTTTAAATCTAACTTAATATTATTTCACAAAAGTTCAATTAATAATTAGTTTTATTTGTGACAATGTATTCAAAATTTCTATTGTCACAACAAAATTTTACACAAATTATTTATAATAAAAAATAGGATTGAAAAATAATAATAATAACATATGCATGTAGCAAAATAAAGAAATTAATAGAATGATTTTTAATGCAAAAATAGAATATTCGCAAGCAATGAAACACTATTATAATTTAAATTCATTTATTACCAAATCCATTGAACAATTTATAACTCTTTGAAATAAATCACCTTCATAAAACTATTGGACAATTGGTGATCACTTTTGGAGGGAAAATGGCATTGTTGTAATTTTTGCCAACAATTCTACTTTTATATATTGTATAGATTATAGATTATAGATATGTCGAGGTAATTATCTCTACGGATGACATTTTGTTATTTATTTATCTATTGTTATATGGAGGTTGATGATTCATTTGCTTCTAAGTTGGTATATATGGATGTGGTTTATTTGCTACTAAGTTGGTTAAGGGTGAGTTTTGTAAAGCTTCTGGAAAATTAGTTTTATATTAGCAAATAAATTAGGTTGATTTTAGTGGGATGATCAACGAGACTGCCTATGATTGAAAATTAAGTAGTTTTCTTATCTCCTCTGTGCATAATCATCTCCAAGTAGCAAGCCGTGTTATATTAATAATAAATAATTTAAAAATCTGAAGGAAAAAAATAAATGAAAAATATGGGAAAGAAAATAAATAAGTGAAAAATCTAAGAAATAAAAAACATATACGCTACAAAATACTACACTATATACGTTGGGTCATCAAATTCTTCCACATAATTAATAGGCACGTATCTCATTCATCTGCATTTATTTTATTTTATTTTTATTATTATTATTATTTTTATAGATGGTCAAGGTGTTAGAGGGATGTGGTTAGATGGCCATATAAGTCTATTTTTATATTACACACAGGTGACCATGGCGCTTGTTCTTGTATAAGTGTTTGCATGCCTTTGAAAAATCTTTTCTTTCATATTTTTATGTATATCAATTCTATTGTTTAATGCAAGCTACATCATTATTAGACAACATTTTTCTGCTTCGAAATGTTGGCCAGTGATTTTACTCGCTCCAAATCCAAAAAGTGTTGATGTTGGTTTGTCTGATAAAAAAAGTCATTATTTTGTACATAGATAATAAATTGACATTGAAACATACTAAAGAAAAGAGAAAAAGGGTAAAAAAAAAAAATGGCCGGGTCGAACCCGGACCCGGACCTAGAACCGCAAATCAAATAGTGACCGGGTCTTGAGCGGGTCCGGGCCGGGTATTACCCACCCAGTGACACCCCTATTTGGGGTGCAGTTTTTGAGTATTGTTTTAAGATTTTTAGAGTAGGTCGTTAATCAACCCAATTGATAATAAAAAAAAATGAAAAAAATAAAAAAAGTTATATATAGGAACAACCGAACACGCCTTGAAAAAAAAATTAAAAAAAAATTAATAACAAAAAAACAAAAAAAAAACTTTGATGGGCTGGGTCGGGCCAGACCCAAAACTAGCGGGCCGGTCCGGATCCGGACCGCTCAGGTCACGGGTCTGGAACTGGAATCGGACCGCATCATTATAAACTAGTGGGTAATGAGCGGTTCCGGATCCGGTCTGGGTAAAACCCGCCCATTGACATGCCTACCGGTAATTGTTGTTGCATGAAGGATATAGAAGTCATGATCGTGGGCTTTGTAGAATTAGTTATGGGCTTTACTCTTGGGCTTCGATTAATTAAATCTGATTTAGGAATAGAAAGTGCATATCGGTATTATTTTCTTATTATTGAATAGGACTTAGATTACTGACGAGACAGAAACAAACGCTGCTGCTTCTTTATTTTCTTTTTTATTTTACTTTGCTTTTACATTGGAGAACTTGGAACTAGTGTTTGGATTTATTCACTTTCAGAATTTTCTTCTTCTTTTGCATGAGAATGATTGGATCATTAATTTATTTGTTTGCATGATGATTGATGAATGGTTAGATTTGTTATGTAGGATTTGAAAATCGTAAACCAATAATTGAGTCTTGTGAATTATTACATGTTTGTTGATTAAATTGTGCTTGTTTAATTTGAACAACTGGTCATTGTTTAGATTTATTAGATATTAGATGAGATTGAGAGATAATTCTAGTATCGGATCTAAGTTTGATTGGCATCGATTTTGAATTGAAAACGTATGAATCAATTGCTTATTTGTTCATCGTTGTGTTCTTATTTGTGCAACTTGAATACGAGAGTTATGGTTGTAGCCTAATTATGAATACGGAAGTTAATAATTAGACAGCTTTTAAGAATATTTAGTGATTAAATAAGTGCATGTATTATTCATAAGATTAGATTATTCGTAGATGATATTCTGAATCCTAGGCTTTTTTATCCTTGATTTCCAATGTGTTTAATTGTTTCCTGTATATTTCTTGTTTATAGTTTTAGTTTAATTCCTTCAAAACAAATTTGGTTAGAGTGTTTAGAATTGTGTTTATTTTTAGTATTTGTGATAGCACTTTTAATTAGAAGCCCTGTTAAGTTTTCCTTCGAGATTAGATATAGGGTCAGCTTACTTGTGGACAATAATGTCAAAGTCTCTCATTTATCACACATTAACTTTGTAACGATCTTAACTTTAACATATAAATTGGAAAATAATCCCCATTACTAAGGCCTAAGGGTGATTCACCCATTCTTACGATAACATGTTCAATCGCGTTACTACAATGCCACGTCAGATTTTCTGTGGATGGATCACCTTAATGTGCTCTGTTATTAGCTATGCATTCGTTCTCATTTTAGGAGGAAAAAAATCACATATTTGACCACACTCTACATATGTGGGTAATTTAATTTTCCATCAAAATCTAAGAATTACTCAATCAAACAGAGGTTTAACGCTTCATTTAAAATTAAAGTTATGCGCACAGTCCAATTTAGGAAGCTTTCTCCAAGTCAGTGATCGCCAATTATGTAAATTGTTTCTATCCATGAATTTGTTATGGTATCATTGTTCAATTTCCAATCCCTTCCATCTTTCATAATGCTCATAGTCCATGCTAATTATATATTTTTTGACAACTTTAGAAAAACTACGTGAAGCGAAATTTGGAGCAAACATGATTTAAGTAATAAGATGAGAAAATAAAATTTGTTCAGAATTTTTAATGCTTCAATTATTTTATTTTTAAATAATTTTTAAATAATTTTTTTTTTTTTTTTTTCTTTTTTTTTGAACAAAACTCTTCTAAACGTTGATATGAAAAATAATAACGACTCAGTCATACTCCTCTCTCTCTCGCCCTTTCTCTCTTTCCGGCCACAACCAGTATGGCAGCTTATGCTGCTCTTGCTTCCCTTTTTCAAACTATTCGGCTAAACTCTAATAAACCCAAATCCCTGTTTTCTAGGGACGCGGAAGATAAAATTAGATCCATCCACGGGTACCTGATTTTCTTGCTATCCTTCCTCCAAGACTATCCAGGGAAATCCCACCGTTGGGAGGGCAAGATGAGGGACTTAGCTCTTGAAACTGAAGATATCATCGAACAATTTATGTGGCAGCGGTCTTATAATAGACGGTTTGAACTCCCAAGCGGAAACCTCGACGACCAGCTGAGAAATGTAACCGAGAAGTTCTGTCTGATCGCTGGAGATTTGATGGACGAACGACTTGATTACCCACCTCATTCAATTTCGTCATCGTCTTCATCAAAACTTGCAGCTACCAACGGTGCGGTGATCGGTTTAGAAGAGGATCTGATGGCGATAAAGGATCGGCTTTGTGGGCTTTCATCCAAACTCCAATTCATACCCATTGTGGGAATGGGCGGAATTGGTAAGACCACTCTAGCTACAACTGTATATGCTGATTCATTAATCGTAAAGCATTTTGATATTCGTGTTTGGCTCACAATATCACAAGATTATAGTGCAGACAAAGTTCTTTTAGGTCTTGTAGAGGCAATGAAATTGATAGAAGAAGAAGAAGAAATGTCTAGTAGAGAGGGGATTGATGATTGTAGTAAAGCGGAGAAAGTGTACAAAAATTTGAAGGGTAGGAGGTATCTTATTGTAATGGATGATGTGTGGAACACTAAGGTTTTGGATGATGTAAGGAATATATTCCCAGATGATGGTAATGGAAGTCGAATCGTGTTAACCACAAGGTTAGCAGATGTAGCCACTTATCCTGACCCCTATAGCCCTCCTTATGAGATGAAATTCTTGAATGGCTCTCAAAGTTGGAATTTGCTTAAGGGAAAGGTGTTGGGAAACAATAATTGCCACTTGAATTGGAAGAGATTGGGAAAGGGATTGCTAGAACTTGTGTAGGGCTACCCCTAGCTGTTGTCCTGGTTGCTAGATTCCTCTCTGAGATCAGTAAGACTCCATCTTGTTGGGAGGAAATTGCCCAAAATGTAAAACAAATTGTTGGTCAAGAGCTAAAGGGAATAATATCTTTGAGTTACACGCACTTGCCTCATCATTTAAGGCCGTGTTTTCTGTATATGGGAGGCTTTCCGGAAGATGAGAGTATCCATGCTTCAAAACTTATTAAGTTATGGGTAGCTGAGGGCTTCTTTAAACATCAAAATGGATGCAGTAAAAGCTCAGAAGGGGAGGTAGAGGAGTACTTGGAGGATCTTGTAAAGAGAAATCTTGTGATTGTGACTAGTAGAAAGAGTGATGGGAAAATTAAGTGTTGTAACCTCCATGATATGGTTCGAGACTTTTGCGTAAGGAAAGCCCATGATGAGAAGTTTCTTTGTGTTATTGATGGCCGTGCTGTTCCACAAGGCATGATATATGAGCGGCGCATCAGTTTCACGCTTTCACATATAGATAACATTTGGTGTCCAACCATCCATACTATGCTGTGCTTCCAACTTCAGAATTTCCCTAGTTCACCAACCTTTCTTAGCCGTTTTAGATTGCTTAGGATATTGGATGCTGTGGATGGCAACTCCAAAGATCTTCCGGCTGAAGCGTTTGAGTTGTTTCATTTAAGGTATCTTGCTTTAATCTGTCGTTCCAATATTCCATCAGTCATTTGTAATCTTATAAATCTTCAAACATTAATTATTCTTCCAGCCTCATACATCCTTCCAACCTGTTATAATTGGAACATAAATTGGCGAATTGGTAAAGGTATATCTGATATCTCACTGCCATTGGAAATTTGGAGGATGCCTCAGTTGAGGCATCTTGTCCTTTATGGTCTTTATATGCTACCTCATCCTCCAGGTGGATCGAACCTTCCTCTCGAAAATCTCCGAACTCTTTTCTACATAAAAGATCTTGTATGGACTGCTAAGATCCTGGACATGATTCCAAATGTCAAAAAATTAGGTCTATTGTATCACATCAATGAAGGGTATGACCTCCATCTTCTCAAGCATCTCCATCAACTTGAAAAGTTGGAAGTATATGCGCTTCAAAGTTTTTCTTGGATGGGTCAGAACCCTACTTTCCCTAGGACACTAAAAAAGTTGACCTTAGTGGCAGGGGGATTTCCTATGAAGTATATGACTATAATTGGTTCATTGCCTAATCTTCAAGTGCTCAAACTAAGAGATCCATTTTTTCATGAAACATGGGAAACAGCTAATGGAGAATTTCCTCAGCTGAGGTTTTTGCTGTTTCAGAATTCAGGACTCCAGCACTGGATAACCGAGAGCAGTCACTTCCCGAGACTTGAATTCCTAGTGCTTCGTTCGTGTAAGTGTTTAAAGGAGATTCCAGAAAGTATAGGAGAAATTCCAACACTCGAACTAATTGAAGTGTGTGATAGTAACGAGTCTCTCGTGAAGTCAGCCAAGCAGATATATGAGGGTCAACAGAGCTATGGAAATTATACACTCCGTGTTGATGTCTCCCGTTTTAAAGAGGTTAGAATCCTACCGATCCTTGAACAATATCAAGTCTTATTCAGCAAGCGTATATCCTCTCAGTCAAGCTCTATTATGTCTCATATATTCAGTGACATCATAAACACATTATTGTCATATACCTTCAATGCTGAATGCAACTCATTAGTAGTCACAATTCCTTTCATTGTCATACCCCTGAAAAAGTAGTTTCTGTTACCACATGTCATTATATTTTGGCTCGTCTTTTATACCAATAATTGGAATATTTTATTACATATGCATTGTAGATATCACGGCAAAGGAAAAGGTATAGGCCTTAGTGGAGGAATTCAAGGTGCGCCTATAAGATTTGGATTCATACTTATATCGAAGGGATATTCATGGTCTCTTTGTAGCCCTCGTATTTGAATGCTTTGAATACCTTTTCATATCAAGCTTGTGTGTCATGGTCAAGATTTGCAAGTCTTCCAGAACGTTAGCAAGAGAGCATGATCTGTGGCTATAGATTTGGCAAAAATGAGCAACATGGATAGCAGGTACTCTTTCTAGACATCGTCTCTTTCTGAATAGAGTCTTTCAAGTATGATTATCTGCTTAGTTATTTACATATTCATGTTTAAACAATGTAAATTCTAGAACCATATAATTATTACAGCCGTGACGTTATATTCTGAAATATAAGTGTTCAACCGATTAATTTGATTGTGTTTTTCCAAATGGTATGCAATATATAATGAATATATGTTATATTTTCCCCTCTATATGGGTTTTGAGCCATTACACGAAATTAGTATTTTGTCTATTCATCTCATGGATTCTTTACTTATGGTGATGTTAAGGTATTATACTATCATAGAGATATCAAAGAGGAAGATATGTTATCGTTTTATGATGTTTAGGTAGTGTCATTTACTCATACTTCCTTTTGCTCTTTTTGCCTAAAGGTTTAATTGTTCCTCTAATTGAGACGTAGACGTAGCATATATCTTTAGATCATCTTGATTTTGCCAGATTAAGCATCGTGTGTGTGTGTGTGTGTGTGTGAGAGAGAGAGAGAGAGATAGAGAGAGAGATCTAGGCTTTTGTGCTCGATCTGTTTTGTTATTCACTCACCCATGCTGAAATTTTGGTTTAGATTGCTTGAATTGCCAAAATTCTTAATGGGAGTATCGAAGAAAGCAGAGGGCTAGATGAACATTTGCGTCTCAGCTTTTAGGAGGTGTTGATGACATTCGAATCCGTAATTTTTTACTTTGAGCTCTCTTATTCTAACACTGTCCTTGTCTATTACTTTTAACTACTTTGTCAGAGCTTATAGCAAAGAATTGAAAGACCAAACACAAAATTCTGTAGTGGAAATTTTGCATTTTTTTTTTTAAACAATTTGTCAAGAAATTTACATGCCGCACCATGGAGGACTCGAACCCGAGACCTTTGGCCTTATGCATTTTAATTTCTCTCCATGTTATCCAGCCTTCTATAGATGCTTTAGATTGCTAAAGGTATTGGATGCCATACCTGAAAACAACTCCAAAGAGCTACCTTTGCAACTATTTGAGTTGTTTCATTTTAGACATACTTGCTTTGATTTGTTCATCCGATTTTCCATCAATCATAGCTAATTTCATCAATCTTCAGACTTTATTAATTCTTCCAGGCACTTCTAATGGAAGAGATATTGGAGAACTGGTTAAAATCTATCTCATTTCTCGTTGCCACTGGAGATTTGGGGGATGCCTCGATTAAGGCATCTCATCCTCTATGATCTTTGTAGGCTACCTCATCCCCCAAATGAGTCGTCAAATCCTCCTCTAGAAAATCTGTAAACTCTTACCTTCATGAAAATCTTGTATGGACTGAAAAGATCCTGCAAATGGTTCCAAACATTAGAAAACTCAGACTTGCGTATCATATCAATAATGAGCTTTACCTCCATCATCTCAAGCATCTGCATTATCTTGAAAAGTTGGATGCCTATGGGTTTAAGATCTTTTTTTGGATGGTGCATAGACCTACCTAACTAACCTAGGCCACTAAAAAAAGTTGACCTTAGTGAGAGTGAGATTTCCTTGGGAAGATATGAGCCTAATCTACAAGTGCTAAACTTGGGAAACAGTTGATGGAGAATTTCCCGAGCTGAGATTTTTGCTGATTGAGAGATCAGGTCTCCGGCTCTGGATAACCGAGTGCAGCCACTTCCCGAGACTCAAGTGCCAGGTGCTTCGTTCTTGTCAGGGTTTGAAGGAGATTCCAGAAGGTGTCGGAGAAAGAACGACACTTGAAGTGGATTTTAGTAACAAGTCTCTTGTGAAGTCAGCCAAGCAGATAAATGAGGAGCAGCAGAGCTATGGGAATTATGCACTTCGTGTTCATGTCTCCCATAATGAGGAGGTCTGAGTTCTGCCTTCCTTTGATAATATCAAGTCTTATTCCGACGCATATTCGAACAAGGCTAGCTAAATAGCATATTTATAGACATCATAAACACATTATTGATATATATTGTCAGAGGCTCAGAGCTGAAACTGAAGATTTCGAACAAAGAAATTGAACTCATTATTAATCACAGTTTCTTTCATTATGTGCATGTCAGACCCTTGTATTACTATCTCATGTCATTATATTTAGGCTTTTTTTAATAACCAGTTCTTATTATGTTTTCATTGTAGGAATCATGGCAAAAGTCAGCGCATAGGCATTATAGTGCACATGATTGGAGTCCATGAAAATAGAAGAGGATCAAGAGTTGCTGAAATTATGCTCTTCAAGTTCGTCCCAACATCAACTTATTAATATTCACTTCCTTTCGTTGTGCACTGGAGTCCATGAAAATAGAAGAGGATCAAGAGTTGCTGAAATTATGCTCTTCAAGTTCATCCCATCCTCAACTTATTAATATTCACTTCGTTTCATTGTGCACATGATTTCTGTGTTATTTACAAATGGATTTTGATATTCGTAATTGTTTTAACAAATATTTTCGTTGTCTTAAATGCTGTGAAAAGGATAGCAAGGATGTTGCAGATCCTTTACTCAGCCGATGAAAGAGCTGTACTCCGTAGAGATATCGAAGACGAACATATGTTATCGTTACATGATGTTTAGGTACAGTCTTTTATTCATACTCTGCCTTCTACTCTTTTGCCTAAAAAGTTCTTTCTTTTATTGGAGAGTTTTCTCTTATGCGTAGATGTAAAATAGATTTATTTCAGTTCAGTAGTGAAGTGACCATGTTCAATACTTCCTTTAATGTTCAGAAAAATATCAAAAAATTTAGTACTACCTCCATTTCGTAGAATTTGACCCATTTGCTTTTGGCAATTGCTGGCACGTTTTTCCACGCTTCTTGATAATGGGTTTTAAAATAGATTTTTGAAGATTTCTTTTTTTTACGGGATACTACAACAGTTGTAGTATCCCGTAAAAGAAAGAAATCTTCAAAAATCTATTTTAAAACCCATTATCAAGAAGCGTGGAAAAACGTGCCAGCAATTGCCAAAAGCAAATGGGTCAAATTCTACGAAATGGAGGGAGTAGTAATTAAGCAGTGTTCATTTTGGTGAAAATGTTTGTTACTCCCTCCATCCCCTTCTACTTGAGCCCGGTAGAGTTGGCACGGATATTAAGATAATAATAATACTTTGTCAATTATAATCATTAAATTATTTTATTAAATTTTGAAAAATAGAAAATTGGAATAAATTCATATTTCCAAACTTAAAAACACTGTAATGAAACAAAAATTCTTAATTATGCCATTAAAAATCCCTTAATTACACTACTAATTGAGCCTAATTATTTCTATTTTAGGAAATGGCTCAAGTAGAGTGGGACGACCCAAAATGAAAATTGGCTCAAGTAGAAGGGGACGGAGGGAGTACTAGTTATATTTTGTTCTATTATTCTTTTGTAGCTGTTGAAGTCTCCCATTATCCCACATAGACTTTGTAATGATCTTAACTATAAAATATAACTTGGAGTACCCTCCCCTTAGTAAGGCCTTATTAGGGGGTGAGTGGCCCATTTCTACAGTAGCCAATAAATGAGCATTCAATTCTTTGTGAAGACGCTGATGAGATTGAAACTCGTAATTTTGTGAGAGCTTATAGCAAAGAATTGAAAGACCAAACACAAAATTCTGTTGTGGAAAGTTTGCATTTTATTAGGTGAGCTAGCTGGTGCATGTCAAGTCTTTTGTATTTGGTGTTGTACATCATGCATGCATGCATGTACTGTCGACGATGTTTGAATGATTGTAGACATTTGAGCTACTTTGAGATTGACTTTTGGGCTGCCAGCTGCCTGCAGTTGACTTGTAATTCTTTGCTAAGTTTATGAATCTTCAGACCTTAATAATTCTTCCAAGCACTTCTAAATGGAAGAGATATTCATATTGGAGAGTTGGTGAAAATATATCTCATTTCTCTTTGCCATTGGAGATTAGGGGGATGCCTCAACTAAGGCATCTCGTCCTCTATGATCCTTGCAGGTTACTGCATCCCCCAAATGAGTCAAATTCTCCTCTAGAAAATCTCCAAACTCTTTCCTACATGAAAGATCTCATATGGACTGAAAAGATCCTGCAAATGATTCCAAACGTTTGCGTATGATATCAATAACGATCTTCAGCTCCATCATCTCAAGCATCTGCATCAACTCGAAAAGTTGGAGGTATATGGGTTTGAAAGATTTTCTTTGACGGTGCATGAACCTACTCTTCCGGGACACTAAAAAAAGTTGACCTTAATGAGAGAGTGAGATTTCCTTGAAAAGATATGAGTATTATCAGTTCGTTTTTTAATCTACAAGTGCTTAAACTAAGAAGCCATACTTGCAAGGGCGAAACTTGGGAAACAGTTGTTGGAGAACTTCCTGAGCTGAGATTTTTGCTGATTGAGAGATCAGGTCTCCAGCACTGGATAACCGAGGTTCAAGTGCCCGATGCTTCGTTCTTGTTGGGGTTTGAAGGAGATTCCAGAAGGCATTGGAGAAATTCCGACGCTTGAACTGATTGAAGTGGATATAGTTAACAGGTCTCTTGTGAAATCAGCCAAGCAGATAAATGAGGAGCAGCAGAGCTATGGAAATTATGCACTTCGTATTCATGTCTCCCGTAACGAAGAGGTTTGAGTTCTGCCTATCCTTTGATAATGTCAAGTCTGATTCTGATACATATTTGAACAAGACTAGCATCATGTCATTATATTCAGAATTTCTTTATTATAACCAATTATTGGATTTTATTATGTGTTAATTGTAGGAATCATGGCAAAGGTCAGCGCATATGCATTAGTTTTAGAAATTCAAGGTTGGCCTTGAAGATCTGTGGATTTGGAACACATATCTCGATTGTTTTGACTACATGTTCGTATGAATCTTGTCTGGCCGTTGAGATTTGCATATCGTCGAGAGATTAGGCAAGATAACATGAACAGTGGATATAGATTTAGCAAAATGAGCATGATGGAAAGCAGGTTTTCCTTCTAAACATTCTCTTCCTAAATCGAGCATGATCAGCTGCTTTCTTACTTACACATTACTGCTTAAACAATGTAAATTCTAGAACCATATGCAAATCACACTCACAGAAATATTGGCAGGAGGTTATGGAGGCCGGAGACGGCTATACGTATGAAGCTGATGCCATAAAAGAAGGGTTTGATAGTGGTCACAAGGCTTCCCTAGTGACGAAGATCGAGCTTGAAAACTTCGTCCTCGTTCCTTATAATGCTCTTCGTCATGCCATTCTAGAGTGGCTGCAGAATATGACTAAAACACTCTTCTTCTCATTGGATCAGGTATAGCTAGAGCTGTTATTATCACTTTCTTGACCGAAGAATGAGGACTAGGGTCATTAATAATAGAAACTCGAAGAGGTTTCAAGTGTTGTGAGTTAGATTAGTGAAGCTCAGAGATAATTAAAATAATTGCATATTCTAGATATGCTTAATAGAATTACTGTCTCCAACTAGATTATCTAAACTAAGTTTGTTCTTGCAGCCTACCACATGTGAAGAAATTCAAATGAACATCCTTTATCCATCAAGGGATAGTTGAGTTTAACAAAAGTAAATACATGTCACTGAAAGTTTACTCTTGACTGAGAAACTCAATTATCCAAATAATTTGGAGGATTTCATAATAGTTGCTGAATATATAGTATTGTGCTTTTGTGTATACAGGATATAATTGCTGAGGTTAGATCTGCAGTTTTGAGGGCAGACTTACTAAAATAATCTTGGACTTATTTCAACACAACTGTTTCACATATATCTTAGCTGATGTTCACGAGTCTTACTATTACTACAAGTGCTATGCCTATAATGTTCATGGTGAAATGTACTTTTTTTTTATCAAGTTAAAAGAGTACTTTTATCTTTTTGCTTCTATGAAACAAATTGTGGCAGTTTATGCTTCGCAAATCGCAAGAAATGAAGGTATAATCAAATTTAGAAGCAAGAAATACTAAAATTTGAAGCTAACTACATTGAGAAGCTCTAGATTTTGAAGATTTTTTTTGATAGATTTAGGACTGTAAATTGTGAATCAACCTAAGATATTTTCGCATAGACATAGTTTGGCTTGAATCAATCAAAGTATCAAGGGGCATTGGATGATTACTTTATTTTTTTTCATATTAGATTTGTGTTTTGCTGTTGCATAAGGCTTGTTTGGTAGGATAGATATGATAAG
Organism: Mentha longifolia; assembly: GCA_001642375.2. Classification (NCBI taxonomy): domain Eukaryota; kingdom Viridiplantae; phylum Streptophyta; class Magnoliopsida; order Lamiales; family Lamiaceae; genus Mentha; species Mentha longifolia. The sequence continues at coordinate 33,079,126 of CM038118.1, read as the reverse complement.
GTGAGATAGGTAAAAATAATCATGAGTTATCTTGAAGAGAGAGATAACACCAAGATTTAGTCTTAGGTATGAGTATTTGTTGTTTGTTTGGTAGTAATACTTGAAATGTGATAAAAATAAAAATAAAAAATAAAAATAAATAAATAAATAAAACAATTGTTACCAAATTAACCGTCCAAACTTTTAAAAATTACCAAACCTATTTTTTTTCCGAGTAAACACAAGTCGCCGGAGGTCGGAAGGTGTTGTCATTGCTGGTGGTAGGGGAAGGAGCAACCGTAAATAAATTCAAACAAACCCATCAAAATCGATTTCTCTTCCAACGCATATAAAAAAAGTAATGCTAGAAAACCAATCTCAAATCCCAAACAGAATCCAAATCAAATTTCCCCCAAAACAAAATTTTCTTAACAATTTACCAATAGAAGGCAGGATAAAATCACCCAAAAAAAAACAAACAAAAGGTCATTAAAATTATAGAGGAGCAGAGCAGCTCCGAGAGGAGGAATCCACCGACAAAGGAACAAAAGCTTTTGAAATCAGAGAAACCCGGAGATGCCACTCTCTCTCTCTCCAATATCCCTCACATAATCTCATGATATCTATCCTACCAAACACACCTAGTTGCTTTCATATTTGTTGTGTGTTTCCTAGCAATTACTCCCTCTGTTTTTTTTTAAGTGACTCACTTTAATATTTTATACCTCACATATTGAATATAAGTGAGTCACTTTGAAAAAAAAAAACGGAGGGAGTACATCTTATTTTTTCATATATGAGATGCCTCTGAATAATTTTGTATTGAAGATTAGCTTCTGAACAAAGAAATGAGTGAAGGATAAAAATAAACTTTGAGATGTGAACTCATTCTTTTTTGGCTAGGATTAGGAGGCAAGAATCTATAGTTGTTGAATGATTATGTCTGTGTTGTAAATATAATCAACATTTGTAGAGGGATTAGAGATAAACAGTTTAGTAGTGTTGCAAATGAGAGACTTCTTCATATGTGTCGGTTTTTCGATGTCCCAGTCTGAGCTACGTAACATCTTAGAAGTGAATTTACAAAAAAAAAATGGGGCAGAATTCGAAATAGTCATTTCTCTTAGTAAAAGATAAATAATAGCCACATATTTTAAAATATATAAATTCTAGACACTTTCAATATAACAAAACAAAATTGCCCTTATTAATTGATTTTCCAATATTTCTAAAACCACAAAATACAAAAGGGGCACACTCCCCTCAGCCATGATACCTCACGGTGAGTCAACTCCCACCAACCCACTATGAGTTATGACCATAGATTAATAGTAGTAATTTTAATCTACGAGAGAGATTCAGCAATAAGTGGCCCATATAGAATGGATATGGTAGCCCACTAAGATTGATACATGGTTTGCTTCACATCTATTAAAATAATGACCTGTGTGTTTTGGTTATTTGAATAAAAACAAGAGGTACTATACTCAAATACCCATTTTCATATAAGAAAACTAAATTCCTCTCACCCATTTAATTTACGCAATTTCTACCCACTTTTTTAAATTAAAACAATATTACCCCAACTACCCTCAAATTAAATTCAAATTCTGAAAATGGGAACCCCCAATTTTAATTTTCGTTTCTCTCTTCTTCTTCCTCATCATCTCTCTCATCTCTCTTCCTCTCTCCCTCCACTCCCAAATCGCAGCTCCCACCCCCTCAACTCCACCGGCGACACCACCGCGGTCTCCCCATCTTATCTCTTCTTCTTCTTCTTCTTCTTCTTCTTGTTTCTCTGAAGCTTGAAGTAGGGGACATTGTTGGGGGTGTCGGGCTTCTTCAGCTTGGACGGTGACGGAGTTGTTGCTGCTTCGCGGCATCAAGTTCAGATCTCCACCCTAGCGATCCTCTTTCTCGGCCTCCTCTGGCACCCGATCTCGCTCGTGGTCTTCTTCGCGGCGATGGCGGCGTGACTCTACCTCTACTTCATGCGCCAAGAGCCACTGGTGGTCGCCGGCCGGACAATCGATGATCGGACGGTGCTGATTTCGCTCTCTGTAGCGACGATCGTCATCCTGCTGCTCACGCAGGCCACCGGCAATATTGTAGATGCGCTGCTGGTGGCGGTGGCACTGGTGCTGATCCACGGCGCGTGGAATAGGGTCGATAGGGTTGTTGGAGCCAAGAAGGATGAGCTCGAGGGTAAAATCCTCAAGCACAGGGAAGTTTTTAAATGATTATATGGAGCAATTTATGATGAAGGATTATACAGGCACAAATAATATTTATGCGAATTGTAGAGGATTTCCATGGGTTGTTTATTTTTTTGTTCATTTGTTGTTTCAATTTTAGGGTTTACAGTTGGGGATGTTAGGATTGTTGGTAATAATCGTAGGTAATCGTACCGTTAATTATAGATAATCGGTACGAATTGAACAATATTTGTACGATAGAAATATAGAAATTTCTTGTTGTTGAGATACGTGAAGGGTTTTACTACTATATGTTTGTTTTTCAGTTACTCTTTGAACTACCTTTGTGTATTTTGAGCTTTTTGTTCTCTCTAGAGTGGATTTAATGTTATTGTTGTTCCTGAATTCGTACTACACTATAGGTAATCGGTACGAATTGAACAATATTCATACCAATAATCATAAGTAATCAGTACGAATTGAACAATATTCGTACCGATAGAAATATAGAAATTTCTTGTTGTTGAGATATGTGAAGGGTTTTGTTGCTATATGTTTGTTTTCTAGTTGCTCTTGAACTACCTTTGTGTATTCGTACCTATATGTTTGTTCTCTCTAGAGTGGATTTAATGCTATTGTTATTTCTGAATTCATACTACATTATAAGTAACCGGTACGAATTGACCGATATTCGTACCAATAACTTTATGCTTAATTATGTATATCGTACTACATTATAGGTAATCGGTACGTATTGATCAACATTCGTACTAATAATTTTATGCTTACTTATGTATATCGTACTACATTGTAAGTAATCGGTACGAATTGATTGATATTTGTACCAATAATCATGCACTTACTAATATAGTTATAAAATTATTATTCCGGTTTTGATACGAATTTAACATTCCGTACCTCTTCTAGAAAATATTTTTGTAAACAAATGTGTTGTGCTACTGATAGGTACGAATATTCGTATTTGTCATTTCGTACCTCGTACCACTTTCATGTTCATACAAAAAAACTTAAAAAATAAAATAAAAAAAAGACTAGAAAAAACACAAAAATAAAAAAAAAATGAAAAATGAAAAGAAAAAATAAAAAAAAGGCTTAAGAAGTCTGAAAAAAATGAAAAAAAATAAAAAAAGAAAGAAGAAAAGGAAAACATAAAAAATAAAAAAGAAAAATAAAAAAGAAAAAAAAGGAAAAGGAAAAGGAAAAGGAAAAGGAAAAGGAAAAAAGAAAAAAAACACTGAAAAAAAAATCAAAAATCAAAAATAAAAAGAAAAAAAAATAATGAAAAAAAAACTGAAAATACAAATGAAAAAAAAAACAGAAATAAAAAAAGACAAAGGAGAAAGGAAGAGAAATGAATGTGGGAGCGAAAAAAAACAAAAGAAGGGTATTTAAAGAAAAAAATATTTTCTATGTGCACAAAAGGATAAAAAGTGGGTATTTGAGTTATAAAATTAAAATGGTTGGTAGATTTAGAGTTTTTTATATGAGAATGGACATTTGACCCCTTTGCCTCTAAAAACAAAACTTACACACACGAAAATTATGATTAATGATGACAAATTATCTTGATGAGAATTATATTATTTTATCGCTCACTCTTAATAATGATTTGCACTATGATTTGAACTCTTAAGATGTTGCATAAGTAGTCGTTGGAAAATCATGATAATAAAAAAATGATAATTTTGAAATTTTCAAAAATTGACACTTTTGTTCACGTAGATTGACACTTTTACGAAAAATATAATTAAAAAATAATTATTTTATCAATTCATGTGTAAGAATATGCTTCGCTCACGCTTATGGCATTGCATATATAGTTGTTGGAAAAACTATAATAAAAAATTGACGATTCAGGAATTTCAAATATTTTCACTTTTATTCATATAGATTAACACTTTTATTCACATAGATTGACACTTTTATGAAAAATACAATAAAAAAAAAATTATTTTATCGATTTAAGTGTGAGAATACGGTATTCTCCCTCATAAGGTGTCACGTAAGTAGTTGTAGGAAAACTACTATAATAAAATAATTGACTATTTCGGAATTGGATAGGGTAACTAGTATAAGCAGTTACATGCTTTTGTAATTCAACTTTTGGGAAAAACATCTTCAGCAATGAAAATTCTACCTTTCGTTCTTAGCTCGATTTTATTTTTCATCACTATGCCCATAATGTCAGAAGATAGGTCAGAATTCCGACGGAAAAAAGGAGATATTGGTGGACCCTTCTCGAAAAACCCGTCGTGCTCGAAACAGATGGAGCACTCGATTGGCTCGATTCTATTGGGAATAATAATATAAATGAATAGATTTCACACCTCACTACAAGTTCGAACTTTTAAATGAGATGAAATTATGTCATGGTATTAGAGCCTTTGACTAATGCCGAGGTCATAGCAACTCCACTCATATTAAAAGTGAACACTTGTTGGGCTTCCTACCCACAGGGTAGAGTTGAAAATCGAGCCCACAAGTGAGGAGGAGTATTGGGAATAATAATATAAATGAATAGATTTCACACCTCACTACAAGTTCGAACTTTTAGATGAGATGAAATTCTATGAGATTCAGATATTTGCAAGCCCTATCCTCGTTCAATCCGATGTGCTAGGCTCCATCGAGCCACAAATGCTTGATTGAGCCACAAATGCTCGATCGAGCATCATTCATCTCACTCGAGCCCAAGACTGATAAACTGAAACGCCACACAATAGGGTTTGATCGAGCCTGTATAGTCCAATCGAGCCTTCTATTGAAACTAAGCGCGATCTGGGATTGATCAAGCTATCGGGGGCTCAAGCAAGCATCACTAGGCTCTCGAATGGGGCTCGACCGAGCCCCCCTACTCTGATCGAGCCCACTGATGGTGATGGATCTCCGAGACGAGAAGCAGCAAGGAGTGATGAAGAACACGTTGGTGGTGATGGGTCTCCGACGAATGGTGCAAGAAAGAATCACTTATTTAAATTATAGATAGTGGGGCGGTATGGTGCGGTTGCATGCAAGGCGGCGGAAGCGGCGGTTGTCATCGAAGAATTGGAGAACTGAAAAGTTATGCAAAAAAACAAATTCTCGTTGGAAGTGAAGGACAGCTAGTCTAGGGTTTTTTTAATTTTGGTTTATTTTATTAATTATTTTCTTTAAGGGTAGATAGATCTATTAAATAAATAAGGGCAATTTTGTCATATTACATTGAAAGTGGCTAAAATTTATAGATTTTTAAGTTTATGGCTAAAATTTATCTTTTATTACGATAAGTGACTATTTAGGACCATTATCACAAAAAAAAAAAAAAAACAAGTTGAGGAAAATACAAATGAAAAAAGCTAACATAAATAAGCTAGTTATCCACTAAACTAATTGTATTATGCTAGTAATATTCAACTAAAAATTAGTTATCCACTAAACTAATTATATTATGCTAGTAATATTCAACTAAAAATGCTCTAGATAGCAGATATCTCATTCTCTTAAATAATGGCTGAAAATTGTTCTCCAAACGTAGCTCACTCCACAAAAGTAGTGTTGTTGTTTGTAGCCATGTTATTACTCCATGCATCTCGTGTTGTCATATTTCACTCAACTGCCTTTGACTTGGTATCCCCTAAAATCTAGCCAAACAATTCCGTGCAGTAGCTACACAAGATGTAACACCCTAAACTAGAATTACCGTCACAACATGTACTTAAAGATTTAATGCGGAAAAATTAGTTTTTTTTTTTAATAAATAAAGTAGATACATAAAATCTCAAGTGAATAGAACTCGTAGGAAAATGAGACTTGAGATTTTATAAAAACCTTCTAGATTCAAATCATGGTAATATAATCCATGATCGTTAAACATTTTACACACAAAAACATACTTACATACAACTTTATAAAATTCATGATCTTAGTACTTTACATACAGAAACATACTTACTTCAAATTCTAGATCTTTAATTACACAAAAATACTTTAGTAATCACATATGCAAAAACAAAAACATGCTTCTAGTACTTTAAGACACGCCATTTGACCCCCGGCACGCCTCCGAGTTTAATTACCTGAAAAGATGTTAAATGTGGGGAGTGAGCATACAAAGTATACTAGGTGTGAGATTTTATGCATCATTGTCCAAATTGATAAAATGGAATCCGCACTCATAAATTCATCATGCTTCACACAGTGGCGACATTAATCATTTCTCCGAATCTCCATAAGCACCAACCTTAAATCTCAATCAACGTAAATATAAACATTTACCTCCCATCAAATCAACCTTACATCCCAATCAACGTAAATCATAAACATTTACCTCGCAATCAAACCAACCTTACCTCCCAATCAACATAATCATAAATATCATCATCTCAATCACCATAACATTAAATCATCCTCCCACCATAATCATAACATCAACCTCAAAATCACCATAATCATAAACATCAACCTCTCAATCACCCTAAATCGCATTATAACGACATTCATTGTACGGTCAACACACGTTATTAAAATGGACAATAATAAATCAACAACATAAGATAGTAATCACCACATCTTAACCTTCAACTTGAAACATAAGCCGAGCAAATCAAAATTACTTAACGTCCAAGTCGCGCCGCACCTATTCACCTGAATACAAAATTTATACACTTTATTGGCCTAAACTATATTTCAATATTTGAAATAACTCTCAAGGCTTAGAGGAACGTCACATAATATGTTTAGGATCAAACTAAATTATTTAACTTCAATTACATTTTATGAAATCAATTTGACTAAGTTTAAAATCTGAAAATTTGAGAATCCTTGTACTAATTTCTAGCTCACTTCTCAATTGATTTAAAGGCACCCAACATCAAACTCATTTCTCCATTTTCTTGATGTAAACCTTACAACCAAGTACTTTAATTAACTAAGGGTCCTCCCCACCTAACTCTCGCCCCTGTTCCAGAATCCAAACACAGGAATTCACTCTTTTAATTCTTCTTACTATCTCTCTATTTTTGCTCAAGAATTTCTAAATTTCTCACTCTTCTCGTCGAATTATGCCACTCCAATCCTAATTCTCCAATGCAGAAATAACAAGACACAATTCTACCTTATTTCATTTTCTTCTCCGACGCCGGTGATACCACCGCGTCGCCACCGCGACTCCTAACATGAACACTCAACCCCCACCTATCCTCATTATCCCTCTCTCACACACCCTCTGTTTCTCCCTCTCTGGTATATTCCAATAACAGAATTGAGCTTCAGTTCTAAATTTGTAGATTTCAGTTTTGTAAATCAGGGAGTGAGCTTATTTTATTTCATCACTATTTATTTCAGTTCTAGGGCTGAACACAAATGGATTCTGATAGGTCTGGGAAACGATATTTCGGTTTCAATTACTGGAAATTAATTCTAGAATAGGTATAGGGATTGAAGGTTGGAATTAAAGAGCAAAAGATGTATATCAATTGTTTATACTTCCTATGAATTTGGTTATGCTTCTGATTATTGCAAAGTTATGCTAAATTCGAAGTTCAGTAATGAAAGAAAATAAGCGTGAAATCAGAAACTGTGAACTTACTGTAAAGATGATAAAGGTGGGATCTTGGCATTATTTTGCTTGATTGAAGCTTGACCGAGCCTGAAGGAGATTAGGCTGAAGCTTGACAGAATCTCGACAGAGGTTTTTGAGCTTAAAGATATGGCGGTAAGTAAAGAAGAAGATGAGAAGGAAAATAAGAAATTTGGCTTCCGAGAGTTTTACAAATAAGGTGTACTTCGCATGATATTTTTCACCGCCTAACCTTTCCTTACCAAAATTATTGTTGGTGGCCCAAATCTTAATAAATCAAAAATAACTCCCAACTCTCAAATCTACCTAATTAAAAGCTAAATTAAATATTTCCTCATATAAAATTTACTAAATTCTAATTCATTTTGAATAATATATAGTCTTAATAATTTTAATTACCCCTTTTTTAAATGTGAATGTTGATTGTGCCCCCTTTTTAGTACGTATGTAAAATATGCCAATTTTATTAGTTTAATATAAAAAATCTAATATTTTAGTATTCAGCCGACGGATGCGGACAGATAATTACTCACGCGCGGACGGACGATGGGATGTTGATAAGTCTGAGGCCCCCACTCCACTTAATTAAAAGAAGTTGTTCCACTCACATGCACGTAAAATGTTGGATATTTTAGTGTAATTGGATTGACTTGTTTGATCAGTATCGTCATAATAATACATCATATAAGTTTGGTGGTGCGGAGTGCACACTTATATGAATTTATTATGATTTTAGGGGCGAAGCCCCTAAAGGACGGGGGTTCGGGGGCAGCGCCCCCGATAGCGGGGTCCAAGGGGCAGAGCCCCTGGCTGGGGTCGAGCTGCCAGGTCAGCTTGGAAATTTTTTATTTCCGATTAAATTGTTGTGTAGAAAATTCATCGGAAATTTAATTTCCGGAATTTCGAAAGACTAATTTGCAATTTTTATAAGTTGCAAAAACCGTTTTGAAACTGATATACGAATCAGTTTTCATGAAAAAGGCTGATCAATTTTTGATTCGTACGATTTCCGGTTCTGCATAAGTTCGAAAATTTCTGAATTGTATCCGATTGAATAATTCGATAGAACCGTCGAATTGATTCGATCTGAAAGTGTTATCACGCCTTTCAGAGAATCCGTTTTTGTTCGTTTGTTAAATTTCTCCCCTATACATAAAATTTGAGCTGGACTTATTCACCGCCGGTGGAAGTAGCCGGAAGTCTCCCACCGCCGGCACCAAGGCGTCGCCGGCGGTGGGAGATTTCCGGCCACTTCCACCAGCGGTGAACATGTAAAATTCACTTAAAACAATGATTCAATGCATAAAAACTTATCCACCGCCGGCAAAAGTGGCCGGATCTCTCCCACCGCCGTCATCGTTGTGTCGTCGGCGGTGGGAGAGATCCGGCCACTTTTGCCGGCGGTGGATACCATATTATTATGAATTGAATTATTTTATCTATAATTACATGTTTAATTTTCATAGTGTATGTATACAAATGATTAATTTCGATTTTAGTACTTTTAAATTCAAGAGATGAAATTTAATTTCTTTAATTAATCTCTTAATTCATGAAATATTGTTGTTATTATTCATGTAATATATGTTTTGAGTTTAAAAAAATGATTCAATGCATAAAAACTTATCCACCGCCGGCAAAAGTGGCCGGATCTCTCCCACCGCCGGCAACGTTGTGTCGCCGGCGGTGGGAGAGATCCGGCCACTTTTGCCGGCGGTGGATACCATATTATTATGAATTGAATTATTTTATCTATAATTACATAATTAATTTCCATAGTGTATATATACAAATGATTAATTAAGGCTTTAGTACTTGTAAATTCAATAGTTTAAGTTGACATACTTTAATTTGTCTCTCTATTTTATGAAATCTTAAGTTAATGATATGTTACGATTTGTTCCTATTTAAATTGTTCCTATTTTAAATTTATATTTTCTATTCCATGAAAAAAAAATGAGTGGAGTTTGTTAATTAAATTCGATTGCATTTTTAGTCAATTTAAACCGCGGTTAATTTTCACTAAACTTTGCATCCCATTATTAATCTCATTAGATTCTTCATAAATTGTATAAAATACACGAATTACATGCAGACAAATACGAATCTAATAAGGGCTTTGTTATAAGAAGTAATCTAATGCTAATCTAATCATAAAGAAAGTACTAATCTAATTATTAACTAATTAATTGCAAATATTATGAAACATTGCCTAAAATAAAAAAATAAAACTAAACTAATCAATTAATGAATGCGAAAATTTAAGAAATTTAAGTAAAACAAATAAAATAAAAATAAAAAATTCATGAATATCATTGTTTTAAAAAATGTGATTTTCCGGCCACATTCACCGCCGGCGGAAGTCGCCAGAATATGCCCACCGCCGGCAATAACATGTCGCCGGCGGTGGGCATATTCCGGCGACTTCCACCGGCGGTGAATGTGGCTGAAAATTCACAACAATTTATATACATTTTATGGGCACCTCCACCGCCCCACCATCATCTCCGGACATTTCCACTGCCGCCGTCGAATTTATTCCAGCTGGCGGTATGAAGAGTTGCAGGAGAAGAAGTTTTCGCTGGTGAATAAGAACTAGTCGAAGAAGAAGAAGAAGAAGAAGAAGAAGAAGAAGAAGAAGAAGAAGAAGAAGGTAAGTGTAGGATTTTTTTTTGTCTTTTAGCTGTTTTCTTGAGTCAATAGGCGTGCCGAATTTTGTTCCATTTTTTTTGTTTGTTCCTCAGATTCGGTCCCCGAATTTCAAGGCCCGACACAAACAATTCCCAAGCACTGCTTCAGCTGAAAAGAATGGCCCCACTACATTATTTTAAAAAAAAAAGGGGGTAGTTTCTACATGCTTAATAAAAAGGGGGTATTTTTTACATTTTGATTTATAAAAGGGGTATTTTAAATTTTGACCCTAATATATATATATATATATATATATATATATATATATATATATATATATTATTCTCTTAACTAAGGCGCAACTTAGACTAAAACAAGCTTGATATTAATAAAATATTCATGAAATTCAAAATAAATAACGTGAAAAAAATATTGTAATCTGTAACACAAAATACACGACGGTCTGAGCGTAGAACTGTAATCTATAGTTGTTATACATTAAAAAAATTGTAGTATAGATGGCATCATGTATTCATAGAATAGATGATGGGTAATAACCGGTAATGTATAGTACTCATTATAGATGACACTAGTTTTTCTGACAGTTTTTCATGCACATAAATAGGTGTGTTATTCTAGTAGTGGTAGTATTTCTGATACTCCCTCCGTCCACAATCTATTGACCTTATTATTATATTGAGAGTCGACGTCCACCATCTATAGACTATTTTCTTTTTTGGTAGTAAGCATTACAATCACTAACATTTTAACACTTTACACTTTAACACTTTTAATAAACACAAAATATGAGATGGCCCCACAATATCTCACTTTAACATTTTAATTTATTAATATATCATTAAAATACATCAAACTTCGTGCCCGAATTTTTAAGTCTATAGATCATGGACGGATGGAGTATAATATAATGTTGTTCAATTTACAGTTCTCCAATAAATCAATAAGCTAGTGAAGTAAGAAAAATCGGTCAATCATGTCCAAAGTCAAACACTTTATCTTCTCCAATTGCAAACACATGTCATCAAAACACATTAAAGACTCAATCACTCTCATTAGAAATCTTGTAATATAATACTTGGCTAGATCGATCATATTAACCACACTAAACATTGTATTGTAATGCATAAACTAACAAACAAGAAGACCCAATCAACTAAAAAAGAAAAAGAAAAACGTTCAATGAGGGAGTGGTGAGACTAAACTTTCAACGTTGAAATATGTGTCATAAGTAGTCAAATATAAAGATTCAATAAACCTCCATAACAACCACTAAATAAAGCTTTAACAAAGGAATGCCACCGACCGGTAATTTTTCCCACCACAAACCGCCAAGAAATTCTCTCCAGATATTAGCAATATCTCTCCAAATGGTAACGGGTCTATGAGACATCGTCGTCTTCTGTAATCATGGCGAGTTTTGTTCATCAGTTTATGCCAAGACACTTTCACCCTACACTCCTTGATAACCGGTAAAAATTTCACGTGTAAAACCTAACTTTGTTGTGCACGGAGAGGGAGCCAAGCTATAAACTCTAGCTACTCTAATGTTGCCATGTGGGCCATACGATAACGCAAAGAAGCAAGCATATAAACCAATCAATATTTATTTTATCCAGATCTAATCACTATAAATAAATAAAAATAAATAAATAAATCATTCTATTGATTCAACAAGCATAAATGATGCAAAATAAAAGATGAAACTCGTAACCCGGTCACATAAAAACATCCATAAAAATAAGTCGTATGTATCCCGATCACAACATTCAAAAAAAGACGGTCATTCACAAGTCTCAACATTCATTCTATGCGATTCTTTCAAAACTCATCTCATTCGAAATCAAAACACCATAGAAAAACACCAGATCACTAGTTATATATCTCAATGTACTCCTTCATTTTTTTAATTTTCTTTCTCTCTCTCAGATAAAAGATTCATGCCTTCTGAAAGGTTCCAATCCCCTGAAGAAGAGCAAAAGATAGAATTCAAGAAATAACTTGAAAAATTTTATATAAACTATTTTTCAAAGAAAATAAGTAATTACTTCGTGTAGCCATCGGCGTTAGCTGGTGGTTTGGAGCTTCCGGTGATCTCAATCGAATAGCCATCAGGATCTTTGATGATTGCCTTTCCAGTGGTTGGCTTCTCCACAAACTCCACCCCTAAACTCTCCAATCTCCTGCACGCCTTGTGTATGTCATCGACAACAATACCCAAGTCAACTGAAAGTAGAGAATCTGAGAAGTCCTTGAAGTTGGGATCAGATCCAGTGCCACATATACTCTGAAAATCAAATGTTAGATAGCATGATGAGAGTGCATAAAGATAAAAGGACTCTTAGGACTCTTACTGAGCGATGTTATTTTCTTTTTTGAGAAATAACACATATATGAGGGACTTTCCCAAAAAGGATTTTTTTTTTTTTTTTGCACACATGTATCAGGGACGGAGGGGAAAATTATGACTCAAGTTATTATATTGTCGTAGAGATATCAAAGACGAACATATGTTGTCGTTTTCATGATGTTTAGATGCAACCTTTTATTCATACACTGCGTACTCTTTTTGCCTAAAGGTTTGTTCTTTTAATAGCTAGAGATGTTTCTATTATGCATAGATGTAGTATAGTTTTACAGTACAGTATTTCAGTTCAATAGTGAAGTGACCATGTTCACTGCTTCCTTTAATGTCCAGAAAAATATCAAAAAATTAGTACTAAGGAGTGTTCATTTTGGTAAAAATACTATATTCTTTTTCTCATATTCTTGTGTAGCCAGGGCCAATTAATTAATGAGCATTCAATTATTTGTGAAGACGTTGATGAGATCGAAACTCGTAATTTTGTGAGAGCTTATACCAAAGAATTGAAAGACCAAACACAAAATTCTGTTGTGGAAATTTTGCATTTTAATTTGTCAATATTTAGGTGAGCTGGCGTCATGTCTTTAATATTTGGTGTTGTACATCATGCATGCATGCTTGTACCGTTGACGATATTTGAATTTGTAGACATTTGAGCTACTTTGAGATTGACTTTTGGGCTGCCAGCTGCCTGTAGTTGACTTGTAAAATTCTCATCTTAATCAATATTAATAATGTTGGAAATTTAGTTCCGTTTATATAGAAGTTAATTTTTTTTAATTATTTAATTATGATGAGCTTGTAGTTATAGATCGATCAGACAATCCTAAAATTTGATACTCATTTCGTCTCGCTTATAACAAGCTCACTACATATTATAATAAATTTTATTTTATTAAACTAGGCTCTTTATAAAAGGGAGAGAGGTTGTATTAGATTCTGCATTTGTCTGATTAAAATTGCATTTTTCTAATAAAAATTGATTAAATTCCACTTGACTCAACAATTCTAGAAGTGATTGCATTGACAATTTTCGTCGCAATTATTAGTGTATATTACTCTTGTCATTAGATGGTTGAAATTTCAAACAAAAGTCAACCAATCTTTTTTTTTTCCCTTCTAGAAACGGTCTTACTATGTATATATAGTCGGATCTTTTTAAGCTACTCGTGATCTATTCAGAGCTTGACTTGACAAAAATTCATTCAAAATTGTTTAGTGAAACTCATTAATTAAACGAACTAAAGATTGTTTGAGCATGAGAGCATTTGGCTCGTTAGCTTGCAAACAAGCTTGTTAACTTTTATTTGAAAGTACAAATTATTAGTAGTTACAAATTACTCTGTATGTTATATACTATGATTAGTAAAAAAAATAGTTGTATTAAGTATCTAATTAATTATATTTGTTATAGAAAACAATTAATATTATCTTGTTACTATGAAACAAATTATCTATTTTCAACAGTGAAAAATATATATTGTAAATATAAATCAAAATTTAAAAAGAAAAATATTTTAGCTCGACTAAGCTCGAATAAGCTTGTAAAAAGACCAATAAGTTAAGGAGACGTACCAAATCACGTAATACCTAACAATTAATGAGTAATTGATTTGTTACATGTGTGCGTGGAATTTAGTGACCAATCCATTACCACACTCCAGGAACCTACCTATATATAGCCAAGAGTTTGACTATTCGTTCATACAAAATTCCACTTTTGTTATTTTCCTTTGACAAAAAACAAAAGAAGAAAAAAGGAAAAGTATAAAAAGCAATGATAGAACATACAAAATTATGAATACACATATGAAGCCATTTGACTACGAAAATTCTAGGTAATAAAGTCTAACAATTAGTTGCACATTTCCTGGCTCAACTCCCTCGTTTGCTTATAAATAGCTACTCATTAATTCTTCATCTACAAATCAAGTCCACTCTTTCTTCTTTTTTTGAATTTTATTTGCTTATTTGCTCAAACACTAGCTAGTTAACAAGCTCACACAAAGATCATCAATGGAAAATCGGAATTTAAAAAAGGAGGAAAAGGCAAAAACTCGACCTAAAAGAGGGAAGGTTAAAGCCAAAATATTTCATGAGATATTGAGGTTTTTGTGGAGCATAGTCTCATGCGGAAATTAATGTGGAGGCATTAAGAAAGAAAAGCCATCTTCTTTTTTATGTACTTTTTAGTATCTTTTGCATGCAGTTAATAATTTGATTAATTTTCTATGTTATATTTTTTTATGTCATATTTCTTGTTTTGTGCACAAAACAATATGATACTACCACAATTAAATTCACATATGATTAAAATTGGGATGGATTAATTCTAAGGCCATTTTCATAATTTCTTCACAAAAAAGAAAAGTAAAATAAATTTCTAGTGGAGTGTAGTGAACCCTTTTCTCCTCGCTACATGCCAACAGAAAAATATAAACATTTGATAATGATATTCTTAGCCCCTTAGAACTTTCAACAATTTGAGTTCAACGTAACTATATAATATAATGATAGGATATGGCCCAAACCCAAGCACCAGACCTATTATAATTAGGTCCCGACAGTTAAGCTCGGCCTACGCAGCTCGGCCCAACTAAGAAAGAGAAATTTCTTCACCAAGGCAACCAAGACTCCTATATCGGCTACAACTCAAGCTCCAAGAGAGATATAGAAACTCGGATGCTAACCCATAAGAGAAGATAAGCTCAAAGAGTCCTTATAGGAATACACTTTGTATTAGAATCGAACTCCATGTAGCTATCTATAAATAGGGGCTTAGAATAGATTGAGAGGGGAGAACAATCTTGTAATCAATACTCATACTAGCAATAAAGATCCATACTCTTTCTGCTCCGTGGACGTAGATCTATTCCGATAGATCGAACTACGTAATTCCTTTGTGTTCCTTTTACTTTCGTGTTCTTTTATTCATTATTGGCGTTCATTAATTACCTACGAAAACAAGATCGATCACTGGCGCCGTCTGTGGGAACGAAATTTGTGATTTCCGATCAAAAGTTTTTTGGGTAATCTGTCGTCATGACAAGGTCAACACGATCAACTGTTGTTGCCGCTGCCAACAAGGAAAATGAGACTAAACAAACCGGACAAGGACAGACAGCAAATCCACCAGTTCGGGAAACAAAAATCCCCGAAGCCGAGGCAAGCCAGGCGCAAGATCCAAGCCCTGCAACACGTCGACGACACGGGAAGGAACACGTGAGAGACCAAACTCCGGACAGACACGTTCAGCACGTGCCGTTGGATAAGCATGGCAAACCAATCTATTCAGAAGGAGAAGGTCACAATAGCAGCCAGGAAACGGACGACGTACATCTCCAACCAGACGAATTTGACGATGCTGTCAGGGAGTACCTCGCGCATAATAAGCGAGATTTTCTCCAGTTCGCCAAACAACAAAAAAACTCGGAATTGTGAAAAAGGCCAACCTTCGCGCAGCGATGATAGAGAGTGCGAAGTTACATCCATATCGCAACCGCGACAGAAATCCCCTAGCGTCAGGATCGTAGGCGCACGGGACGCTGGGATTCCCCCTAGGAGATTTGTTGACGATCGCCAAGGGGACCACCATCGCCGCGACGTCATCTCACCTCGGCGCGACACCGTCTCACCTCGGTGCGACGAGGACAATTTCCAAGGAGGGAGGTTCGGAGTGTACGGGACGATCTCTACCCCTTTCACCAACCGAATACTTTACACTCCTCTCTCGGATAAGTACAGAGTCCCGCCTATCAAGCCATACAATGGATCGTGCGGCCCGAGGAATTTCCTGTCCCAATACCAATACAACATGGTCAACCAGGGACTCAGCGACGATATCTACATGTGCAAGGTCTTCCCAGAATTGTTGGTAGACAATGCACGCATGTGGTTCGACAGTCTACCACCTCACAGTATCAGGTCGTACGACGAACTGATGGATGCCTTCGAGCGAAGGTTTTTCCAGAAAGCCGAGGCGAAAACCACCTCGACACATCTCCTCACTATCAAGCAAAGGCGAGGTGAACCTATCAGTGACTTTATGACTATATTCAATGAAGAAAGTCTAAAAGTCGAGCACATAACTGATGAGGTCCTAATCTCTGCCTTCCAAAATGTTATCCAGTTGGGAGCACTGTACAAGGAAATTGTGAGGGACAAGCCTCGCACTGTGAAGCAATTATGGATCATAGCAGATCGGTTCGCAAGAGCCGATGAAGTTGACAGGCGCAAGCGCGAAGCCGACAAGGCCGAACCGTCGGATCGGAAGAAGGAGGATCAGAACGACCGAGGCCAAAGTCGGCGAAGTGCCTTCGACAGGCTCCAGCGTGCACCCTTAGATCCAAGCTCAGACCTCGGCAAAACCAGGAACGAAGCCAATTCACTCCATTGACGAAGCCGAGGATAGAGATCTATGAACTGCACGCCGATATATTCGAGAAGCCTCAGCCCATGTAAAGTGGAGGGGCGAAGCGCCGATCCAAGGAGAAGTATTGTCGAGGATTATGGGCACGACACGGAGGAATGCAGAAATCATACCTCATATCCTTGTCTTGGACAACAGGATGCAGTTCATAGACAACGTTCAGAGAATGGTGTGAAGAGCTTCATATTCAGCAGAAGTTCACCTCGGTAGCCCATCCTCAAGCGAACGGCCAGACCGAAGTCACCAACCGAATGATTGTTAAGGGACTTAAAGCTCGCCTCGATAAAGCCAAAGGAGACTAGGTAGCGAACTTACCCCAAGTTTTATGGTCATACCGCACAACTCCCCAAACCTCGAATGGCGAAACACCCTACAGCCTGGTGTATGGAACCGAAGCAGTGATTTCGGTAGAGATCGGCCTGCCGAGCCCTCACACTATCAACTTTTCAGCCGAAGACAATGAAGAGAATCTTCGAACTGACCTAGATCTGGTAGAAGAAAAACGAGAGCTCGCCTACATAAGGGAAGCCAAGTACAAGTAGCAAGTGGCTCAGTATTATAACCAAATAGTCAAGTACCAACAGTTCTAAGTAGGCGACCTTATTCTTTGGAATAACGAAGTAAGCAAGGCTGCAAGGCTCGGCAAGCTCGAAGCCACATGGGAAGGACTTTACCAAGTTGAAGAAGTCCTCGCCCACTTGTCCGATAAGCCAATACCCCGTGCATGGCACATTACTCATTTAAAGAGATACTTTGCATAAGTGGCTGAGAGTAATGTTCAAGTCCATATAGATTATTTAGGTCATATTTGTCAAGAGTTAGGTTGCCATTTTTATTTTTCCTTTAATTGTTTGGTCTTTGCATATTGCATCTTGCACATCTCTCTCTTCTACTAATGTATATTATCTCATATATATAATTGAAAATCCTGACGAGGATGGATGAAACCCTAAAATAGGGTAAACTATAAACGCGCGTAAGGGGACCACCCCTATCGATACTTCTCGACAAATAAGGAACTTAAAGACAATCCTCATCTTATGATGAGGAAGAGCTATTTAAAGTCAATCCTCGTCTTATGACGAGGAAGAGCTACTTAAAGTCAATCCTCGTCTTATGACGAGGAAGAGCTATTTAAAGTCAAACCTCGTCTTATGACAAGGAAGAGCTACTTAAAGCCAATCCTCGTCTTATGATGAGGAAGAGCTATTTAAAGCCAAACCTCGTCTCATGACGAGGACGAGCTACCTAAAGCCTAACCTCGTCTCATGATGAGGACGAGCTACCTCAAGCCTAACCTCGTCATTGACGAGACGAGCCGAACTCAACTTCGTCGGATTTATTTTTTCGACGGGGCTAGGCAATTCTTCTTTACCTCATCCTTGATGGGACGCGCCGAACTTGACTTCGTCGAATTTATTTTTCGACAGGGCAAGGCACTTTTCTCCGACCTCGTCTTCAACGGGGCGGTACGATCTTGACTTCGTCGAATTTATTTTTCGACGGGGTAAGACACTTTTCTCCGACCTCATCTTCAACGGGGTGGTACGCACTTGACTTCGTCAATTTACTTTTCGACGGGGCAACGTACTTTACTCCTACCTCAACTATCTACCCCAAGTCACACCCTCGCCTCTACATCTTTTTTTTGGGGGGGGGGGGTGTGATAGAATATGACCCAGCTCCTAGGCCCAAGCATCAAACCCATTATAATTGGGCCCCGACAATTAAGTTCGGCCTACGCAGCTCGGCCCAACTAAGAAAGAGAAATTTCTTCACCAAGGCAACCAAGACTCCTATATCGGCTACAACTCAAGCTCCAAAAGAGATATAGAAGCTCGGATGCCAACCCATAAGAGAAGATAAGCTCAAAGAGTTCTTATAGGAATACACTTTGTATTAGAATCGAACTTCATGTAGCTATCTATAAATAGGGGCTTAGAATAGATTGAGAGGGGAGAATAATCTTATAATCAATACTCATACTAGCAATAAAGATCCATACTCTTTCTGCCCCGTGGACGTAGATCTATTCCGATAGATCGAACTACGTAATTCCTTTGTGTTCCTTTTACTTTCGTGTTTTTTTATTCATTATTGGCGTTCATTAATTACCTACGAAAACAAGATCGATCATATAATAATATTATGTACATGAAAATCGACCTAAGAAAGTTCTGAGATAGCCCAACACAAAAAGACTAAAAACATATTTTTCCTAGGGCAATAATAAATGGGAGAGTCTTCGGTGCAAAACTTTGCAATGCAAAATCTTCATTCAGCGCTCCACGTCGACATTGGGCTCCAAGGAAGACCAGCTTTGTTTTGCTTTTTGATGTGTGGTTTTGCAGGTGGGGCCAATATCTCTACCCCACACCCACCCCTGTGGGCCATGTAACTCTGGCAACCCTCCATAATGTAATTAGGAAATATAGTAATTTTATTGGGAATGTTTATTTTTATTTTCCTCCATAATGTATTTATCCCTTTTATTCCTTACCAGTGTACTATCCGTCGAAATTCGACAGATTATTTTATATTATAATTTTAAAATAAAATTAAAAAGATAATTCAATTATTTATTTTAAATTAATAAAAAAGCAAAAAGTTCATTTTAAAATATTAATATAAAATCATATCAAAAGAAAAAAAAGAGTAAATGAGAGATAATATTTTGCATTTAGCATTACATATTTGCAATATCAAGCCGTCCACTTTACGTAATAGAAAATTAGATTAATAAAAGTTTTTGAGTAGTCCTATTTATTCAAATTTTATTTTTTCAAAATGTTCGTCATACATGTAATCGAAAAATAGATTTAATAGTGATATTATTTTTCAGGCATTTTCGTTTGATGCCTAGCCGCCCGTTGTTTGGTTAAATCATTTGAAGTTAACATTTGTCGAATGTCGTATGCATTTTTAAGTAGTATTTTTTTAGTTGTTATATTTATTTCAAAAGTCTGCAGTTGTTTGGGTCAACTGTTCTGATGGATAACATTTAATCTGTTGCATTTCTCTAGTCGAGTGGCTATATTCATTTTGAATATGAAGTCGTTCATTGTTTAGATTATCCTGAAGCCACCTGTTGTTTATATTATCCATCGGATATATAATATTTATTGCGTAGTTGTGATCATTTTCAACAAATATTATTGTTGATCCGAACAATGTACATATGTTTTGGGTTAGTTATTTTGAGGGATAACATTTGTTGTGTTGCATTTCTCAAGTCGAATAGTTATACTCATTTTGAATATTTAAGCCGTCCGTTGTTTGGATTATCTATTGAAGATATATTATTTCCTGGGTAGTTTTAAAATATAATTTGTTTGTGAATAATAAATATATTAATTTAAACAAACTGATTAATAAACTAAAATTATGAGGATTTAAGAAAATAATCACGAAAATAGAGGAATTTCCATTTAGGATTAGAATCCATAAGCAGGATTTAGGATTACTCCATCGTATATAGTTTTCCTATCGATAAAGTCATTTTCTTAAAAATTGATTTTGCACCTTCATATATATATAAACTTTTTCTTCCCGTCTATCCATACTCAACTAACAAATTATAAATCGTGATAGGTATAATTTTCCCGTTTAACATATATTCACAAAAATTCATGAATGTTGTTGATAACAATATTATATTATACTATCTATTAAACTGATAGTAATAATTATTGCATAATTATAGTTATCATGTTGAATATCAAGCCCCTTGTTGTTTCGATTATCTTGAAGTCGCCCATTGTTTGGATTATCCGTCAAAGATATAATATTTATCGGGTAATTGTATTCATACTGAATAACAAGCCCCTCGTTGGTTCAACCATTTGAGGGTAACATTTGTTAGGGTAATTATATTCATTTTGAATATGAAGTTGTCCGCTGTTTAGATTATCCACTGGAGATATAATATTTTTCGAATATTTATATATATTTTGAATGTCAAACCGCCCGTTATTTGGTCCAACCATTTGAGAGTAACATTTGTTGGCAACTGTATTCATGTTTAATGTAATATTTTTTGAAAACTATGTTGCCCATTGTTTGGGTTAACGGTTTTAAGCGATAACATTTGTTGGGTTGCATTTATCAAGTTGAGTAGTTATGTTCATTTTGAATATTAAATTGCTCGTTGTTTGGATTACTATAAAATCAGAGCATCATGGATGTACAAAGATATATTGATGTTTGGTCTTAAATGAAAGATCGTGTCAATACATTTAATTTGGTATAAAAATTATAAAAATCATACAACAAACGATCAAGTTATGATAATTTAAAATTTTAGAATTTAAATTATTTTGAGATACGTGCTGAAAAATAAAAAGTGAGTGGATGATGAGATTTAATTATAGAAAGTTAAGTGTAATAAGAGATTTATTAATCGTACCATTTAAGAATTAATTATTTCCTAAAAAGAAAAGAGGTCAATCATAGTGAGATGACCCAAAAAGGAAAAAAAAAATGGTCAATTATAGTGAGACGGATGGAGTACCTTAAATTGTTGCACCGTGCCTAATGTAAAATTATTGATTAAGTTAATAAAATTATTATTAATAAAAATAATACTAATAATATATCCTTTTTATTTAACAATTTCTCTTTAAATTCACATGCCGTAAAGAAACGCGTCGTTCTTAATGTGATTGAAGTCATTTTTAAAAATTGACACTTTTATTCATTAAATAATTATGTTAAATATTGACACTTTTATTTATGTAGATTAACATTTTTCTGCATAAAGATTGACACTTTGACCCGGCCACACTATGTGGTCGGCCTCACCCAAATTTTTGCCATACTCCATATTCCTTAATATTCCTAATATGAATTACAACTAAAATAACCTACCTACCTACTTATAATTAAACAGTAAATAAGGGATTAGACAAAATTTTAAATCGGAAGAATATAAACAGTATTACTATTTTTTTTTTTTGAATCAATTTAGTATTTACTATTGAAACAATTTATGGCGTGGATGGGCGGGGGGCTGGGGTTCTGTAAAGCCTGCAAAAGAAATAAAGTGGGAAAAGTTAAAAATTCAAAAACAACTTGGGGGAAAACATAAAACCGATGGTTTCCATATTTTGCAATGCAGACTTTTGCATCTAAGAATATCCTATAATAAATTAAGTAAATAGCTATCAACAAGCATAAACTTATCGAGACTAGCCTTGAAAAAGTATAGCAACTAGGTTAAGTCTACAATTATTGAAGGACACGTGGCATTCCATGATGTCACCCCGTGACGTCACGCCCACACACATCAATCTTGTCCCTATAAATTTCTTCATCCAAGTTAACCCACATTACAAAATTGAAAGCTGTCTTTTCTTCTCCACACCAATCACTTGAATCTCTTTCTTTTCTTTTCTTTTCTTTTTCTTGAATGGATAAGGATGGGAAAAAGGCAAGCAAAAATACCAACTTCAGCAACCTCCCACAAAAGAGAGGGAAGAATGAAATCAAAGGAAAAATAGCCAATGATTTTATGGAAGCTTTGAATTTCATGGGCTCCAAAAAGAGTGGTGATTGTGGAGGCAACACTAATCAAGAAAGGGATGGGAGGGCATTTGGTTCTTGATCTTGTATTTCAACTAGTGTATTTTTTCACTAGTTCATATGTTTAGGTTTGTAGAGGCTACTCTGGGAGTTCCGATGTAAGAGTTCGACTTGATTTATCATTTTGTTTCTTATTGTTGTTGTATTGATGTAAGTTTTCCTTTTTTGAAGAGTGTCAATCAACATTTTTGTACATAAATTTTCATGTGAGTATCAATCTTTACTACACTATTGTTGAAAGAAATTAAACAAACTGTTCAAGGGTGTTATTGAACTTGTTATTTCAATATCCAATTTCAATTAAAAACATAAAAATCGCGTTGACTTCGAGGGGATCCTAATCTAAAAGCGTGCTTATCTAGAGGCAGAAAAAGAATAAACGAAGGGTTTAGCCCAATGACCACGGGACTTGCTTGCAAAGCAGGAGGTCCCGGTTCGATCCCTGGAGGGAACGAATTCTAAGAGAAATAATTTTGAGAGTCTAGGAGATGTATTAATTACTAACCACTAACTACTAACTTTGCCCGATCAAATAAAAAATAAAAATAAACGATTAAATTTTAGAAGAAAAAAACATAAAGGATCACGAAAGAGGAATATGAGGTTCCGATTCAGGCAGCCAGTACCACTGTCTCTGCTCCGGCCGCCGCAGGTGGCGGCGGCGCCGGCGGCGTTTCGTTCAGTGTCCCAACAGTACTGTTACTGTTGCATTGACTAATTCAAATAAAAATCCAAAGTTTTAGTCAGAATTTGTTAAAAATTCAATCTCTTTTTGGTTGCAGTTCATCATTTGGGATTGCATTCGATATAGATGGGGTGATACTTCGCGGTGCAAATCCGATTGGTAATTCGCGGAAAGCGCTCAGAAGATTGTACGATGATTCTGGTAATTTTTTCTTCCTAATCTGAAATTTTAAATTTCATTGCTTTCTATTCGGAATTAGATTTCTGGGTTTTGAAATTTGAAGTTAGCTCTTTTTGCGTGAGATAAGAATCTATAAATTAGCTGAATACTTCTTTGTGCAGCTCAAAATTTCTTGGGATTTTATAATAGTGAGTTGAGCTTCGATACTAGTCTTTTGCTTGAACTCGACTCCAGTAACTACATCTTGACAAAAATAAATAGTTAAGTAGTTAGATTTCATCGCTTTCTATTCATGATTAGATTTCTGGGTTTTGAAATATGAGCTTAGCTCTTTTTGCATGAGATGAGAATCTGTAAATTAGCTTAAATCTGCTCTTTTGTGCTTCTGAAATTTCTTGAGATTTTGCAATAGGGAGTTGAGCTTCAAATATACCTATTTTTTTGAATTCATCTTCAATGGCTACGTCTTCTACACATTAGTACGTATATTTTAATTTGGCTTATAAGTGATGGAATTTACAGGTTTGTGTTGTGTAGCATCTGCCTGATTCACAATATCGATCTCTATTCATTATTTGCTCCAATCAATCTGAATTAATTCGTATTTCAGGACTCTAATTCCTTTCTTACTCTTACTTTTTTTCTTGCAGGTTCATTGAAGATCCCCTTTTTGTTTCTGACAAATGGTATGTGTTCAAAGTCTCCATACGTTTCATTGAGTTCTTCTATTTGGAGCTTAGGTGCTTGGCTTTGGGAAGATAAACTGGATACCATACTTAATAGTATTAGGAAGTTAAGTCTAAAATGAATAACTTTTCTTCATGTAGCATACTCTCTTTGTGATACTCGGAGATTATTTGGGGCATTTTGAACTTTCGTATTGCTATTCAGTTAAAAGTCAGTTGTGTGAGAATACATGTTCCAATCCAAAGAGACCTCTTTTTCTTGAAAAAGAAATTAATACATCACTGTCTAATCCTAGGTGGCGGCACTCCAGAATCGAGAAGAGCCCTTGAGTTGAGCGAAATTCTTGGCGTGAAAATATTACCTTCTCAGGTTTAGTTATAAACTGTGAAGGTGCATACAAGTATCTCTTATTGTGATGAGTTATGTACCATGCTCTCGATATAGGTAGTGCAGGGTCACTCATCCTTCAGGACTTTGCTTAAGAGGTATTATATTATATTTTATATTAATTTTCTTCAAACCATAATTTAGCTCAATTTTCAATCTTCTAACTATATGCAATTTCTTGATCAAATCTCCAGCAAGTTAAATTTCCAGTTTTCATACATAAGTTTCTAGCTGAAGGATCTTTTCTTTGCATATCTCAAGCTCTTTTCGTTTTGTTTTCTTTAATTCGATATATGAAATGATGCTTCCACATCAGTGATTTAGGCCCAAAATGCTGCAATTGAAACAATTAATAGTTTTGATTTGTCAATGCAAAATTTATAGTTTGCAATTGAAAATTAAATTGTTCCTAAATGTTCTTTATGTCTTTGTTTACAGTTATGAAAATGAATTCATCGTCGCCACTGGAAAAGGAGAACCTGCTGTTGTGATGTCAGAGTACGGCTTTAAGTAAGTTCTAACTCATCGATGATTAATTATTTTCCGGTTGAATTTAAGTTTTTGTTCTACGTATGTTTGTCCCTAAGTAGATCCTACCTTCAGGAGAGTTGTCTCACTAGACGAGTATGCAGCATACTTCACTAACATCGATCCTGTGGCCCAATACAAGCGATGGACGACTATACAAAAACCAAACTTCTCAGAAAACTCAGAGAATATAATCTGTCATGATTACTCCCAAAAAGTTAAAGCTGCGTTCGTTATAAGTGATCCTGTTGACTGGGGAAGGGATATACAGGTAACTTCGACTA
The DNA here is from genome assembly GCA_001642375.2 of Mentha longifolia. Classification (NCBI taxonomy): domain Eukaryota; kingdom Viridiplantae; phylum Streptophyta; class Magnoliopsida; order Lamiales; family Lamiaceae; genus Mentha; species Mentha longifolia. Next base: position 33,053,600 of record CM038118.1, on the reverse strand, counting down.
TCAATATATGTAAAAGTCGCCTTCTTCTGCACACTCATTGAAAGGATCCTTTTTTGAGATTAATTGGCTGACAAATTTAGGTTCTTTGCGATATCTTGACATCTGGAGGCGTTCTTGGAGAAAAGAATTGGCATCAATCACCTCTATATTTTGCTGCCGATGATCTACAATATCAGGTTCGCTATAATGGTTATGAAGGAAAGATATTTTAACATATCACGAATATGGTCTAAATTCTTCTTCTTCTTCTTCTTCTTCTTCTTGGTATACAGGCTGCGTTTCCTTCAGAACGTCTTGGCATGGGTGCTTCAGGATAGCTCTCGAGAGTGTCTTCAACAGGTACTCGAACATCTTCTAAGTTGTGATTCTTCTATGGTGGATCCACCTAAATAAAATGATATTTAATCGACTAAGTTTAGACATGATTGAGTATTAAATTATGTAGCTAATCTCCTTCGTTAAGCAGTACCTTTTTATGGTTAAAGTGGTGTCGTGCCTTGTTATTCTCGTCCATTCTTGCTGAACCATGTTCTAGTAACGATACATGCATGAGAATGAATTGTCACAGAACAAGATACAGATCCTAATTCTAAAGAAAAATGAAAAAACAGCAGTTAACAGTTTAGATCATAACTACATAAGCTTTTGAGCTTTTTTTTTTTTTTTTTGGAGGGATCATTTTTAGAATAGTTAATCTGAATCTCTCTCTCTCTCTCAATTACAGAATTCATGAGAAACCCTTAGAGTTGATGTGCTTCGGGAAGCCAAATCCATTTGTGTTCAGAAATGCTGAAACTATATTAGAACATCTTCTTCAAACTTCCTGTACTGATAATTCAAGAACAAGAAACGAAACACAGTCTTTCAAAACCCTTTACATGATTGGCGACAACCCTCCGGTTGACATCAAGGGAGCTCAACTGGTACTGCTCCCTCTCTCTCTCTCCCTCTCCCTCTCCCTCTCTAACTTTGTTCTTGGCTCCACAGGCAGGGTATCCATGGTTTTCGATTTTGACAAGAACCGGTGTGTTTCGACAAAGGGAGAACCACACACAGTATCCAGCTGATATGGTACTACACATTCCTCTTTCATTCACCATAATAACTCCGTGCAACTCCATATCCCTCGATTTTCGATCCATTCAAATGAAACTCGATTTTGCAGGTAGTCGATACCGTGGAAGATGCAGTGGAGTTTATTCTGAGGAGGGAGGATGTGTAGGAATTTTTCTGCACGAGTTTACTCGAATTTATTCTTATTTTTTTTAGGTTCATTTTGTGTTGAACATGTGGAACCGAAATCCATTTTGGTTCGGTTCAGTTTGAGACAAGAATTTGTTCAATTTGAAACCGAACCGGGTTCGGCCGAACTGTATTTATAATATTCAGATTTGACACAATATTGTTATATAAAAATTGACTTATTTATATTACTGTATAGCAAACATAATTGAAATACATATGTTTAGCTTTTCTCACTTTTCTTTGCAATTAGCTTTAGAAAAATAGCATTCACCCCCTTCACTGCAGCACCAGCAAAATATACAGACATTAGTGGGTGGATTGCATTTTCCCTTTGGTGGTACCATTTTCCTTTCATCTTCCATGCCTACATTCACAACACAAATTAATTAATTAATTAATTAATAATAATAATAATAGTAGTTTTGATTAATATAAAACTCTAGAAATAAAAGCCAGCAATTTATAATTACTTTATTAATTGATAGATTACAATCAACTAAGAAAATTAAGATCTTCGGATAGATTTAATTTTTCTAACAAAACGACGTGGCTTTACACAATTTGAAATGCGCCGATCAAAACTAAAGGCATAATATAAACGTTCAAGAAAATAAAATTGTTGGAATTAAAATATACTATAAGGCATAAGAATTTTTTAAGGTGTTAGAATGTACTTACAATCATGAGGAGCAAACATGGTGGCAAAGATCAACGAGACCAACTTGTCAGAAGCCATTGATAATTAATCGAAAGGTGAAAATTGAAAATTTATTATACTTTCAACTCTAAGGTTTGTCATATTTATAGGAAAATACTGCATTAATGGTTAATTATATTTTGTGTTGTAGTATTTTCCCTATTTCCATCATAAAAAAAATATTAATAGTAGAGATATTGGTTACAAAAAGAGAAACAAACAATTAGTTTCTTTGGTAGTTTATGTAATGTTTTTTTTTTTCTATTTGCATTAATAATATTACTTTTGAGAGATATGATACAGATTTTTTTCCCTCCTTAATTAGGTTAAGAATTTAATTTTGAAGCTAAACTGAACATTTGTATATTAATTGCATGTTGAATTAATGTACAAATCTGGTACAGTATATATGTAGCTAACTTGCATGTTATTGGTCGGCTTATTTCCACGTGGATTAGTATTGAAATGGTTGAGCAATAAGCACTGCTAACTTATAATCATGCAATTTTCCCTTTTCTTTTCTTTTTTCTTCTTCTTAATTCTTAATTAATAATGTTGAAAAAAAATGGGTCCTATACCGAACCAACTCATGTTCTTTCTTAACTACGGAGTAATAATGTTGAAAGATTTGGTCATTAATTAGCAGGACTAATTATCTGATTAGTTGTTTATCATTTGTAACATACAAAATAAATCTGGTTTATTATATAAAATCGCACAAATTATAATTAATCGTAAGGTTTTTTTGTTTTTTTTTTTTTGTACGCAAAAAAATTAATTCATGCTGTAAATTAAACCAAATAAAAAGTATAAAAAGTCGTTTATAGTTTGCTAACCCATATTCCTCTTACAATATGGTATGGTAATAGAAAATTCGAATTATTTGTATTACAAATTGAAATTTATGATCAATGATATCGACTTTTACACTTGCACATTTTATACACCTATCTTCACTAAAAATAATAGTTTCCATAAAATTGTATATAACATAAGTATACAAGAAAATAAAATTGTTGGGATTAAAATATATACTGTGTAGAAATTTTGATTTATTTGCTTAATTGATTACATTAATTTTACCCAAACCAACTTGGAAAAATACTAAAAACGGCACTCTTCTCACACTTATCTTTGGTAAAAAAACCATCGATCATCAAAGCGATGCAAGGGGTCGCATCTTCATCTTTATAAGAATTTTAAAGTATATAATGTATTATACAGATCGCGAAATTTGATTCATTTGTATATATAATTATACCAGAATGAGCTTAGGGCTCGTTTGATAGTGATGATAATGACGGGATAGATACCTAATATAGGTTAATATGTTCTTCAAACGAAATTCAATTTTGCAAGTCGTAGAAGATGCAGTGGAGTTTATTCTAAAAAGGGATCGAGTTTATGAGTTTAATCGAATTAATTCTTATTTTTTATGTTCAGTTAGTTTGTGTTGAAAATGTGGAACCGAAATTCGTGAAAAAAATTGACACATTATGGTACGGTAGAGATGCCGAAAATTTGATTTATTTGTATTACATTAATTATACCGAAATTAATCAACTTGAACTTGAAGATGTCTAGTACATATTGAAGATGGTATTTGAGATAGATTATGATTAGTAATCTATCACTTGCAATTATCTTCGCACTTACGCAGTGTAAAATAACATTCATTGTTAATAACGCAGCAACTACAAAATATACAGAATAATCGAAGCTTGCAATGACGCACGCCTCTGCGTTTTCTTCCATCTTCGTTGCCTAGATAATAATAATAATAATAATAATAATAATAATAATAATAATAATAATAATAATAATAATAATAATAATAATAATAATAATAATAATAATAATAATAATAATAATAATAATAATAATAATAATAATAATAATAATAATAATAATAATAATAATAATAATAATAATAATAATAATAATAATAATAATAATAATAATAATAATAATAATAATAATAATAATAATAATAATAATAATAATAAGTGAACTAGGTTTTATTTATTTATTATCATAATAAGATGTTAGAATACAATTATCATGATGATGTTAGTGTTTACACACGGCTATTGATTAGTAGTATTTTTTTTAATTGATAGAACAATTAAGATCTTCAGAATATTTAATTTTCTGAACATCACATAATTATGTCTTAAAATGTGCATCGCTTCAAAAAAGGGCTCGACTGTAAACAATATGAATTGTGCCGATCATATTTCTTTAGGCATAAAAGTTCAAAAATATATTTGTACATAATACTCTTGAAATTATAGTAAACTAATTATGCAGGAATTTAATTTTGTAGGGATTAAAATATAGCACATATAGGATTAATTAATTTTTCTGATGTTAGAATGCACTTACAATCATGAGGAACAAACATGGCGGCAAAGATCAACGAGAAGAGAATCAAACAAACCAACTTGCAAGAAGCCATTGATTATAATCAAAAATGAAAATTAGTAAATGGTTATGGATTTTGATGCTAAAGTTCCTGGTATTTATAGGACTATTTCTATACATACTGCATTTAATTTACAAATATATGTGTATTGTTTTCTCTATTTGCATTCATAATATCTCCTTTGGGAGACATGTAGCAATATATTTTGATTACCAAAAAAAAGAGTTCCTTACATAGCCAATATTTTTGCGATACTTTATTAAGAATTGCAACTACTATCATACAAAATACTACTGCTTTTGAAAGAGAATTAGCTAGCAACGAAACCAATATGGCTCATTACTAGATTTTTATTTCTTTTCCTTATCATTATGTCTTTCAAAATTTTGCGCTTTCTATTTTTGAATATGGTCCCAGTCCCACTATAACATAACAATACAAGTAAAAGTGGGACTCCATCTCAACTACCAATATATAAACAATAATACAATACAATACATTGAAGATGAGACCAATGTCCACTATCAATAAACAATATAAGTCGATTACATCCTTCTTAAAATCCATGCAGGTCAAATTGGAAAGATTTCTTGGGACGAAAAGTGTATGTATATATTAAAATATGATTAAACTAAAATATCATTAATACATATCCAAGCAAATAACAACACTACAACAAAAATGTCTAGTAGTGACACAATTTTAGTGACATCATGAGAGGTGTCACAAAATTTGCTACATCTTTAGTGTAGCAAAATTTAGTTACACACACACATGCATCTATAATATTTTGTGACACATAAAAATATTATTAAATTAGTTACATTTAGAAATGTAGTAAATTTTGTGACATGTGTACATGTCACTAAATTTTGCTACACTTTAAATTGTCACAAAATATTTTTGTTACACATATATAGGTGTCACAATCTCTCTCTCCATAACACAAACACTTTTATATATAAACAAGAACTATCCCATATCGAAAAAATATGAGAAAAAAGACACATTTATTAAAAGGATCAAGTAGCAATGTCATGACCAAATTTCTCCAACTACAATGTTTGAAATGGAAGAAAAATCAAAAAATTGAATTAGAAATAAGATGTATGAGATCGGAGCTTCAATTCCTAACACACACACATCTTTCATTATTAATAATTTTTTTTTTAAAGAAATAATTATAAAAAAGTTGTCAAAAAAATAGCTACACTTTCACACGTCACAAATATAACTACACTTTTATATGTCATAAAATTAGTTACACCTTCTAATGTCACTAAATTTAGTGACACACATTTATTTTTGTAACACGCATATTAGTCGTTCAACCATAAAGTGTCACAAATTTTTTAGTGACATTTATAAGTGTCACAATTCCTTTAAAATTGTGTCACTATTTGAGCATTTTGTTGTAGTGACAATATTGATACAATAAATAGTGAAAAACGTTATATATATATATAGTCGTACATATCTCATACCGCACCTAGCAAACGAGCTCTAAATTATATGTTTTTCTTTTTTCTTTTTTTCTTTTGTTGAGGGATCTAAATTACTGATGTTTAGTACATATTCAAGATGGCAATTTAAGATAGATTAGGTGTAATAATCACTTGCAATTTGCGAAGCACCTATTTTCTGTAAAATAGCATTAATTCTTCCTTTCTATTTTTATAGCAACACCAACAAAATACACATGAGAATGGAGAGACCCCTATAAAATTGCAATGAGGCATCACAACTTCCACTTTGCTTCTATCTTGGTTGCCTATATTGAACAAAATCTCAACAGATTTTAATAATAATAATAATAATAATTGTATTTTAATAATATGTTTCTTATGTTCAAGAAACATTGATACAATATTGTATTATATAAATCGTGGAAATATGATTTATTTGTATTATTTTTATGAGTAATGCTCCCCTACCCACCGTGGGCATGCTAATATGCCCACGGATGAGGTGACGACATTATATTTTTGGAAAAAATTAATTAGTATACCTTAAAAAAATAAACCCTACAAAAGTAAAAAAACTAAACCCTAACAAAAAAAACTAAACCCCAAAGAAAATTATTGACGTGGCACTGCCACGTCAGCCGTGGGCACATTAAGCGTGCCCACGATGGGTAGGGGATCATTTCTCTTATTTTTATACCCAAATCAAGTGGAAGTCTATGTTTAGTACATATTGAAATTAAGTTTAGAAAATCAGTTGCAATTTGTTTTGCATCTATTTTTTGTAAAGTAACATCCACCCGCTTCATTCTCTTTATAGTAGCACCAACAAAATACACATTCAAATGGGGTGAACGCTATGTAATCGCAACGAGGCACAATTCCTCCTATTTTTCTATCTTCCTTGCCTATATTGAACAACATCACAAAATAAATTAATAATAACAGTAATAAATACAGACCGCTTTATATCTAAAAATTGTTGTAAACGATTTTTTTTTATTTAATTAGATGATATATATAGAAACAATAAAAGTTCAAAAACATCTTTTAAGATAATTTTCTTAATATATATATATATATATATATATATATATATGTTATAAAAGTATACAAGAAAATAAAATTGGTGCGGCATAGGATTATCTTTTCAAGGTGTTAAAGTGTACTTACAATCATGAGGAACAAACATGGTGCCAAAGAACAAAGAGAAGAGAATTAAACATAAACAGACTAACTTGTAAGTAGCCATTGATTAAAATCAAGAGTAATAATTGAAAATATAACTTATCATGGATTTCAATTCTAAGGTTCGCCTATTTATAGGACAATTTCCATACATACTGCATTAATGGACAATTAGATTTTGTGTGGTATTTTCCCTATTTTCATCTAAATTATTTATTTTGGGAGGCTAGTAGTAAAAGTAGATATATATATATATTAGTTACAAAAAAGAGAAATTAAAAAAATTTGTTTATTTGGTATCAATTTTCTCCTATGTATCCCATGTTGAGATTAATGTACAGATAAATCTATATATGTAGCTAAGTTGCATGTTATTTGTCGGGATAATTTCCACGTGAATTAGTATTGAAATGGTTAAGCATTGCTAACTTGTAATCCTGCAATTTTCCTCTTTTTTTTTCTTTTTTTTTTTTCGTGATTCGGTTCGATTCGATATCAGATTTGAAACTTTTAATCTTAAAGCGAATCAAACATATTGTATTTCGATATTCTAGTGAAGAGATATATATATATGAAAAGAAAAAACGACACGGTGTTGTATTATATAGATCGTGAAAAATTGATTTATTAATTTGTAGTTACATATACAGAAATCAACTTGAAGCATATGGCGGTTGATCAGATAGAGTATGTGTAGGTGTAGTAATCTATCACTTGCATTTATCTTTGCACCTACTATCTGTAAAATAACGTAACACTCGCCCATTCATTCCATTCTTAGTAATGTAGCAATGACAAAATATGCATGACAATGGAGAAAAAAAAAACCCCATTCTGCGCAACGAGGCACTATTGTTATTCCAGCTTCGATGCCTAGAATATTTGGACAAGATCACAACACAAATTAATAATAATAATAATAATAATAATAATAATAATAATAATAATAATAATAATAATAATAATAATAATAATAATAATAATTCTCTCAAAATGGATAGTAGAACGTAAGTATGCAAGAAAATATAGTTTTGCACTTGCAATGATGAGGAACAAACATGGTGGCTGATCGAACTTGTTTTCGTAAGGTAATTAATGCACGTAGACAAGAAATTAATGAACACTAAAGCAAACGGAACACAAAGAGATTTACGTGGTTCGATCTATTGAGTATGAATCTTTATTGTTTGTATGAGTAGTGATTACAAGATTGTTCCCATCCCTTCTCAATCTATTCTAAACCCCTATTTATAGGTAATTACATGGAGTTTGACTATAATACAAAGTCTTCTCCTATTTGGACTCTGGCTTGATCCTCTTATTAGGGATAGACACCGAGCTTCTATATCTCTCTTGGAGCTTGAGTTGTAGTCGATGTAGGAGTCTTGATTGCCTTGGTGAAGAAGTTTCTCTTAGTTGGGCCGAGCTGCGTAGGCCGAGCTTAACTGTCGGGGCCCAATTATATTGGGTTTGATGCTTGGGCCTAGGAGCTAGGCCGTATCCTATCACATTCCCCCCCAAAAGATATAGAAGCGAGGGTGTGATTTAGGGGAAATAGTTGAGGTAGGAGTATTCTAAAGTACGTTGTCCCGTCAAAAGTAGAATTGATGAAGTCAATCGCGTGCCGCCTCGTTAAGACGAGGTCGAAGAAAAGTCCGTTGCTCTATCAAAAAATAAATTCAACGAAGTCAATCGTGTGCCGCCTCGTTAAGACGAGGTCGAAGAAAAGTACGTTGCCCCGTCAAAAAATAAATTCAACGAAGTCAATCGTGTACCGCCTCGTTAAGACGAAGTCGAAGAAAATTACGTTGCCCTGTCAAAAAATAAATTTGACGAAGTCGAGTTCAGCTCGTCCTGTCAAAAGATAAGGTAAAAAAGAAATATCTTGCCCCGTCGAAAAATAAATTCGACGAAGTCGAGTTCGGCTCGTCCTGTCAAAAGACGAGGTAAAAAGAAATACCTTGCGGCTCGTCCTCATTTTTAAACGAAGGTAGGTCGTCCTCATTTTTAAACGAAGGGAGGTCGTCCTCATTTTTAAATGAAGGTAGGTCATCCTCATTTTTAAACGAAGGTAGTTCGACCTCGTCATAAGATGAGGTTTAGGCTTTAGATAGCTCGACCTCATCATAAGATGAGGTTTGGCTTTAAGTAGCTCACTTCGTCACAAGATAAAGTTTGGCTTGAATTAGCGCACTTCGTCACAAGATGGAGTTTTGGCTTTAAGTAGCTCACTTCGTCACAAGACGAAGTTTTAGCTTTAAGTAGCTCACTTCGTCACAGGGCGAAGTTTTGGCTTTAAGTATCTCACTTCATCATAAGACGAAGTTTTGACTTTAAATAGCTCACTTCGTCATAAGACGAAGTTTGGCTTTAAGTAGCTCACTTCGTCATAAGACGAAGTTTTGGCTTTAAATTTTGGCTTAAAGATAGCTCGACCTCGAACTCGACTTCGTCGAACTCGATTCATGGTCGGAGATAGGGCTGAAATTGATCTATGGCTTCGATTTTTCAACATGCAAAACTGGATTCTATTTTTAAGACTGAGATCCGCTGCTGCCGTTTCGGTCGTTTTCCCGTCATATTTGAATAATAATTGTGAAATCGACTCGTGGGCTTTTTTCTCCTCACCGAGACAAAGAGATGTATGGGTGGATCGCTCGTTTTGGTTGAGAAACGACGGAGAAATCCGCCGGAAAAGATAAACAAATCGCGATTTCGCGAGTCATGCTGCAGCACGAACTTCCAGACGCGATTTCCGCCGCACCGGTGATCGGCTTTCGATGGAAAACCTACCGTTGGAATCCTCTCGACGAGTAGAATATGTTTCCGGGTGGTTTCGTCCAATTTGGTGGTGATTTCAGTCCGGAATTGGCGAATAACATAAGCTGCTCCGAACAAATTGTGATTTCACAAGTCGTGCAGCAACACGAACTTCCAGACGTGATTCCCACCGCACCGGTGATCGGTTTTCAACGGGCAACCTACCGTTGGAATCCTCTTAACGAGTAGAATATGTTTCCGGGTGGTTTCGTCCAATTTGGTGGTGATTTCAGTCTGGAATTGGCGAATAACAGAAGCTGCTCCAAACAAATCGCGATTTCGCGTTTGGGGGGATCGCGTTGGTCTTCCTTTCATGGCTGTAGATTACCTAGAAAACTTTTGATCGAAAATCACAAATTTTCATTTCCCACAGACGGCGCCAGTGATCGAACTTATTTTCGTAGGCAATTAATAAACGGTGACAAGGAATAAATGAACACGAAAGTAATGTAATACAAGGGATTTACGTGGTTCGATCTATTAGAATAGATCTACATCCACGGAGCAAGAGTATGAATCTTTATTGCTAGTATGAGTAGTGATTACAAGATTGTTCCCCCTCTTCAATCTATTCTAAATCCCTATTTATAGGTATTTACATATGGAATTCGACTAGGATTACAGGTCTTTTCCTATTTGGACTCTGGCTTGATCCTCTTATTAGCGATAGACACTGAGCTTCTATATCTCTCTTGGAGCTTGAGTTGTAGTCGATGTAGGAGTCTTGATTGCCTTGGTGAAAAAGTTTCTCTTAGTTGGACCGAGCTGCGTAGGCCGAGCTTAACTGTCGGGGCCCAATTATATTGGGCTTGATGCTTGGGCCTAAGAGCTAGGTCGTATCCTATCAGTGGCAAAGATCAAAGAGAAGAGAACCAAACAAGCCAACTTGTAAGAAGCCATTGATTAAAATCAAGAGTAATAGTAATTGAGAAACTTTTATGAATTTTAATTAATTCTAAGGCTCTTCATCGTTATAGGACATTTTCCAAGCAAACTGCATTAATGCACAATTATATTAGTGTAGTATTTTCCCTGTTTGCATCATTATTTATTTCTTTTGGATGAAAAGTAATTGTAACAGTACAGATATTGGTTACAAGAAAAATCAAATAAATAAATTCCTTACATAGCCAACATTTTATGACATATTTTTCCTAGTTGCGTCAATAATTAGTTACTTTTGAGATGTAGCATAAAATATTTTGAAAATTACAAGTAATATTTAAATCAGTGCTGATTTTCGTTGATTTTCATTCCTAGTCGGAGAGGAGAGAAATACGACGTCGTAAGGGTGAAATGACCTAAATACCCCTTTCACCACTACCACTGTACTGAGAAGTGAGATAAGGTAATCCATTGATCCTCTCTTCATCTTCTCCACTTTCTCTCTCAATCCCAACAATGGAGGCCACCACCCTCTTCACCCTCCCCTCCTCCCGCCTTCCGCCTCCGTCCTCCGCCCTCTCCCTCAAATCCCACTTCCGGAACCCCTTCCTCACCGCCACCCACCGCCGCCCAAAACTCCACCCCCAATCCCCAAATCTCCCCAAAATTTACGCCGCCATCAGCCGCACGAAGAAGGAAGAGACCGTCGATAAAGTCAAGCAAGAGCTCGAGGACTGCCACCTCATCGCCGCCATCAGCTACAAGGGCCTGACCGTCCAGCAATTCAGGGAGCTCCGCACCCAGCTGCCGGAAACCACCAGGCTCCTGGTCGCGAAAAACACCCTCGTGTACAAGGCCATCGAGGGCACCAAATGGGAGGTGCTGAAGCCGTGCATGAAGGGCATGAACGCCTGGCTCTTCGTCCACACCGAGGAGATCCCGGCGGCGCTGAAGCCGTACCGAACCTTCCAGAAGGAGAAGAAACTGGAGGATAACGATTTCGCGGGGGCGGTTTTCGAGGGGAAATTCTACGCGCCGAGTGAGTTCAAGGCGCTCGAGACTTTGCCCACGAGAGCGGAGCTCTACGCCCAGATTTTGGGGTCGATAAAGGGGCCGGCCTCCGCCGTGGTGGGGACGATTCAGGCGCCGGCGAGGGATTTGATCCTGGTGCTGCAAGCTTACTGCAAGAAATTGGAAGAAGAAGGCGGGGGACAATAGTGGTAAGGAGATTTCTTGGTAATGTAAGGTTTCCTTTTTTTTGGTTTTGATTTAAAGGGAAATTGTAGCATAATTCGTTTGTATAATTGATGATACACTTCGTTGAGGTATTGCTGCGAATTGTTTATGTTTTTTGTGGATGATTTAGGATTATATTATTATCTTGTTCTGGTGTAGAACTGTGCTTCTTAATGATGAAAGATTTGAGCTCAGAGAATTCAGTTTCCTTAATTTTGAGCTGATAACTCTTGTTTTGCTCATGAACTTAGCTCTGTTGCATAACTCTGTTCGCTTAGATAGAGACTTTCTTAATCTTGAGCTGAAGCTAGACTAGTCGAATCTCGTGTTTTCTTCATAAAATTAGCAATGCTGTATAATTTTATTCTGATGGAGAACAGTGTTTCTAAATGTCGAAGATTTGAGCTTAGGAACTCGGGTTCCATAATGTAGAACTGGTACTCTTTTGAGCTTACGCTAGAGTGGTTGATTCTCTTGTTTCCTTCATGAAATTAGCAGTGTTGTATAATTTTTATTTTGATGGAGTACCGTGTTTCTCAATGTCGAACAGTTTGAGCTTAGGGAACTCGGGTTCCATAATGCAGAATTGATACTCTTCTTGAGCTCAAGCTAAACTTGTTGATTCTCTTGTTTCTTCATGAACTTAGCACTGATGTATAACATTTCTCTCTTAGAAACTAGCTTTCTTCTGCCTAAAGGTTTAAGCTTTTTAGAGAACATTGTCAAAATATTTTATTACATTTACAGATTTACTTGATACTAATGAGTCTAATAGTTGTTGAGTCATTCTACTTTCATTCTGGATTATTGCTACTTGAACTGCTATAACGGTTCGTTGAGTTCATTGATTCGATGAAATAATATCTGCACAATTTTCTTGAAGCCCAGATTGAGGCATTTGTTTTGTAACTTGTTGACAAGAGAGGCAGATCTTCACTATTCTTGGCCGTATTTTTATGAGGCTAAAGAATGTTTTATTTTCCTTAACTACAGTTCATTGTATGACTTTGTTCTGTTGAGTTCCATTTCAATAGACTGTACTATTTGCTCAGAATGGATCTTGAAGTTCTGTCTTCATTTGTGCTCTGCTTTCATTAATGGAGATTCAATCGTACCTTTTGAAATCAGCTTTGCTACTATGTTTGGTTATATTAGTTGAAACTTGGAAAATGATGTAATTTATAGGTTTTTTTATTGGGTCTCTCTATATTTTTTTTATAAACATTGTTTTTGTATTCAATTTAACAAAAAGTGAAAAAGAAAAGGTGCTGAAGTTTTTATATCTGGTTGATGCATACAACATTATTTTACACAAGTCTATAATTTTCAAAACAAAATTGAAAATGCTAGCAATTAAGTATTCATGTTTCCTATTTATGTAATTCAGTAATTATTTTCCATGTATCTTTGTCCATTAATGAAAATGAGTGCAGAGCCAAAACAATCATTAATTTTTCATTATAGTTCGATCAATAATCTGTCTGTATTCAACTAATCAACATAATATGGAAAGTTTTAAAGATCAAGTCATTTAAGCCAAAAAAAAAAAAAAATTAATTAAAGATTTTCTTGAACATTAACAACCAAATTAAATGTAATCATTACTTAGCTTTTAAGTTACTTATTTCTTTGGTGCAAAATGTGAAACAAAATAAAGTACTCTTCGATTTACTGATTCTGTTAATTTTTTATATGATTTTGAAGCTTCGCGATGAAGATTTTAAATTGAATTTTTTGAGATTAGTTTTTTTTTACACGATACTACAACACTCGTAGTACTTTGTAAAAAAAAAAACTTAACTCCAAAAATTCGATTTTAAATTTATCATCACAAAATTTTAAAATTATTTAAAAAGTCAACATGATCAGTAAATCAAGGACGGAGGGAGTAAATAAATGCTGCACCAACTTACACAGCATCTACTCTCCGTTCCCTCTAGATGCGGTTTTATGCATTACCAACTAAAGTCGCATTTTAACACTTCGAAATAAACGACAGTTTCTTTACAATCAGCGACTTACGGTGAAATTCCATCTAACCGGATTGGAAATTCACAATCTGTGAATCAAAGAAATTCTTATCTTTACCACTTGTACCAACCAACCCATCAGCATTTTGTAGCTTAGCTCGAAACTCTACGCAATCAAAATCGAAGCTTGAAGGATTGCGGGGGCCCTTCATTTGTTGAGCTGAGGAGAAGGGCCTGAGAATTGGGGGTGAAAATGGACGATTACACGCGAGAAATGATGGATTTGAAAACCCTAGTTACACGTACTCTCGAGAAGAAAGGGGTTCTTGCCAAGATCCGTGTGAGCATTGCCGCTCTCCTTTTGTTTATGTTTTTATGATTCCGATTGTTCCCTTTCTATCGTTGCGATTTCTCAATTTTTCTGATATTTGTACGTCGCATGTTTGGGATTTTGAGCGATCGGGCGATTTCGAGTGAATTATCAAAGCATTTTAGGATTTTTGGGAACTGGGGTTTTTTCGTGGTGGTGGAAATTGTTCCGAAAGAAATTGAATTTAGTCGTTGTTAGTATGTAGCATATTGTGTTTCGAGTGCTTAAATTCTTGCATTTGTTGTTAGATTCAGATTTGTGTGGTCCTAGAAATTAGATATTGGAATGGAATTTTGTTTGCATTTCATGGTAGTCTTTGCTGAGAAGGGTGTATTTGCATTTGATTTTTTCTATAATGTTGATGGTTGCACTTGAATTATTTCTCATTGTGTATCCTAATTAACTTTGTTTTGATGTTTGTAATTATGCTCCTATCATGAAAGATTTTGACTAAGATTTGGGATTATTAGGCTGAACTGAGAGCTAGTGTATTTGAAGCTATAGAGGAAGAGGATAGAGTTATAGAGAAAGACGACGGGCTGCCTCCTGCGCTTCTGGGTAGTTGCAATGATCGTGCAAAGCAGCTCCACAACTCTCCTTCTGGTACTTCTTATTGTAAAATTTTGATCTTTCCTTCGGTTGTCATGAACTAGTATATCTATATGCATTAGGTTGCAATTATGTACTTTAGAATAGAAATCTATGAGCGAAGTCCCCCCCCCCCCAACCACCACCATTTGGCTATGTAATGTCTACCTAGAGGCTGAGTAAGAAAATTTGGAGTAATTCATATGTTCCAACAGGGTTTCATATCTAATCATCAATGCATTTGGAGTTTCTAATACTGTTCTGAACTTTATGATATTAATATTGTATTATCGTGTAATTGCAGGTAGACTTCTAACTGCATTGATATGTGAATATCTTGATTGGGCTCAATTAAACCATACCTTGAAAGTTTACTTACCAGAGTGCAATCTGGTACTTCCTCCTCATGTTTCTGCTTGCACTTGTCTTGTGTTGTAAACTTTATGTATACAAATTTACTAGCTTCACTTCTGTTTCAGCCAAAGGATTCCTGGAAATCAGAACTAAAAGACTTTAGCAGCAAAAATGGATACGACCTTAACCGGAATGGAGACAGTGGACCTTTGCTTTTGGACGTTCTTGAGGGGTTCTTGAAGTATGAGGTATGATGGAGTCTGCTTCCTATATCAATTATACAAGCAAACTTTAAAATTCTACTAATCTATCTACATGCTAAGAATGTTAACTTGCAGTTATTATGGTTAGTTAATTTAATTTATTTCAAAAAATAACATTGATGAGCCTTGCTCGTTGTAAAGGATCTGGAAATTAAAAATAAAAAATAAAAAAATAGCTTCTTGAAATCATGATATTGACATCTGCCTGAAGTACAAATATCCCATGGATGCTTCATCTAACTAGATTTCAGATCGTAACATACTATTTTATTTCTTTCTTAGAAATTTTGAGCTTTCCCTCTTAATTTTTATACGAATGTTGCAGAATTTATCCCAAGGAAGAGGTAGCAGCAGGAGATCAACTACTCCAGATGCTGAGTCTCTATCAAACATCGAAGCTAGAAACATGAGGAGGCCTTCATCTTCGTCTGTTGCTGGAGGTTTACCACCATTAGGAAGGTTTGTTGTCTATATTCATTTCACTCTCGCACTGTTTTGAACTCGATTTAAAGTTTCAGTTCATAACACCATTATCTTTTACTTATTTCAGGGCTCTTCCTAATACACAATCATCCGGTAAGTAGCAAAAGTAGCCGAAGTTTATTCTGCAAGATCACTTAAAGAAATAAAGTGTTGCCCTGTCTAACTGTCCAACTTTCAGATCGTAGAGGTGGATCGTCTACATCTGGCTATAGGAAAGAAGAATACAGTTGGAGATATGATAATGACGAAGTTCAGGAAGATGTGGTCCGGGCTTCAGCTGCATTGGAAAATCTGCAGTTGGATAGAAAAGCTCGTAATTTAACCAGTTCCTGGAGGTTTGTTTCTGAACATTGACCTTTTCCTTCTTTACATCGTGCTACTGATCCTGGATTTATGAAATTCTAAATTGTATTATGAAAATTTCACTTCACCAGTGTATACTTTATGTTAGATCCTGCTAGTGTTTCACTATCTCTCGCTTGTGCCAAATGGCTTTTTCTGATCACAACATTTAGATATGCGCCGGAGGAAAATCCGTACTCTCGTTCCCTTTTCTTCAACACTCATCCATAAATTTGAAAGAATTGGGCTTTTTCATCTTTGGGAAGTATTTATTCTAAAGAATAGGGATGGGTGCATTTACCTTCTTCTCTATTTAGATATATTATTGTTGGGTGTATACTATGGAGTATGAGATTGATATCTCGATCCATTCATTCGGTTTCAGGCATGCTAGTGATGGAATGTCCGAGGAAAACAGCTGAGAAAACCGCATACAGCTGCTCGTTCTCTTGACGTAGTCGACTCCAACAATGTTGTCGAGCTATTTTATGTAAGATCAACGTGTTTTTTGTATTTGTGATGTAGTGCTTTCTTTCTTTCCCTTACCTCAAAATTTTACTTCTTTCTTCTAGTCTCTGGTTTGTTCTTATTTCATTTTTCACCCTTCTTTTTCGTCGTTAAAAAAGTGTTTAGTTTCGGGTTTTACGTTCTTGTAGTAGGGTGTGCCGATTGTATCAACACTTTACTGATTATTGTTTAAGCTAATCAATGTAAGGCCTATTTTTAAGTTGCTCATATTTACTCATCTTCAAACAGATATGGTTATGATGCACATGTTGGTAAAATGATGATCAGAATCTGATAGATTCTTTGGAGAATCAGATGTTTGTTTTGGTTTAAGGTTATCAGTGGAGAATATTTTTGCAGATTCTACAGATTCTTTTTTTTTTTTTTTTCGAGAATCTGTTTGTTTTAACTGTCCAAGCAAATCTCTGCTCTCTATCACTTTCTCTAAGTGGCAATGAGTTGAGTACAACAAATTTGTTGTACTTTTTTTTTGGGGTGTTTAAATGTTTATACTTTGTTTCCCCGTTTGGGTAAAGTATCAGCCAGCTTTTCAACAATGTCCTAAAATTTAATAAATTATGAATTGTGCCTTTGAAAAGAATTATAAATTGATTCTTGACTTTTGAATGCTATGGATATATATTTCTTTTGTTTAGCTATTGAAAGTCAAGTCTCTTTAGAGTATATTTGCCGATTATTCAAATCCATTCATCTATCACAAACAGTGTTTAAATCGCAAAACGCTAGTAGAACGGTGGAGGGACGATAGTGGCTAAGCGGGAGTCTAGTCAAATTAAAAATATAATGTATTTTTTTTTTATTACTATTTTTACACTATGTCCTATAGTACAAATTATATAAAAGGTTAAAAACATATAATATGCTAATTAATAGTTCAAACTTCATGAACTTAATAGTCTTCTATAGAAAAATCTAAGTTTACTGAAAAAAATTTGTATCATTAAACATGATATTCATAAGTTAATATCCATAATTTTTTAAATATATAATATAATCTTCTAGCTCGTCCAGCCTCTACTAACCCGCCTACGACCATCTGAACCGCTTAGGTGACTACTTAGGTGTCATAATCGTTGTTAGTCACTGTCTGTCATTAATCGGGACGGCTCAGCACCAACCAGCGTCTAGACGTTGTATACGTGGTTAAGTCGGCCTTCTTTTAGAACACTGATTAGAAAATGAATTTTCTATTTATTTGGAGGGAAAAACAAATTTCCCAAATCCAACGTGATAAAAACTTCTCATAAATCAAAATATCAAATTGAAATTGAGATTGAGATTAATTTAAAGATTGGGACACTTTTGACAAAGACTGAAAAAGCTCAGGTGCATATGAAAAATTGTCAAATTAAAAAGGAAATGAAAATAGAAAAAAGTAAAAAGACACGTGTTTTCTGAATTCCTCGCGTGCCTCAATTCAGTCGTCGTCAACCTCCTCAATCTCCATAGCTACAATCTCTCTCTTCCTTTCTCTCTCTCTCTCTTGAACAGTAAATTTCTATCAACGCCTTCTTGCTCTCTCCTTTTCTTTTCTTCCAATCCTCTATGGCGGTGTTCAGCCGCCTTGTGTGGAGAGGAGCCGCTTCAGCTCGAAGTTTCTGCGCGAAATCGGCGGCGGCGGACCGGCACACGCTCTCATCTCCTCTCTCGTCGGCGCTGCCCATCGTTGGTTCTACGGGCAAGGGCAGAAATGTCCAGTGGGTGTTCCTTGGCTGCCCGGGAGTCGGCAAGGGCACCTACGCCACCCGCCTCTCCAAGCTCCTCGCCGTTCCCCACATCGCCACCGGCGACCTCGTCCGCCACGAGCTCTCCTCCTCCGGCCCCCTCGCCTCTCAGGTCTCTCTCTCTCTCTCTCTCTCTCTCTCTCATATTGGGAATTGGATTAATTTAGCATGCAGTGATCAAATTGTTAGGGATTTGAGGTTTCGTTAGCTCTGAATTTTGTTTCGAGAGGGCTTATTTGAATTGTGATGGAGAATCTTTTGCTTGTTTTGTTGAAATTTAGTGTAATTCTGCACTGTATTGTTTGAGCAAAGTCTTGTTCTTGATCCAAATATGAAATTGAACAATTATAGTATTTGATAATCAGATTCTTTCATTAGCTCAAAGTTCTTGCTAACGGTAGATTGTATGGTTTCAATTGAATAATTTCAGGTTGAACTTTGGCCTTGTGGGAGTCCATCATCTTCAATGCATTAATATTGAATTTGGAACTATATCATGATTCTTGTGCTTCGATTTTCTATCTTTTTTCGTCCCGGTATTAGTTCTATTTCTTGATGCAGCTTGCAGAGATTGTTAACCAGGGGAAGTTAATCTCAGATGAGATTATCATAGACCTCCTTTCCAAGCGTCTCGAGGAATCTCAAGCTAAGGGTGAAACTGGATTCATCCTTGATGGCTTTCCTCGAACCGTTAGACAGGCGGTAAGCAATAGATTTCGATACATTCTGACTAGAAAAGTGCATACGATAGTATTCTCTTTCAAATTTATCCGTATTTATCCTTATTCATTGTATCAAAATATCACCCCTTGAGCCTCTTGGAATTGGTAATTCTGTTTCGGCTATTAAGATTCGGATCAAATGCTACAATTAGTTGGATCATATTACTCTTCTATTTTCTTCTTATTTTTCTCAAAGCTTTCTTTGTTATTTGGGGTTGTCTTTTGCCAGAAAAGATGGTCAGTTTTCTTGTTATTACATGTTCCTAAATGCTCTGATGATGCAGGAAATTTTGGAAGATGTGACACATATTGATCTGGTCATCAATCTAAAACTCCGAGAAGAAGCCTTAATTGCAAAATGCCTTGGGAGAAGAACTTGCAGTGAGTGTGGAGGGAACTATAATGTTGCATGCATCGACATTCAAGGAGATGATGGAAATCCAAGAATGTACATGCCTCCCCTTCTACCTCCCTCGCAATGTGAATCCAAACTAATCACACGTTCTGATGACAACGAAGAAGTTGTCAAAGAACGCCTTCGAGTATATAATGAATTGGTAATTTCCATATGCTGCAATTCTTTTAGCTTGTTCCTTCCCTTCTTCAATGATTATTGAGGAAATAATCTCGTGTTTCGTCTGCATTCTTAGCGACTTGATTGCCAATGTCACAATAATCAATAGGTGTTGACATTAGTAGCCTTTTGTTTTTTAAACACGAGATCCTTAGTCCAGAAAATTTCGAGCATCCACGATTAACTTAATCTACATTCAGTGGAGCAAATTGTGTATGGTATATAGCATGCATATTTTAATAGTCTCGTAGTTGAAGTTTTATCTCTGCTTTAGTGAGAGGCTCGATACTCGAAAAAGGCTTCACCTTTTACAAAACAGGCAGACCTATTTTTGCAGAAATATATGAATTTCATCTGATGCAAAACTTGTAATCTTGATACAGAGTCGACCCGTGGAGGATTTCTATCGGCTACGTGGAAGACTGTTGGAGTTCGATCTTCCCGGAGGAATCCCAGAATCTTGGACCAAATTGCTTCATGCTCTAAATCTTGATGATCATGAAGATAAAAGAACAGCAATAGCTTGATTCTCTCAATGGCCATGGCAGTTTCTCTAGTGTAAGCCAAGTCATTCTTTGCATGTGGATTTCGCGTGCATATTTAGTATCAGTCGAAACTTACATATATACATAGTAATAGTTGCAGAAGTAGACTCTTAAGTGTAAGTTCATTCAAAGAAAAGCTCGAAGAAGGGCGTCCGACTCCGACGTCTCCTCTTACCAAGTTTTAAGCTTTACAGAGAGGACTAGCTGCTTCCCCTCTTGATATGAAAGTTGCCTAAATTTATATTTTTCATAGTTTTGTATTTTGTCGATATGTAGGAGAGCTGCCATTCTATGTTAGTACTAAACAAATTGTACTATTTTATGCTATTTTAAGTCGATTTCTTTTATTTTTTAGTATTATTTTTTCCATCCTTCGTGTTATTCCCGTCCGCAGAATCTCTATTTATAATAAACAAATAAATACCACTAGTATTAAATAAGAGTAATAATATTTTCAATAAAACCAATACTGATCTATATCAACTAGTGCTGAATTTCCAGCATGCATTGCTAAATCAAAACCAGCAATGCTAAAATAGATTGTGAGACTACATTCACATCTGTAACTCAGTAAAGACATCCCACCTTAACGCTTTCATTTCACCACATTCGCCTTGTCGAAGAACAAAATAGGCTTCGATGTTCATAATGAAGCTCGATTCTTGAAACTTGACCGTTTCAAGTCTTGCTCCCGGGATAGAAATATTCAACGCTGCTATCCTTGATCCTGAAGTGGAAATTATGAATCCTGCTCCTTGATTTGCTAGAGCCAGCTTGAAGATTTCTGTTTAGAATAGTCAACTGGCAACGAACAAGAAATTATGAATCACACTTCTAACATTATACAGTGTACAAATCTCCTTCCAGATTACATGAAGCATACTAAAATATACGTATTCTGCATTATCCCAATGATCTACGATTAACATGTGATCGTATTCATCAATTATACCTGTCCATGGACGTCTGTCGCTAAACCAGTAGCTAAAGGTTCGACCTTTACTACTAAATCTGCCAAGTATTCCAATTGTAGAAGCAGATTAGGTTGATCCACAGTCGAATACACATCTTCATGATTAAGAGCAATAAGTGAACAACCCTGTTTAAACAATACTATAAAGTAAGAACTTCTTCACAAACTTGGCAGCCAAAACAGGAAAGATTCGTTGTACTCACGAATTGAGCTGTTAAACTGTAGCAGTAGCGTAGGAAATCTAGGACAAGGTTTGATGAGCCCTTAGCGTCCACTTCCATAAGAGAGACATCATCTATCACTATAGTGATGTGTTGTCTGCTTTCATGTGATCGAAAAGCTTCTACTGCTTTCTGAACTTCTCCATACAATGCAATGATTATGTCCTCGCTTGTCTTCCCTCGATTCCTATCTAATAATATTATTCAATTAGTTAAATTTCAAATACGTTATGTATATAATTGAGCATTCACACACAGATTACTAGCCTAAAATAGCTCAGAAAATCATACGACGTAAATCGGAATGCATAGCCTCTCTTACTTCTTTTATGCTACAAATTCAAAAGTGGGAGAAATATATTGCAACAATTTAGTGTATCGTTCGAAAACAAAGAATCGTTACCTAGATGATCCAATGCTAGCATGTCGAAGAACAGCAGTCTCTTATTATCTCTTTGAACACTGAGGTTGCAGCCCTGTTAAGAATGAACAACCTCCTCTTCAACTTCGGATTAACAAAAACTTGCAATACTCAATGAAATCCTAACACCTACTTGTTTAGATTTTGATGCAGAAAGTAGAAAATACAATGAAAATACAATTCACTAAATCTGATAAAAAGCAGCGGGGGAGAAAGCCAACCATTTTGCGGAGAACGCGGTCGTAGTGAGAGAATGGATGGGAGAAGGAGAGAAAGACGACGACGTCGGAGGAGTAAGGGTGGAGAGCTCGCTTGAGCAAGTGGTGCACGACGAAAGCTCCACTTGTCTCCACGCAGTCCTCCACCAGAATCATCCTCCCGCCGCCGCCGACGCCAGGTGCGTCTCCGAGGGACTCGTCGAGAAGGTTGGACGGCGGGGCATTCGCCATTACTGGTAGAATCAAATTGGTAGAAAATTGGGGGTTTTGATATTCAAATTAGGGCTTTCGATTGAAGTTAAAATAACACTGAGCACTATTACCGAGAGATTTTAGAGCATCCACACCCGAGAGTTTATGAGCTCTCTCTATTTTAATATATTATTTTTAATTATTTTTTTAATTGATTTTTGATTTTGTTTTTTAAATTTGATTTTTTTTTGATTTTATTTATTTATTTAATTTATGTTTTTTATTTAAAAAAATGACACTAAAATTTTGGATTTTTTTTTATTTGATTAAAATATTTTTTTATTACACATGTTGAAAATTGAAAGAATTTTGTATAGTAGTTGTTGGTTAGCTTCTTTTTTTCTTGTCTCACATTGAAAATATAAGGAAGAGTGGGAAGAGTTATAGCATTATATATTGTTTCATTGTTCTACATCGAAAAAATAGGAGGAGTTGAAGTATTTATATATTGCTTCCTTGTACCACATCGAAAAAATGAGGAAAAATAGGAAGAGTTGAAGCATTTATATATTGCTTCCTCGTCCCACATCGAAAACATAAGGAAAAAATTGAGATGGAGTAGTCTATAATAATTTTCTTCTATCTTCTTCTCAAAACACAAAAAAAAAAAAAAAAAAAAGATAATTAATAGATTTATCCTACTTAGAAATAAATAAATAATTAATTAATGATAAATAGTTTTTTTTTAATTTTTTTTGGTTGAAAAATTAATTTTTTAAAAAAAGTAGTTGATGTCATAATAACGTCAGCACACCTTAAAGGGGAGGCGCGAGCCGGGCTTGTGCTTGCGGACCGGGCGCAAGCCCCACCGGGCTCGCGGGAGGGGATCGGCGGCGGGCTCGAACCCCTGCTCAGGCCCGCTGTGGGTGCTCTTTAGAGTTTGCTACAGTATTTCTGTAGATGTAGCGCAATACTGTTGCTGCGCTATTCAGCCTATTCTATTCTAATTAAATTTCTTTTTCCTTTTCTTTTTTATGTGTTTATTCATTAATTGCTTTGATTAATCTTTATTTATTTATTTTTAGTTCTTGCTATAATTTATTTTCTTCTCTTCTTTTAAAACTCTTTTTATACAATTGTATAATCTAAAAAATTAATTTTAATGATACGAAATTACAAAAATTAATACTAGTACGTATTTTATATGTAGGTTACTGGACTCTTTTTCCTACTCATTCCCATTTTTTGTAATTTTTTTAAAATCTTATGATTGTATGTTTATTTATTTATTTATAAAATCTGCTTAATCTGTAAATTAATTTAATGAGTTCAAATTTCTATTATTCGTACAAATTTAGCCTAATTTCATTAATATTATTAAAAATAAACAAGTAAAATGGAATATTCTGAAATATTACGTTTCTGTTGTATTTTTGTGTAAACTATTAGAGATGAGTTTTTTTTTTTTTTTATAAAAACATCACATATATTTATATATCAAATCAACCCCTTACGGGGGGACAAACATAGTTTGTGGTGAAGATGAACTAAAAGTGTTCATCCTCCAAAGTACAACTCGATCACTTATGACAAAAAGCTCACTCAAAGGGGCATATATACAAACGAGCTAATGAGATAAAGAATGGAGCTCGACAAAAAATATGCACTAACATCTAACTATGCAACTTGAAATTAGGATAACCAAGCTGGTCCATCTTAACCAAAGACAAAAAAGGCCTCGAGGCTGAGTTGTCGTCGAAGGTGGTCATCGTCTGAAGCCGGTGACCGAGGCGTGCCATGTAATCGGTCGGGTGATTGCCCTCCCGATGAATGTGAGGGATCCTAATCTGTAACTCTCTGATCAAGATACGGATCTAGGTGATGGTGATACGGGTGAACCCGGATCCATGGCGATCAGAGGAGAGCAGGGCCACGACAGCAGCAGCGTCGAGCTCGATCCACATGTGTGAGGAGTGCTGGGAGGCGATGAGAAGGCCGTGGTAGACAGCCTGGAGCTCAGCATCGAAGCTCGAGGCTGCCTAGAGAGGTAGGCTGAAAGCAGACAGGAGTAAAGCACGGTGGTCACAAACTAAACCTCCACCGGCAGCTCTCATCTGCCCTCTGTCAAAAGCACCATATGTGCTCAGCTTCACCCAGAGGGCTGGTGGCGGGCGCCAGAGAACGGGCGTCGACCGAAGAGGCCGCCTCACAGGGGCAGAATATGGCATGAAGGTGACCTGCGGAGAGCAGTCGCTCCACTGTGAGGGGCCGAGCTTCTTGGGCATAACCAAGAGCCGGAGATGCTGGATCACCTGCGAAACAATGTGAAAAGCAAGAAAAGGAACTCCACGGTGCTTGTGGTTGTTCCTTTCCGTCCAAATAAACTATAATATCAGGCAGGGAACCAGGAAAGTGATGTGTGGTCGTGCAGTGTGTGAGGTGTGTGGTGTGCGATTTCTCCAAAAGGAGAGTGCGTGTGCGATATCTGTGGTGAGTGGTGGTGTGAAGTGAAACCAGTGTGCAAAGTTCATCCAAACTTCCCTCACAATATCCCCCAAAAGAAAGAGGTGAGAGAAGGACTCAACGTGAGGAGACTGAGGACAATGTGACTGGACCAAGGTATCATTCGGGATACGATGGTGTAAAAAGCGCCACAAAAAGAAAGAGATGTTTGGGGTGAGACAATCATTTCATAAAGCACGGAGAAGGGGCTGGCGAGGGGACCTCTGCCGAACCTCCTCCCAAGCAGAAGATAATGAAAACTCACCATGGGGGGTCAAATTCCACCGCATGACTTTCCGCTCTCCCCACAAGGCCGGCGTCTAGCTCAAGAAATCAACAAGCTCCTCGGCAATATGAAAATCATGAATGTATGCATGCAATGCATGAACATGCCAAGAATGATGATGATGAAAATGATACACAGACACGTTAGCAATATGCATATCATGACACACTATTTTTGTGTTAGTGTTGCTGTATTATTTGTGTTAGTGTTGCTGTATTATTGAGCATTGAGCAAACTGTTGCAGATGCTCTTAGTCTTAGGGCATTGCACTACTCAATCAACCCACTTTCTTGGCTTGAAATCAAAAACAATGAATTACATATTTAGTTATTTATTCCGCTAGATTTCATTTTGATTAAAAAAAAATCATTTTGGTAAAATTATATTTCATGTCTTGTCCGTAATTATTTTCGCTACATATATACCCAAAAAAATGTACTTATATATGCAAAATATTCTTGTACTGATTTTACATTTGTTTTTCAAATATTTTCTAATCTAACTACTACTCCATTTAGTGGGTTGTTTTTTTTTTTTTGTTATCTTATACTCCTATAAAATTATAAATATATATAACAAAATTCCTACATGATAATATAGTAGACATTATTATTCGGAATATAAAATTTTCTATTAGAGATCGTGGATATTAAAATTCATGGACAAATGTCAAGGGTACATTTTATTTTATTTTAAATTGTTTGTATACTTCGCATATATTTAAAAAATAATCTATTAATTGAAGATCTTACTAGATTACATTCAAAGTTAGAGGAATGCTCTTATATCTATTATAAGCATACTTTACGTACTAACAGCTGATGTGATGATGATTTATTTAAGGAAAATTTTATATATATATCTTAAAAATAAACTCAATCACAAAAATTAAACTCCATTAAAGAGGACTAAATCAAAAAGGACTAAATCGTCAATCGAAAAACTATTAGGGACACACTTGGGTCAGCCGGAGGCACCGTGCGGCCGGGCTAAAATAATGGCACTTTTATTCATATAGATTGACACTTTTCTGTATAAAGATTGACACTTTTAAAAATCGTCATTTTATTCGTAAAATAATTATGTTAAAGATTGACACTTTTATTCATATAGATTGACACTTTTCTATATAAAGATTGACACTTTGGGCCCGGCCGCACGGTGCCTCAGGCACAAGTTTTTGTCAAACTATTAACATTATACTGCCATATGAACCGTAAACATATTAAATATGGCAACGGTAAGTAGGGAAGCGTTTATGTTGAAAGTTATACATATGAGTGTGCAGAATGAACTAAATTAACTTAATTAGAGAAAAAAACAGATGATGCAAATTGCATGTCGACAAGAGGGAATGAGTGAGCAAATTCATGAAAGGTAGTACTTAAAATTGTACAAAGTTAGGTGGAGATGCTTTTATTTTTGTATGTGTCCAATCCTTTTTTTGGAGTAGAAGGTAGTAATAGTAATACCTAAACATGGAGTATTACCTCATAAAAAAAATTAAGCTACAAGCTAAACAAGTGCTTAATTGAATTTTGAGAGGGCTTCTCTTTTTTAATTAATTCATAACTATATTAATTTGTTGCTAGAATTAATATATGAAAAATTCAAATTATCAGACAAGTCATTTTCACCAATTTTCCTAATTGCTGTTCCAGCCAATTTTTGGACCTTTCTCAACACCTTCTTTTAATACAAAAATAGCAAATTTCAACGTAGCCTTAGCCCCTATTCAGAAAAATCTAAAAAATGAGAGCATTTACCATGCTGGCATAATATGTTCAATGCATTTGGATAATTTTGGTTGCAATAATCATTTTATTTGATGTTATGTTTCATATTATTTTATAACTATTTTATATTTCACTTGTGTATTATTAATGATGAAAGACCATATTAATATCCCTTAGGCTTCCTATATAATTAGGAGGCTTTCAAATATTAATGAATAATCCATAAAACGTTTAATATAATAGTAAATTGCTAAAAGCCTAAAGATACTCTACACATTTCATATTACAAGATTTCAATTCACTGTTTAATTGGCACGTTTTTATGTATTTTTGTGCCCAGTAGAATTGTAAAGTTGTATACTAGCATATTTAACTAAATACAATTCAATTTAATTATCGATAAAAAAAACAATTCAATTTAATTTATACTTCTTTTGATGATAACGAGCTAATCCAATGATCATTATAATAGACTCAATTTTTATGAAGTTTACTCATTAACAGCGGGACGGAGGTAGTGTTATATTTACATATACATGATATTTCTTTCAAATAAATGATAAATTAGGTTGATTACCACATCATTAACCAAATCTTGTGCTTGAAAAGTGGTAGACAAGACAAAGTTTTCAATTACCATTCACCAAAACCATCGCAAAAAAAGGGGAAATATAATTGATATTTCATGCTTGTTCTAAGAAAAAATGTCTGCTTCTTTTAGGTGCTGCCCAAGAAATTCTTGAGAATATTTTATTTATTGAATATACAAAAATAAAGTAAAATAAAATTGAGAATGCACTGGACATGCAATGTATTGAAATAGAAGGGTAAAAAGAATAATATTCTAAATTATTTATTTGTGTTCGTTCCTACTTCCTAGTTCCTACTAATCACCACCTAGGATCTCATGGGACTTGTCTCAGTTATATAAATGAATTTTTATTTATAATGTTGACATTTTATATCTTTTAAAATTTCTTGTAAAATTGTAAAGTTTTTATTACTTATATGCTGAGCATAATTTCTAAATAAATTGGTGGCTAGTACATGGATTATCTCACCAAAGCAAGCGGCGAAATTAACAACCCCACAAAATATGGCTTTTGGCTTTTGTTTCTTTCTCTTATTCTTTTTATGTAGGGATAAAATAATTTAATGTTTCTTTTTGGGTAACTTAATTAATAGTTGTGTGGACAAATTGAATTTTTATAAGTGATGAATTTTAGTTGTACTAGTCTTGTAACAGTAGTGATTCATTAATTGACTTTCCAATAGTCACAATAGATAGATATATATATATATATATATATATATATATGTATATATATAATATTTTCTAGGGAATAAAATAAATTTAAAACTATGTTATATGTGGCATATTTGTAGTTAATACATAGTAATAATCTAATATAAAAAAACACGGTTTTGACCCTATATTATTATGTATGAATAAGATACCCTCGATTATGTCGTCATTGCATACAAAAATGCTGGCCTCGAAGTATCTTATACTACTATAACTTAAACAATAAACTCTTCATTTGTTTTCTTTTCCTATTTCCATCTTCCTTTTTCCTAAGTTTTTTAAGGGCTCCTTTGGTTGAAGGGATAAAATAAATCTTAATATATATGATTTAGATATCTCATACAATACAAATTATTAATCTATGTTTAGTTAGATGTATTAAATTGTATGCAATACTTATAAATTATTGCAGGAGAACGAAATGTGGCTTATAGTATTAGTACTTATCTCATCTAAGAAGTGGGATACATAATCCCACGGATCAATATAATTTAAATCGGACTCTTCTTTATATAAGGCTATGTATTTCTAACCAAACAACATACTCCGTATTAATCGGATCATAGATATATTATACACCGTAATCACTCCTACCAAACTAGCTAAAGTATTGGATTAAATGAAATCACTATGAGGAGTACAATTTAATATTTTAGTTCACTAGTCCATAAAATGTGAATTTTTCTTTTTATTTTTTTTTCTTTTTTTCTTTTTTGCATTTTAATAAGA
The DNA here is from genome assembly GCA_001642375.2 of Mentha longifolia. Classification (NCBI taxonomy): domain Eukaryota; kingdom Viridiplantae; phylum Streptophyta; class Magnoliopsida; order Lamiales; family Lamiaceae; genus Mentha; species Mentha longifolia. The sequence goes on along the minus strand of CM038118.1, from coordinate 33,024,594 downwards.
TCCAATACAATTCCAATATTAATGTAAATAAAATATGAAAGGAGAAAAAGTATGCACTATGTGGCACTAAGACTAGGATCCTGGGATGAAAAGACAATCCTGCCCCCATCTTATGCAAGGCAAGAGAATATTTATGGAGGCCATAATTGTCTTTAAATATTGTATTACCCATGCCAGCCCACTGAGTGATAGTAGTATATACTACCTCCATCCCATTTATTTAGACCTATTTGCTTTATGCACGTATTTCCACCGAAACCTAGTACGAGTTTTAAAACATAATTTTGTAGTATCGTTTTTTTTACGGGATACTATGAGTGTCATAGTATCCCGTAAAAAAAACGATACTACAAAATTATGTTTTAAAACCCGTACTAGGTTTCGGTGGAAATACGTGCCAAATAGTAAATATGTCTAAATAAATGGGATGAAGGTAGTACTTTGTACTGCTAAATTATCTGAAACACAAAATAAATAGATGCCGTTTTATTATTGTAGTTAAATTTCTACCCCCAAAGAGTTATGATATTACAATTCAGATGCAAAAGAGTCAAAAACCATTTTATTCTTTGACAACTAAGATTTTTCAAATTTTCTTAATTTCTTCGCAGTGAAACTGATTATGCACAAGGTCCACAAAGTAAATAATACTATAATTCTATAAATTGGATCTTTGAAAAAAGATACATCCATTTAATAGTACATTATTTTCTTTTAGTTTTTATGATAATATAACATTTTAATAAAGAGAAGAATATATATATATATATATATATATATATATATATATTAAAGTATATGAAATCAAATTTTGTAAGTTGAGTTTTTCTTAAGTAGGATCAATAATGGTTCTATATTTCCTCCTAAGTTGACTCGAATCCCAACCTCTTGGTTAGTAAAAAAACGCATTACCAATTGAATTGTGCTTCGTTGTTCATGAGTTGCATGTCTTGAATTTCAGTAAATTATAGACTTTGTAAATATATTTTGAATCGATTATTTTTTATTTAAGAAGAGAAAAAGTATGTGTACTAAATGTCAATTCGAAAGAGATAAGGGGCTGGTTTAGAATAAGGAAAGAAAGAAGGGACCAACAATGAAAAGAAAGAAGGGCTGGTTTAGAATAAGGAAAGAAAGAAGGGACCAACAATGAAAAATGAACGAGAACGAAAAAGGTGCAAACTGAAAGAGCCCTGTCTGAAATTTAACTTCACTCCCTCTCTCTCTTCTCTTCTCTCAAATCGTGTTTGGTCTCCCTTTCTTGCCCGGTTGCCCCCCCACTCCTCGTCTTCTCAATTTCTTTTTCTTTTCTTTTCTTTTCTTTTCTTTTCTTCTTCCCCCTTTTGCTGTGCAATTCATCTGTTAATTCTCTCAGAGAACTCGCGCATTTTGATTGAGGGGGGAGAGAGAGAGAGAGAGTGGAGAAATGGGCTGGTTCCTTTGCTCGGGAAAATCGAAGAAGAGAGTAAAGAAAGAAAAGGATAAGAAGCCTGATGATCAGATCCCCTCAGGTATAGATGTTTGCAGAAGTTGATATTTGAAGGAATTATTCATAGAATTTGTGCCTTTGCTGTGTCAGAACTCTAGTTTCTTTCCATTCCCCCCCTTTTATATCTTTTAATTTATTGTTTTGAAAATAAAAGAGTTGAATTTCCGCTTGTGGGGTTCTTGTTTTTCTGCATTTTCATTAAAAAGAATGTGCTAGGTTGGGTCGTATGTGAATGATTTGGGGTTTTATAGTTTCTTGATTCTACTTATTTTGGTGGTGGAAATGTTGTGTAAAGAATTGATTTTTTTCTCCAGTATCTTTGATTGTACTTTAATGGGGTCTATGCAGTTTTAATTTGTACTTGAGGTTTAGTAATTAGTATAGGTTGTATGTAGCTTTTTGAGAGGATTAGGCTAATAATGATTTGTAAATTTGTGCAAAGATAAAACCTTTGCAGATTATGCATCATCTCAGTTTGTACTTTGCTTGTTTTAAGTGATGAGTTTAGCTGGTCGAATTTAATATTTTTCTTGAGTCTATACTTTCGAAAGCCCTGCTGTACTAGTGAAGGTTCATCATATTATTCGTAGAAGGTTATTTATGTTTCAGTTGCATTCTAGGTTTTGCATAACTTTGAATCTTAACTTCTTCACTGACTGCTCTGTTGAATGACTACCTTACAAATGTATCGAGTTTGAATTTCAAAACTTATTTTTCCGTTCACGTGTGAATTTATATGCTGTCGATAGTTCTGCATTGTAGATGTCATTAGTGGCTAGTAAACCTCAGCTATTCACCACATTTTGTTTTCTGCATTTCCTTGCATTGTAATTGGATATGGATATTGATCCTTTTGATTCCCACAGAAAAATTAAAGGCGAATCCTTTGTTTGATGTAAAGAAGGAAGCTTCTAAAGATGGAGGATCTGGTCATATAGCTGCTCATACATTTACCTTTCGCGAACTGGCCACAGCTGCCAAAAATTTTAGAGCAGATTGTCTGTTAGGTGAAGGTGGATTTGGCAGAGTGTATAAAGGAAGACTCGAGAGCACTAATCAGGTATTTTCTTATACCACCATTAAACTTTCATAAAGTTTGCAGCTTGAAGTGTAACTTAGAAAAAAATAAGTACAAAGAGCTTGAAATATGTATATTTTGAGATGCAGCTTCTTGTCTTCGTCTCTCCAAACTCCGTGCTCATTCTTGTGTATAACATCTTTAGAACCTTTGTAAAAAGATGGACATTTATAGTATTTAATAATTGCTGAATGATTAGCTTTTCAACTTCTCTATCGAGATGTAGCATCATTATAGGTTGTATCTTAAGACGTAGAAAGATGGAAACAGTTTCAAATTCTTAACCGTATCTTGGTACAAGTCTAACGCTGTTGCTTTCTGATGGATAGAAGTTATAGAGCTTATGATTTTGCATCTTTGAGATTCTGGGAAATGGAAAATTACTATTTTTTTTCTCCGTCTAGATTCAAACTATTGATGTGGAAATGTTCTGAAGATTTTACTTTGACCAATCCTACATGTCTACATACTCGAGTTTGCGCTGCTACTCCTTTATGTGGCGTATTCCAGTTTGAGCATTTGAATTATAGCCTAGGTAGCTTATCATCTGATGTTGCAACTTATTTCAAATGACATTGTAAATTAATGGTTGTAGATTGTGGCTATAAAGCAACTCGATCGCAATGGATTGCAAGGCAACCGTGAATTTCTTGTCGAAGTCTTGATGTTGAGTTTACTTCATCACCCGAATTTAGTAAACTTGATTGGATACTGTGCTGATGGAGATCAGAGACTCTTGGTGTACGAATACATGCCATTAGGATCCTTGGAAGACCATCTACACGGTATGCATTACGAATTTCCTATAACTAAATATGCCCGTTTCTTGATTATATGAAAGGGATCATGAAATCTTTGTACAAATAGTCACATATATCCCAAACTACGAATATTTTTTCAATTGTATCATGATCTAAGAAATAAAATTGCCTAGTTTCCCGCATTTTGGATATAATTGGTTAAAGTCGATAGTTAATTTACTGGGTGATAGTTTAGGATGTATTTGACTGTTTAGCCTATTATTAAGACTTCTCAGATGAGTTATGATATCCATCTATTGCAGACCTTCCGCCTGATAAGAAGCGTCTCGATTGGAACACGAGAATGAAAATAGCTGCCGGAGCAGCAAAAGGCTTGGAGTATTTGCATGACAAAGCGAACCCGCCAGTTATATATCGAGATTTAAAGTGTTCAAATATTTTACTCGACGAAGATTATCATCCCAAGCTTTCTGATTTCGGACTGGCCAAATTAGGCCCCGTTGGTGATAAAACCCACGTCTCCACTCGAGTGATGGGCACGTATGGATATTGTGCGCCCGAATATGCCATGACAGGTCAGCTGACGCTAAAATCTGACGTCTACAGTTTCGGAGTCGTCCTTCTCGAAATCATCACAGGAAGAAAGGCTATTGACAATGCAAGAGCTGCTGGTGAACACAATCTTGTTGCATGGGTAAGTACATCATCTTTTGCCCTAGGTTTCGACTTCTGAAATTATACGATGTAGTCTGAAATTGTTTCATTTTGTAGGCCCGGCCTCTGTTTAAAGATCGAAGGAAGTTTTCTCAAATGGCGGATCCGACTCTTCAAGGGCAGTATCCAGCCAGGGGATTGTATCAAGCTCTTGCAGTGGCTGCAATGTGTGTGCAAGAACAACCGAATATGCGGCCATTAATGGCGGATGTGGTTACGGCCTTAACTTATCTCGCTTCGCAGAAATATGACCCGGAAACCCAGCCTGTTCAAAGGCCGAGTTCCGGATCCTCGACTCCAAGAATTCGAAGAGAACAGCGATGATAGAACATGGAGTCCGATAAGGTACTTATTAAGATCCCGATGCCATGAAGAAAGGTTTGTGTAAACCAGTGTAAGTGCTTCTTGAGAATGGTTTTAAGGATGGATGAACTTTTCGATCCTCTCGATTTGCATCCATCGACTGCATCTCATCGAGTTTCGGATCTGTTGGAGGCTCGTTCGGAGAAGAAGGTGAAAATGGTGAAGCCCCCCATCTACATCATGTTTTTTTGTGAAGATTTTGCTTCTTTATTGTATGTAGGTTTTTCTTGATTCTTTGGTTTTGTTTCTCTCTCTCTTTTTGCCTCATTCCTCCTATTTTGCAGCCCTATCTGTAATTTGTACTTGAAGTTTTAGGAATTTGACATGAGAGATCTTGTATTTAAATGTTAATACCAATGGCTATAAACATCATATTTTGCTTTCAATAGCCTTAATATTGTCAATTCCTTCTATTTAATACTCTCTCCGTCCCATTCGAGATGTTACTATTTATTTTTTGGGATATCCCATACAAGATGTTACATTTAGTACTCCGTAAACGAATACACAAACTCAAATAGGACGGAGGGAGTATTATATAGTACTATATGGCTATTATTGAGATCAAAGACTATGATTTGGCTAAAATGAAGGCTACCCCATTTCTTCTTGAATTAGGAAATTAGAAAATTAAAATAAAGGGCAAATTTGAGCATGCACAACTATATACATAATTTCAACAGAGCAACCATTCATTATGAAGATGTTTGTACAAGAATAAAAGCAATACTATAATTTGATCAATTCCTCTAAAACCCATTGTCCTTTTCGATAAATCTCTTTACTCACCAAGCAGATTATTTATCAATGAATGAAGAAACAAAAGCTTTTAATCTTCACGAGCTGTCTTCGCTCGACTATCATACAAAAATGGAAACTCTACACGTCTCGAGAAGTAGAGCTTTGAGCGATGGGAGACGATAACGATTAAGGAAACCAATATTTTCACGAGTAGTTTTCTTGACTCACTTACACCTTCTCATGCACCTCATGGCCATTGGTCTCATCCTGTTTCGCGGTTATATTATGCCCCTCGTTTGGCGTTTTCTCATCATTTGAATCCTGCACAAGACATTCATTTTTAGCATTAGCAAGAAATCGGATAATGAGAAAATAAGAGATAAATATAGATATTGGGTTCAGGTATGCTGAATGTGTGTGTGTGTGTGTGTGTGAGAGAGAGAGAGAGAGAGGCAATGGAGAAAATGGAACCTCATATCGATGTAATCATGGAAAACGGATTGCATAACTCACCTTGTTCCTATCGCGCCATCTAGAAAGCAAACTAGTCTTTCTTGTTTGGATCTCGGGTGAATGATCTTGAATATTTTGCTGCGTAGATCTACCAAGAAAATGAATATGACCATGGATCACTATTAATTACTACAATAATACGATAAAGAGGGTGGAATAGGTCAAAAATAGATTAAGATTTAAGAACAAGCTTGTATACTATTTAAAGAAATTTTAGAATATGAAAAGAAAGTATAATTGACTTGGTAATACATTTGAAGGTAGGGTACCTAGGAGAAGGCTGTGGTTTGCTTTGAGCTGACTGGTACTGCAAGGTAGCCTCTAGCATCGACTCCGCCAAAACTGCCCTCTTTTCCATCTCAGCCAGCGTGGCAGATGCTTCTTCGTACTTTTCCTGCATCGAACATGATGATTACGCTACGAATATCTCAAGGGAAGGGTTCTCATTGCATCAATTTATGCTGTTTAAAAGTAATATGATCAATTGCCTTAAAAAAGGTTCGCATAGATTGATGATACTTAAAAAACTGATCGAGAAACCTGAAGCACTTGAGCAGCATATCTCTGGGCAGCAGCATCTTGCTCTGCAAACATGCGAGCATCTTCAGTCACCTTCTGTTCTTGCTCTACCCTCATTAAAATCTGTAAGGAAAATAGTTTTCACATTTTTTCTTCAAAAAGTATGTGAGAGAGAGAGAGAGAGAGAGAGAGAGAGAGAGAGAATCTAGCAATATAGATACCTGAAGCATGGCATTCTCTTGCTCCTGCTTATCAGCAAGGACTTGTCGAATTTCAGCAATTTCTTGCTCTAATTGCTCAACCTAAAACCAATGGCCAGCCAATATTCATCAGAGCTTTTCCGACTGGAAGTAAATAACATGACCATGAAATTTGAAAACCGCTCATCTATATAATTATGATAACATAATTTCATGATGCTTCAACTAAATATACCATAAACTAAAGATCATAATAATGGATGGGGGGGACAGAATTAGTGTTTTAAGAGAAATCCATTCTGTAAATTAGGGAGAAAAATATCTAGCATGCACCGATGTATAGTAATATGGTCGTGCAAAATAAATAAAACGCAACATTTCAGAACATCAAGCTTCTTACATACCCTTGCACTCAATTGACGTCGATTATCTTGTTTGACCATCTCCATTAATGCTGTCTCAAGCTCCTCTGCTCTGAAATAATAAATTAAAAGACTATGCATCAGCTATAAACAAAGCACATAAATCACAAAAATATAACAATCAAAAGATTGCACTTCATTAACATCTGAAATGAAATTCTTTTGAAGAGATATTATTTGCGATCGAAAATGTAAACTAGAGATAATACAAGAGATGTTGTTTATAGAACCTTATCTCTCTGATTCTAAGAAATTTCATAATTAGAATATCACGAGTCAAGAAGAAACTTCATAATGTGTATATATGTACTCAGAGAAGCTGCAAAAGAACAACAGTTATCTACCTTAGCTCAGCAGATCTTTTGTCCTCAAGCAGGTTGCATAACTCAACCTTAAGCCACACCACCTGAATACAACCAAGAATCGAAATGTTAAATGAAGGATAAGATGATATGACTCTTTCGTACAAACATAAAGATAAGGTAGTCTAGGCACAACATATTACTGCAAAAGACAGTTTTCCTAAACTAAATCTCTTTCTATACATACGTCTTGTACTCGGAGTAAAATATGAACCAAAACATGAAATCTTTTATAAATGAGATAAACGGTACCTGCTCTTTGAGATCTTTCACAGGATCTATCTCTTCATCCCCTTCATCAACTGATGAAGAGTCCAAATGCGAAATATCACCATTCATCTGCATATCACTTTGTTCTAATTTATCACTAGCTATCACCGAACCTGGATCCTTCTTGAAACTATACAGCTTAGAAGCTAGACCCTGAGAATCCTTCCAAGCTTTAATGCCCTTCGACCTTTCTTCAAGTGAAGCCTTCACAGATGGTCGGTGCTTATTTCTTAGTTCTTGTAGTCGTGTCTCCTTAACATTTTGATAAGCCATACAAGCTGTCAGCACAAGCTGACTGCTATCGAAAGTGGAACCCGCGAGTGATTGAAGCAGTGTGACTGCATCTCCAGCATCCTTGGTCGTAACCAATGCAGGTCCTACACAAAACTGAAGAAAGATAAGACTTATCTGGTAAAAGGGAGTTCATAAATGAAGAGTTCCATAATTTGATTTTACATCTTATAAATAAATCAAAAATATCACTAGGCTGTACCATATAACTCCATCAGCGCAAGTGTAGTCCGAAATAGCATGACACGATTCCCTTCAAAGAGTAGCACATCCCAAACTCTAAGCACTGAAGGCACATTTGACTTGTCAGGTTTAAGGATTATTAACTTCTAGAGGACAATCATATAGCTCAGAGCAAGAAACAAAATTTTAAGATAGCCAACTAAACTGTATCCAAGGGTAAAGTAATAATTTAAATAAACGCCTCAAGACTGATAATAAGAACTGACCACTTTCCCATGGAAGCATATTCATGAATATTGTTAGGAACCATGGCCCAGTCACCCATGCCACCTCCACCCCCAGGTAATCGAGATGATTTACTGTGACACCGATAAACAGATAATGAGTAGCAGGAAAAAAAAGAAAGATAGAAAGAATGTCTGCTAAGGAAACACAGTATATGAGAAAATAATTAGAAAAAGGACTGACCCAGTTTGGGAAATTTTTCACGAACCAAGTCCTCCAGAACAAGTTGGTCAACCTGCCAAGAGACGACACGTCAAAATCTAATTATATGCAATATACAACATATTGATTGGTTAAAGCTCTTATTTATATTAAGGAACAACTTGCACACAGTAACAAGGAGTACCTGTGATTCTAGCATTTCTTCCGAGTAATACCCATCAAAATAATCATCTAGAACCCTCACTAAAGTCCTGAAAGTCAAGAAACTTCTTATATTATGCCGAATCCAATGAGAAGTATTGAACAAGTACACAAATTTATGCATTTTTAGGAAGCATATATCAGATTGTCAAGCAAATACAGCATTTTGCCTACTCGGTTCATTCATTGATATTCAAAAGGATAGTAATAAACAACTAACCAAAATGCATTTTCTTCTGGCATCAAAAGCAATAGCAATCCTGCGAAAAAATTCATGGCCTGCATAAATTAAACATAAAATCAGCAGTGCTAAACGATAATACTTAATAGCATGAAATCTTGGAAATACAGGCTACTGGCAAAGCATGATATCTAAATAAATTAACCAAATCTGAAAGAGATTTAGCAAGACAAGTGCAAATTGCCTGGACATGATCCAAGGCATAAATCCCTTTAAAAACAATCAAGTGGGGGATCTCGAAGTGGCTGAACGGTCAATATCATAAGACATTGAGAATAGTACCTGACAGTATCCAACAGCGGGATTATGACGTGCATAAGCAGTAAGTAAACGTCTCAAAGCATTTCTACCATCCTCATCTAGAGCAGGATGACCAGGAAATGTCCGAGGTAAGTCCTGTAACAAAAGCAATAAAATTGGAATTCTAATAGTTGTATCCAGATAAAAAGAATAATAATCAATATAGTGACTCCATATGTAAAGAAGAATGAATAACCTTCTCAATCTGGGCTCTCCATTTTTCCGGTATAACTACATGATCAAGATTCAACTCATGATCACTGTCCTCGTTAGTCTCAGGAGCAAGCAATCTGTGATAGTAGTTATCTACTCGACGTGCTTTAACACCAACAAACGCTTGCCAGAGCTGTATTTTCAAGAAAAATGAATAAATAAAGTGAATAAGCGAAAAATTAATCAATATAATTCAATCACATGTATTGTACCTCTCCCCTCATTGCCAAAGGTACCCCTCCTTGAACAAGACATGCAAGTTCTTCCTTCCAAGGAGGAGAAGATTCCGATTGAGTTGCATCAGTTCCCAAGTCCAGAGTAGAAATGGCATCTGCTGAAAGCATTTCGAGATTGGGGTCTGATTCAGATCTCTCCAAATCATAAAACTCTTCATCGGAGTCTTCTTCAGATGCTCCTTTTCCAGGTCTAGCCTCTTCAATGGAAGAAAGTTTCCTTCTAATGCCGGATCCTGGCTCATTTTTTATTATATTTACTTTTTTCACACGGGAACTCATGAAATCCTCTATGGCTCGGAGAGAATGTCTGATTTCTGCCCATGTTTGGACCTGATGAACTTTGTCTTGAGTTTCAGATGACGCATCTTCTCCCAAATTTTTAGGCTTCACGCCATTTGCATCTATAGCTTCAGCACCGTCATTTGAACTATCCTCAGCTGTTGATCCAACATTAGACTTTTTGACAACATCTTCACCAGATCGAGTAGATTCGCATTCTCTATCTAAAAAGTCCTTCCACCTCTCTGATCTCTCCTCCTCTTCTTCCTAAAAGCAAATCAGATTAATTAAACATAGCTTTTCATTAGATCATCACGAAGAATACTGAGCTGAAGATTGTGTTTGTTAGAGAGGAATAGAAAACCTTGTATATACTTGCGTATTCCTTATATCTTTGAAGGTGCTGTGGTCTCACTGCAAACCCATAAGCATCCCTGATCAAGTCCCAGAAACAATTAGGAAACAACGAGTAATTACAGTTTAACTTCCGATAGGAAATCTCCGATCTTTCCTTAACACTCTTGCTTTCACTCCAAGAATTTAAAGGAAATCCAAATAGCTGAGTCAAATGCCAACACATACAAGAAAGCAAAACAATCATCTGCATTCATTTCCCCGAATCAAGTTTCTCTTAACAAAAAACAAGAACTTATTTTAAGTTTCAACTCTACATTTAGATAAATATACCATGTTTAATTTACTAAATCTCTCTCTAAGGAACACAACCAGAATTAAACCTATTCAATAATTTCAAATCCACCACCACCACCACCTCCAGCATTTGCCTTGATAATTTGCACCCCCTTCTTCATTTCAATTCACTGCCATGTACATTTGTAGTAATCTCTGTGATTTTTTTTTTTTCTCAAACTGTCGGTGGAACCAAGAGGCATCGGATCGTAAATCAACAGACACATTTCCTCAATGCTAAAACGGCAGATCAAAAAAAAGAAAGCAAACGCAGGGAAAAGAAAAACGAGCTACTCCAATCCAGTTCAATAAGAATGATGACATAAAGAATTGCAGCACAAAAAAAGAAGAAAAAGAAAAACCGCCATACCTCTTGTGATCGAGAGAAGTCGCCGGAACCGGGTTCAGGCCAGCAGCCGCCACCGCCGCCGCTCCACCTACGATCGTCATTGTCGGAACCGATAATCTAAAACACCCAACTCCAAAAAAGAAATCTTCTTCCCCACTTCTACTTTTCTGGGTCCTAGATTCTCTTCGACCCCGATTGATCCGCGCAAATCTCGCCTTCAAATTTCTGCAACGGATTGAACTGTAGATTCGATAAACGCGAAATGGGTCATCTTTTTTCACGTTTCTTGGCTACATATACAGTCCGTCAGCCTCAGTCATCGAGCAGCAGCTTCCTCACTGGAATTAGTATGTGGGGTGTGAGGGTGGGGTAGTGGGTAGGGGTTGGGGGTTGGGGTGGGGTGGTTATTATCACATGGAAAGCGCGAGTTTAGCGTCGAAGAGAAATCTAAACATGTGAAGAGGTTATTACTTAGCACGGAATTCCAGAGAAAAATTCTGCAAATTGAGTGAATTTGCAGGCAGAAAAAAAAGGTAATCGGAAATGGAGTTGACAAATATTACGCATTCAATTTTGGATAGTGTTTTTATGTTTCTGTCCTATCCAAAACCTTTGAAAATTCCGTTTTTCTTTTTCTTGAAATACTAGTTTAAATTTGAAATTTACTTAATATAATTAAAAAATATATAAACTTTCGATAATTGTCTATATATATGTCAAAAATCGAGACACGATATATTGGTATATTCGGTATATACTGAACAATCACTATCTCGGTATATATCGAAATTTTCAGTATTTCAAAATCTTTGATATTGATCATATACCACATTATCGAGAAATTCGTATCTGTACCAAAAATTCAGTATACCGATAATTACGATATTTTTAATTTTTTTTCAGTACGAAGATTCGGTGGTAAATTTTCCCACCCCTAGACATTGGTCACAAATAAAATGTCAGTATATAAAGTAAACAATGCAGTTTTCCCTTAAAATGGTTTAAATCTATATAAAGGTTACCATTATTTCGATTAGTGTCTATACTCAATTAATTAATTTTGAATGATGATACATTTCCACTAATTCTTTGGGTTTTGCCTCTTTTACTTCATTGAATATGTCCCGGTGGATGAATGAATAAATGTTGATTGGTTATTAAAAATATACAATTATTCGAGCATAAACTAGATTGTGTTTCTCTTAATATGTATTTTTGCCCATTTTGAAGATACATCTTCAAAATATACTCATTTTGAAGATGTATCTTCAAAAAATGCTCACTTTTATTATAATAATATTAAAAATGGGCCCTACCTTTACCACTTACATCAATAAATTTGTCATTTTGTGCCTTAATTTTTATTTTTAAAATTTTTCATATGTATATTTTTTTCTTTATTAAATATTTTCATATGTATATATATTTTTTCTTTATATTTTATGAACTAAATAATATTGTTCAGTACCAAATAATTATGTTCGAAAAAGTAATTCAACGTACAGTATGAAATAATTCAAAACTTTTCATTAAATAAAAAAAAATAGATAAAAACGCAACGAGCGTTTTTGATGAAACATCGAGCGCTTTTGATGAAACATCGAGCGCTTTTCAAAAATTACGGGCACTTTTCATGAAATTAAAAAAAATGGAAAATCACATTATGGAGCGCTTTTCAAACACCGTTGAGCGCTTTTCAGAAAGCATGGGGCGCTTTTCACAAATTATCAGGCGTTTTTCATTTATTTGTAAAATCTTCAAAAAAATAAAATTGAGAAAAGTCAAAAACTCCCGGGAGTTTTTCGTCATGGAGAGTTATTGATATTCATGGAGAGATATTGAGGCTCATGGAGAGATATTGGTGAAGTGGGATCTATTTTTATTGTATTTTAATAAAACGGGCATTTTTTGAACATATAATTTCAAAATGGATATATTTTAAACCTACATTTCAAAAATGAGTATTTATAGATTTGACCCATTATGTTTTTACCAAAAAGTTGGACTTTATTTTGAAAGGGGTAAAAAGCTTTAATTTGATTTATTTTGACAAACAATAAAGGTCGTGAATAATCATGGCCAATTATTTGCAGATACACGTAGGCCCCCCTGAAGTACTGTAGTACTTTTGTAACATCCAAATAAAAAAGATTATGAGAATGAATTGCATTTAGGGAAATAATAGGTGGGAGGTGACTTTAAAATTTCTAACATTCTTTTACTTCTTTTTTTGGATGATCTAAAATAGAAAATCCATGCACATCTTTATTCTAGAATATAAGAAAACCTTTTCTGTTCTTTTTTTTCTTTTTTTTTTCTTTTTGAAAATTATAAGAAAACTCTTTCAATTCCATTTTTGTTTATCATAAATAAACTAACCCTAATGTTTAAACATATAAACATGGAAATAGATAGTAGTGTTGGCAAATGATCGAACCAGATGTAGCCAAAAAATTTGGGTCGATTCAAATCCAAAAATGCATATTTTGTGCAATTTGAACGGACCAGACTTGACTAACCCGAGCTCACTGAGCTTAAAGTTAATAGGACAGGCTGATCGACCAGAAATCTAATCGGGCTTAAGAAGTGTGTAGCATTTTGGAATAGAGTAAGCTTTCTTATTTTCTTGGAGGACATTTCAGAATAGAGTCCCTACTACAGATAACTTGGAAAAACAAGGAAGGTTGTCTTTGAAGATCGTGATAAACTTTGTGTTCTTTGCTCGTGTTTTGTGGAGGACATTGATCATGTTTCATGCTCCTACAAGTTTTCCTATGATGTGTGGCAAAAATGTTGTGCTTGGCTTGAAGTTCAAATGGTAGGCCCTAATAATGTGCTTTGAAGTCACTTTGTCCAGTTTGCTAGTATCTACAAAGAAAAGTCAAAGAAAAAGCTTCGTATTATTGCGTGGCAATGTACTTGTTGGAGTATTAATTTGAAAAGGCTAGAAATGTTTCTATTTTTAAAGGATCACTCCGAATGTGGATAACATCGTGAATAATAGCAAATTTAAATTTTGGAAGTGGGTTCGATCTTTTTTTTATTCTTGTTTGGGGTATCTTTTCATGATTGATGCTCTAGTCCGATCTTATGTATCTCGTTTTCTTTAAGATGAGTATAGTATTGTTTCTGTCGTGTAAAACGGTTGTGAGGGGTTCGTGTAACCCAGTATTTTTGCTTATATCTATATTAATATAAGAAAGTAGAATAGTTTCACAAAAATTGAGTAACCCAGTGTTTTTTTTTCTGAGGTTAGTTTTTTTAATCTTTGTGTTTAATTATTGTCATTTAACTTTGTTTTATATATATCAATCAACTCAATGTAATATAAAACTTTCTTTTTGTATGCACAGAAACGTAAATCGGCAATTGCTATACTCCAAAATTCAAGGTATATCACTAAATATTTATCTAATCTATTACTCTATACTTCTAATTTGCATAAATGAATAAAATCCGAGGATACCTCAATGGAGCTAGGGTGGGTGGTCTTATGTTTGACTCCATAAATAAACGCATTTAAGCAATTAAGTTCAATTTCTGGCTGTTTTAGATCCTGTTTTGTCGTTGTCGATTTGAGAATATATATAATATAAATGATCTTTTAATTTTTCTTTTGTATTTTTATGTAGACAGATAAAATGAGGAGTACCATTGTGATCCAAAACAAAAGATGTAGAAAAAGAGATCTAATGGCGTTGACTACAATGGAAGAAAAAAAAAAGCAGATTTCAATCACTCTAATGGAAGCATAGCAGTGTTAAGAAGAAGACGACGACGAAATCGCTAAAAGACCTACCTATATTTGATAGGATACGGCCCAGCTCCTAGGCCTAAGCATCAAGTTCAATATAATTGGGCCCCGACGGATAAGCTCGGCCTACGCAGCTCGGCCCAACTAAGAGAAACTTCTTCACCAAGACTCCTACATCGACTACAACTCACGCTGAAGAGAGATATAGAAGCTCGGTGTCTATCCCTAATAAGAGGATCAAGCCAGAGTCCAAATAGAATAAGACTTTGTATTATAGTCAAACTCCATGTAATTATCTATAAATAGGGGTTTAGAATTGATTGATAGGGAGGGGAACAATCTTGTAATCACTACTCATACTAGCAATAAAGATCCATACTCTTTCCGCCCGTGGACGTAGATCTATTCCAATAGATCGAACCACGTAAATCTCTTTGTGTTCTGTTTGCTTTCGTGTTCATTAATTCCTTGTCTACGTGCATTAATTACCCATGGAAAATAAGATCGATCACTGGCGCCGTCTGTGGGAAACAAAAATTTTTGATTTTCGATCAAAAGTTTTCTAGGTAATCTACAGCCATGACAGGAAGACCAACACGATCCCCCCCCCCAAACGCGAAATCGCGATTTGTTCGGAGCAGCTTCTGTTATACGCCAATTCCGGACTGAAATCATCACCAAATCGGATGAAACCACCCGGAAACATGTTCTACTCGTCGAGAGAATTCCAATGGTAGGTTGCCCGTCGAAAACCGATCACCGGTGCGGCAGGAATCGCGTCTGGAAGTTCGTGCTGCTGCACGACTCGCGAAATCGCGATTTGTTCGGAGCAGCTTCTGTTATTCGCCAATTCCGGACTGAAATCACCACCAAATCGGATGAAACCACCCGAAAACATGTTCTAATCGTCGAGAGAATTCCAACGGTAGGTTGCCCGTCGAAAGCCGATCACCGGTGCGGCGGGAATCGCGTCTGGAAGTTCGTGCTGCTGCACGACTCGCGAAATCACGATTTGTTCGGAGCAGCTTCTGTTATTCGCCAATTCCGGACTGAAATCACTACCAAATCAGACGAAACCACCTGGAAACATGTTCTACTCGTTGAAAGAATTCCAATGGTAGGTTGCCCGTCAAAAACCGATCACCGGTGCGGCGGGAATCGCGTCTGGAAGTTCGTGCTGCTGCACGACTCGTGAAATCACGATTTGTTCAGAGCAGCTTCTGTTATTCGCCAATTCCGGACTGAAATCACCACCAAATCGGACGAAACCACCCGAAAACATGTTCTACTCGTCGAGAGAATTCCAACGGTAGGTTGCCCGTCGAAAGCCAATCACCGGTGCAGCGGGAATCGCGTCAGGAAGTTCATGCTGCTACACAACTCGCGAAATCGCGATTTGTTCATCTTTTCCGGCGGATTTCTCCGTCGTTTCTCAACCAAAGCGAGCGATCCACCCATACATCTCTTCGTCTCGACGAGGAGAACAAAGTCCACGAGTCGATTTCACGATTATTTTTCAGATCTGACGGGAAAATGACCGAAACGGCGGCAGCAGATCTAAGTCTTAAAACTGAATCCGGTTTTGCATGTTGAAAAATCGAAGCCATAGATCGATTTTAGCCCTATCTCCGACCATGAATCTAGTTCGACGAATTCAAGTTCGAGGTCGAGCTATCTTAAAGCCAAAACTTCGTCTTATGACGAAGTGAGCTACTTAAAGCCAAACTTCGTCTTATGACGAAGTGAGCCACTTAAAGCCAAAACTTCGTCTTGTGACGAAGTGAGCTATCTAGTACAAACAATTCC
Organism: Mentha longifolia; assembly: GCA_001642375.2. NCBI lineage: Eukaryota > Viridiplantae > Streptophyta > Magnoliopsida > Lamiales > Lamiaceae > Mentha > Mentha longifolia. Next base: position 33,008,172 of record CM038118.1, on the reverse strand, counting down.
AAGTAGGCGACCTCGTTCTTCGAAATAACGAAGTCAGCAAGGCTGCAAGGCTCGCCAAGCTAGAACCCACATGGGAAGGACCTCACCGAGTTGAAGAAGTCCTCGGCAAAGGGTCATACAAGCTCGCCCACTTATCCGGTAAGCAAATGACACATTACTTATTTAAAGAGATACTTTGCATAAGTGGTCGAGAGTAATCTTCGTTTTCTTCATATAGTTCATTTAGGTCATTTAGGTCGTCTTTTTAGGGTCTTGCATACATCATCTTGCACATCTCTCTTCTACTTATGCATATTATCTCGCCCTTATAATTAAAAACCCTAACGAGGGTAAGTTAATATCCTTTCAAGGATAAAAATAAGCTCCAATTATGGAGTAATACCTAAACGCGCGTAAGGGGACCACCCCTATCGATAAATTCGACAAATAAGGAACTTTGAGCATACCTTAGTTAAAAATAAGGACGAACTACCTTTGTTTAAAACGAGGACGCACTACCTCCGTTAAAAGCAAGGATGAATTACCTTTGTTTAAAACGAAGACGAGCCTAAACCTCATCTAATGACAAGGTCGTGCTATCTAAAGCCAAAACCTCGTCCTACGACGAGGTAGAGCTATCTAAAGCCAAAATCTCGTCTTACGACGAGGTAGAGCTATCTAAAGCCAAAACCTCATCCTACGACGAGGTAGAGCTATCTAAAGCCAAAACCTCGTCTTATGACGTGGTAGAGCTATTTAAAGCCTAAACCTCGTCTCATGACGAGGTCGCGCTACCTAAAGCCTAACCTCGTCTTATGACGAGGACGACCTACCTTCGTTTAAAAACGAGGATGACCTATTTTCGTTTAAAAACGAAGACGACCTACTTTAGTTTAAAAACGAGGATGAGCCGCAAGGAATTTCTTTTTACCTCGTCTTTTGACGGGACGAGCCGAACTCGATTTCGTCGAATTTATTTTTCGACGGGGCAAGACATTTCTTTCTTACCTCGTCTTTTGACGGGACGAGCTGAACTCGACTTCGTCGAATTTATTTTTCGACGGGGCAATGTACTTTTCTTCGACCTCATCTTAACGAGGCGGCACGCGATTGACTTCATCAATTCTACTTTTGACGGGGCAACGTACTTTAGACTACTCCTACCTCAACTATTTCCCCTAAGTCATACCCTCGCTTCCACATCTTTTTGGGGGGATGTGATAGGATACGGCCCAGCTCCTAGGCCCAAGCATCAAGCTCAATATAATTGGGCCCCGACAGTTAAGCTCGGCCTACGCAGCTCGGCCCAACTAAGAGAAACTTCTTCACCAAGACTCCTACATCGACTACAACTCACGCTCTAAGAGAGATATAAAAGCTCGGTGTCTATCCCTAATAAGAGGATCAAGCCAGAGTCCAAATAGGAGAAGACTTTGTATTATAGTGAAACTCCATGTAATTATCTATAAATAGGGGTTTAGAATAGATTGAGAGGGAGGGGAACAATCTTGTAATCACTACTCATACTAGCAATAAAGATCCATACTCTTTCCGCCCGTTGACGTAGATCTATTCCTATAGATCGAACCACGTAAATCTCTTTGTGTTATGTTTGCTTTCGTGTTCATTAATTCCTTATCTACGTGCATTAATTACCCATGGAAAATAAGATCGATCAATATTATTTCTTTTTAATTTCTTTGCAATTTTCAATTTTCTTTTCTTTTCTTTCAAAGCCCATATTGAACTTATGGGTAGACTGTTTGGAACCTAAAATTGTAAATGCTAATTGTTTCATTATTAATAGTGCATTATTTGCATGATTCGACAAAAGTTTTATATTAGTGAAAACTCGATAAATGTTAGGAGGTAAATTTGTGGCATTTTCCTTATTAGTATGGCACAAAACCTATCTATCTATAAGTATGTGAGAAATTGTTTATACAATTTTTTTCACAAAAAGAGGGTTTTCTCATGCAATTGACTATCGCGGCAATGTTAGAAAACGAGTTACTACTCTATAAATTGATATTAATGTTAAACTGAATAAATATAAAGAAAATTTGACCATAGTTTTATGAAAGGAAGTTCAAAAGATTTTATTGAATTTCCATATTTATGCTATTTATTTTTACAATTAATCTTTTTTTTATATATAACTAGTTTGTATCCTGTCGAAATTCAACGGGATTTAATATTTAAGTAAAAGTTATAAATATTTTTAATTATTTGTTTCAAAATAATTTAAAAATTCATTTCAATTTTTTTTTCCAATTATATGTATGCTTTTAAAAGGTTAATAAGAGAGTATCTTTCTCATTTAATTTTCTATTTTTCTAGTGTAGCGCCCGTAAAATCGACGGAAACACTTACAATTTTTAAGTAATATATATAAAAATATAAATATTTATTTTTACATAATTAATAATATTGCGACAATTTATAAGGAAAAAATTGTGTGCATTTATTAAAAAAGTAGGTTGATGAGAAATAATATTTCTCCTTTATTTTATTTTCTTACATAGTTTAAATGGCAAAACGATCGTTGTTCGTTATAATTCAAATTTTCAAGTAAAGTCGCATGTTGTTGACAATATTTGAAAAATATGTTAATGAGACATCATTTTCTTTGATAGTCGTATTCATTCAAATTTTGTTTGTCAAGTCATCCGTTGTTCATAGTAATTGAAAAACGGTTTAAAGAAGATAACATTTTCTCGGGTAGGCCCGTTGTTTGCGGTAATTGAAAAATTAGTTAATAAAGGTAACATTTAAAATTTTGAATGTCGAGCCATTCGTTCTTCGCTATTGTGAGAGCTAGGCTCAAAATATTCATGATTTCAATTTGATTTACCATTTCACAATCCCTAACTGACATAAATTAGTAGATCGAGTCAATATTAAAAAAAAATTAATATCATCTATATGAGAATGGAAAATATGGTAATGATGGCACTATTTTATCGGGGTAGTCATATTCATTCAAATTTTGATTGTTAAGTTGCTCATTGTTAATATTATTGAAAAATAGGATAATGAGGTCATCATTTTCTTGGGTAGTCGTATTCATTTGAATTTTAGATGTCAAGCCACCTATTGTTTGCGGTAATTAAGGCAATATTTTTTTTCGGATAGTTATTTTCATTAAAATTATAAGTGGTCAATAACTTTAATTTCAACCTGCTCATTGTTTATTGAAATAAAAAAGAATAGGTCAATTAGAAACATGAGGTTTGATTTTCGAGTTGCCCATTGCTCATTGAAATAAAAGAAAAAGAATATGTCAATAAGAGAAAATAAGTTTATGCAGTGTAGTATTTATCGAGTGGTTGTACTCTTTAATTTTAACAAAAATCTTAAACACTAAACAATCATACCTTAATTCTCGTGCGGAAAAAAAGTATAACAACTTGAAAAGATCGGAGGAAGCATAATTAAAAGCATATAATTTCTTATATATATAAGAATGGAAAATATGTTAATGATGGTACCATTTTCTTCAATAGTCGAATTCATTCAAATTTTTATTGTCAAGCCGCCCGTTGCTCATAATTGGAAAATAAGTTATTAAGGTTAGCATAATTTTGGGCAATATTCATTTGAATTAAGGTTTGAGCATAATATGCAGCATATAATTTCTTATATATATAAGAATGGAAAATATGTTAATGATGGTATCATTTTTTTCAATAGTCGAACTCATTCAAATTTTTATTTTCAAGCCGCCCGTTGCTCATAATTGATTTTTTTTTTTTATTAAGGTTAGCATATTTTTGGGCGGTGTTCATTTGAATTAAGATTTGAGCATAATATGCAGTAGCTTATCTCTTTTGCTTTTATTTGACGTATATTCCCTTTTCTTTTTCTTTTATTATTGTTGTTTATTTATTATTTTTAATTGAAATTGGAGATGAGTAATTTTTATATAGTGTTTTTAAAAGGTCTAACCTTTTCAAATATATGTCTAATATAATTTTTTTTCGACTACTATACATTCGTTAACACATACCCCGTATAATATATGTATATATTATATATATGCGTATGTAAACACATATATGTAATAATATTTATAAACTAACATTAATGTTTTTTTTAGAGTTTTACGATAATGTGTGGCTCCACAAATCAAATTATAAATTTTGTGGGGAAGATATTGAGCTATTTATAGCTATAATCCTTCATTGAATTCTTATAAAAAATCGATGTGGGATTGAAATCCTTATTTTATGGTTCCACGATAATGTGTAGCTCCACAAATCAAATTATAAATTTTGTGTGGAAGATATTGAGCTATTTATAACGGGCCACTTGAAAATTGGAGTAGGATTATGGTCAAAATATTTTAACTTAAAAGCAGTTTAGTCTGATCGACCCCAACCGAAAATAGCACGAGACATGACTTAATTTTTGTTATAAATTAAAATCTCACAATCAAAATATACGTACTAAAGAAAACTCAAAAAAAATTTGGTCAACGGGCCACCTGAAAAATCAAAGTAGAGTTAGGGCCAAAATATTTAAACTCAAAAACAATTAAGCATGATTGACCCTAACAGAAAATAGTCCGAGCCCGATAGGAATGGTCTGAAAAATAAATGAGTTATCTAATGCTATATGTGATTCTACGATGGAATATATCAAGCCACCTCGAATTATAGGTTGTGATGATTTATTGGAAGAAAATTACTGGCCAACATAGGGTGACCAAAATAATCATACCCGCCGACCTGTACATATACTCAAACACATACTCGGAGAGTACAAACCCATACTCGCTGGTTTGAGTTCGGAACCGTACTCCGAAGGCAGCAGTTTGGGTACGGATACTGAAAGTTAGAACCACCATTTTGATACATATTTCATCTAAAATATACTCTGTATATTTTTATTTCTTAGTTTTTATCATAAGTGCACCATCATCCCACTTTAGCGTTTTTTCAATTAAAATTTCACCAAATATGTTTTAACAGTGCTCAGTCCTCGGATATCAAAGTTTTAAATAACTTGATATCCAATGATTTAGTATTTAGATGTCTAGTTTAGATTTAAGTTGTTGGAATCCTTGCAATAAAATAGTTCGAGTTACAACTAATCGAGTTTAAAATAATTTTTTATTAAAAATAATAATTATAAAACTCGCTGGAACCGTCGGGTTGTACCCGTACCCGTACCCGTACACGTCGTACTTGAAATCGTACTCGTACCCTACTATACCAATAGTAAGATATGGGTCCGGTATAGTGGAACCGTATCCACCGGGTACAGGTATGATTCTGTGCACGAACCCGCATTTGGCCACATCTAGGCCAACTGACCACTTGAAAATTGAAGTAGATTATGATCCATTCTGAATAAAAATAGGCCAGGTTGAGTGGGACGGAGAGAGAACCCAAAAACAATTTAGTTTAGCCAACCCAAATGAAAATAGTACGAAGGGTATGCCTGATTTAATCAAAATAATTGAAACGATGCTCATTTTATGTATAAAGTATTGTCAAGTGTCTGAAATTAAAAGTATATACTAAATTTTTTTCAAATACTTCTTGGTCAACAGGCCACCTCAAAATTAATTTTGTGTCTCAAATATATATTTTTTGTTACAGAAATTTGACAATCATAATTGTCGATACATACTAAAAGAATTTTAAAAACTTTTTGGTGTCAACGGGCCACCTCAAAATCGATTTTGTATCTAATATAAATATGTTTTTATGAGAAAAATTTGACAATAATAGTCATTGATACATACTTACAGAATTTTAAAAAACGTCATGGCCAATGAGCCACCTCAAAATCAATTTTGTATCTAATAGTATATATTTTGTAACAAAAATTTGACAATCATAGTTATCGATGCATACTAAAAGAATTTCAAAAATTGTCATGGCCAATGGGCCACCTCAAAATCGATTTTTATCTAATAGTATATTTTTTTTATAACAAAAGACAATCATAGTTATCGATATATACTAAAAGAATTTCAAAAAACGTCATTGCCAACGGGCCACCTCAAAATCGATTTCATGTCTAATATATATCATAGTTATCGATACATACTAACATAATTTCAAAAAACTTCATAGCCAATGAGCCACCTCAATATCGATTTTAGTAATATATTTTTATTAAAAAAATAAAAAAATTGATAATTATAACTATCGATATATACTAAAAGAATTTATAAAACTCAATAAAATTTTAAAAATTATTGGCCAAACATGCCATCTCAAAATCTATTTTTTATGCCTAATATAATATTTTTATTACTTCAAAATCGATTCCAAGTCCATTTTTTTTTCATAAAACTCAACAGGTCTCGATGATATGCTCATTTTAGTTTATGAAATTACTTTCCTAAGTTATATTGCAGAGTATATAAATTTGATACATATAGTGTGTCATGAAATAAAATATGAAGATAATACAATATTAAATATATGTATATAGAATTAAATATAAGAATTAATTTTATAAATATATAAATTTTAGATAAATAATTAACGGGTGATGTAGGAGAAGCCATGTAGGCACGTAGATCGTTGTGGTGCTCCAAATCCGCAACAACTCTTTGATATTATATTTGTGTTTTTTTTTATATCTAATATTAATATTTTGTTTAGGGCTCCACAATAATATTGTGGCTCCACAAATCAAAGTATGAATTTTGTTGGGAAGATATAGAGTTATTTATATAGGTACTCATTCTTTGAATTCTTATAAAAAAATCGATGTGGGATTGAAGTCATTATTGTGGATTAATTAGATTAAATTATTGATAAAAAGGCAAAATTATAAGAATTTAGGAAAATATTAAAAAAAAGGCAAAATTATAAGACATTACCAATTTATTATTACTTCACATCATATCTTATAGTTGATTTATGCATTTTTTTAATTATTAATTGCATGAATTTTGATGATATTTACTCATTCGTTGAATTATTATAAAAAATCGATGTGGGATTGAAGTCATTATTGTGGATTAATTAGATTAAATTATTGATAAAAAGGTAAAATTATAAGAATTTAGGAAAATATTAAAAAAAAGGCAAAATTATAAGACATTACCAATTTATTATTACTTCACATCATATCTTATAGTTGATTTATGTATTTATTTATTTTTATTAATTGCACGAATTTTGATGATATTTTAAATAAAAATTTAGATACTTAATTCGTACTTATATATAATAGAAAATTAAATAAAGATAAACATTAAAATTAAAGAAAATTTTGTATAAATTATAAATATGTAGATTTTATAGATGTTTTACTGTATAAAATTAAATCAACAATAAATCATGTCTATAATATTACGCTTCCTTTGCCGATCCAGCCATGATGATGAGAATCATGTATATTGGTAAAAATAAATATTATACAAATATAGTGCCAACTCCTATTGATTAATGATTACCGTGTATATACATAAATATGTTAACAATATAAAATCATATATATATTTATGAAATTACGCATGGATTGAGTCCCGTGATTATGGAATTTCTCATAATCAAATTAAAGATATGTATGGAAATAAGATAACTATGAATTGTGTATTTAATTGAGTTTATATATAATTAAAATATATAAATATATAGAATTTAGATAAATAGGGAACGGAGGATGTAAGAGGCGCCACGTAAGCGCATGAATCCCTCTGGTGTTTCGAATCCGCTGCGGAATTATATATAAGATTATAAAATAAAAATGCTTTATATATGGAAAAAATAAAAATGCTCCCGGGCAACGCCGGGTTGCAATACTAGTTATTTGACTTTTTTCAATAATAAAAAAAGTGTGTGTGGCCTAATTTCGCCACCTCTAGTAGTAGGTAGGTCCAATTCACATTACGCCAGCCTCAATTTTTTGTACGTAGGTAGAACACTAAAACGACACTATTATTGAGCCTTTAATTAATCTATTTTCAATGCATGAAGATTTTTCTTTAGCCTTCCGCCCTTCAATTATTAAAGTGCGTTTTTTTTTTCCTTCTTCTCTTTCAGATGAATGGATTTTCGTCCTCTGTCTAATTACTTTGTCCACTAAAAACACCAATATTTCTATTTTGAGAATAATATATAAAACTTCCTTTATATATTTATTCTTTTGCTATTGATTGGGTCCGCCCTCAATTTTTATTCCTCTCATAATATATCCAACTCATATTAAAACTCGTGCTCAATCCAAATATTAATCTATCAATATGCAACATACATGAATGCTTCCCTACTTACCATAAACACATTTAATGTGTCAACGCCTGACGTGACAGTATCATGTTAATAATTTTTCTTTAAGGTTTAACTTGTTAGTAGGGTTTATTTTTTTAGACTGAATTTTTTATAAGATATACTACCTTCATCCCATTATATTAATCATATTTGTCATTTTCGTCCGTCCCACTTATTAATCTTATTTTTTTTATATGGTTAGAATTTATTATAACCACATATACTCTCATTCATTTCCTTGGTTTTTGTGCTCAATCCATATGTGACTAATATGGTGGGATGAAGATAGTATTAATTATAATTTTTCTTGAATATAATATTGTTATCTCAGTCGTTGACACATTAAGTATGTCTATGAGAACATTACTCATGCAACATATGAATATTTCAAAAGACCACAATATATAATCAAGCAATGCAAAATACCTTTTCAAAAAGGGAAAAAAATTCATAAAATGCCCTAAATGATAAATCATTTTCATTCATATAATTGAAGAAACTAATGAAATATAGAATTATAGAACCACTCACAAAACGACACCAAACTTCCAACAAGAAATACGTGTAGAGAAAATTTAGGCCTTTACCGCACGCACAAATCAATCCTTTTAGATTTTTAGATTTGAGAAAATATCCCCATCTTCACCACCTGCTAACATAAGCCCCCTCGCTAACGTGAGCCGCCCGAGTTAATTTAACTCCGCACCCACCAACTATGCCTGGCGCTCTCAAATTCACCAATTTCGTTATCCTACGCCCCCACCAACCCTATAGCTTTCTCCCCCCCTCCTCCTCCGCCACCATCGCCACCGCCACCGCCGGATCGACGGCAACTGTCCGGCTGAATCGCTCCGCCGGCTGGGGGCGCAGGACAACCGCATTCGCTCCTCCGGCGCACCGTAGCATCGCTTTGAGGAGCGGCCGGGAACTTCATCGATTTTCCTCGGATTGTGGAAGCGGAGAAGTGGGTAGGAAGTTGTTTTGTAATTCCAAAGCTGATTTCGGTTCCATAATGTGCGCCACCGTCAATGGGAAGGCCGAGAGCCAATCCGACGTGTCGCCGCCCACGCAGAAGCTAAACGGGAAACCATCGGCGCCGCCGGCGAAGCTGCTTACATTGCCTACGATATTGACGATTGGCCGCGTCGCCGCTGTGCCGCTCCTTGTAGGCAGTATGTATCGAATAATTGCACATCGTGAAATTTTGTTATTTCATGTGTTTATGGTGAATATGTGTGATTTGGTTACGAACATCATCAGCAAACATTGGCTTTTAATAGTTTAATCTTGAATTATGCGATTTTGCAGATGATTGAGCACAATATAGCATTGGCCACTTAAAGAAATTTTAGCACAATCTCTTGTACATTGATACCATTTTCGTGCTTGAAGGTTTCTTGTCTTTTGTGCATAAGTTAATGTGTAATTCTTGTCGGCTCATGAATTTTAGCTGAGACAATAGCATTGTCTCAGAAGTCAAGTAATGGTTTCTTTTAGATAGAAAAAGCATAATCAGTTTTAGATGATTTCGGTGATTGGGGACATTAGTCTTTATTCTTTAATACTGATTGAGTGTGCATTCTATCTATTTTCTGGTTGCTGTTTGTTGTGTTTATGGAATTCATGAATTTGACATTTTAATTTTAATGGATTAGCCTTTTATGCCGAGAGTTGGTGGGGACCTGTTGCTACAACTGTTATTTTCATTGCGGCAGCATTTACAGATTGGCTCGATGGATTCCTTGCTCGAAAGGTACAGTCTTTATAGACTTGAGCTCCTATGATTCATCTCTTTATGCTTCTCTTTATTCTCCTTTTCATCTCTTCCTAATGAATTTGTTTTGACAGATGAATTTGGGGACTCCGTTTGGTGCATTTTTGGATCCAGTGGCAGATAAGGTGACATTAAGAGCAATTGAACACAATTGGCCCATAAAAAGATAGAATTGCTAAATACTCCATGAATATGTGCTCACATTGATATGATATGACATTCAAAAGAATGAAAGATAAAATTTGTTCAAATTTGAATATGGTATAACATGTTTAACAAAAAAGAGTGATGATTGGACACAATGGGTACACATCAACTTACAAAGATGCTTATATCTTTTGCTATAGAAGTTGTGCTTTATTCATTTCAGTGGGTTAACTGTTGCTTGTCTTTTGTTGAAATATCAAAAGAGTGTTCACATGTTCATCTTCTTTCCTTTTGAAATGAATGCAGCTTATGGTAGCTGCCACATTGATCTTGTTGTGTACCAGACCTTTTGAAGCTGGTGGGTTAGGGCATGCACCATGGTTGTTAACTATACCTGCTATTGCTATAATTGGCAGAGAGGTAAGAGCTTAAATTTTTTCATGCTTATCCATACGCACATGATAAGATTTTAGACCTCTCACTCTCTCTTCTGTGAATGATATGCATTGTGCCTAGACGAGGAAGTGAAGGGAAGTACAGGGGATGCTAGAGTTTCTAATCTAATTATGCAGCTTCTAGCTTGAAATTGCATCGCTGTGTCTATATTACATAGAGCATATACGAATACGAGCAAGAAGAGAAATTCCTCTTCAAGCATTTCATATATAGTTGTTATAGATACAGCTGTATCGCTCATTTTGACTTTGCTCAAGCTATTTCTTCACAACATATACCAAAAATCTTGTTTTCTTCACATTTAATTTTACATTGAAGATTCTTAATACAAAACATACATGATGACCATGTCACCGTGTTTTAATTTGGTTTAGTTCTTGCATTTTATATGTATATCATGTCTACATGCAGATCACTATGTCTGCTGTTAGGGAATGGGCTGCTGCTCAGGACAGAAAGCTTCTTGAGGTTTGAACCATAATCAATGACTTATGATTACAATTAATAATTTAATATTACTAAATCATGAATTATAACTCGTTACTTTGATCAGTCCTGCTCACAATTTTACTTTTCTAGGCTGTCGCAGTCAATAATTTAGGGAAGTGGAAAACTGCCTCACAGATGAGTGCATTAACCATCCTTTTAGCTGCAAGAGATGGCAGGTTCAGTTCTCTTCTTTTCCTTCACATAATCCCACCTCTGATATGTCAAATTCCTAGAATATATGTATTAATTATTTTTTGTCTGAAATCGGTACTGCAGTCTAATTGGAGCCAAAACTTTTGCTTATTCTGGGGTATTACTGCTATATATTTCGGCATGGCTTGCATTGTGGTCACTCGTCGTGTACATGAGTAAGATATGGAAGGTGCTACTGAGGCAGTGACATCGAATTTGATCTTGCTTCGAGCAAAACTCTAACGAAGATTGGAGGATTGGGGACACATCCCTTTGCTGTATGATGAACAGAGGAAGAGATCCTTTGCTCTGTTTGAGATTATGTAGCATCAACTGAGTTCTATTTATCCCAAAAATATACGAGATGAAATAATTCCGTCGCTCCGGTGATCCCTCATCACTCGTGTAATGAGCGACGACCGTAGGTGACATTCTCTGTCTTTTATTTTAGGCCAGATAGAATGTCTAGTGATTTGTTAGAATAGTGGTTTAAGAGTTGGGACACAAGTAAATTCGTGTCCTGTTATAGGAGTATTTGTTATTTATGTACTCCCTATATAGGTGGTATGAGAAGATCTTGAAGCATAATGCTTTTATTAGTTTATCTATATATACTGAGAGAGATTGGACTTGTTAAAAACTCAATAGCATTACTATAATTTTACACATACGTACTATGTTCTTCCCGTTTATAAAGAACTCAGTTAAAATTGAGTTTATAATAGTAATCTCTCTCTCTCACACACACGTATAGTAGGGGTGAATTTCGGACGCTTGTATTGAAAAAGTATAGGATTTCATGATGCCCATGTTTTAAGATTGAGCTCACATCTTGTAATGAAAACGAAATTAATTTTAGACAATTTAGTATTATCATCCACAATTTTTACCAAATAAACGTCCCATTTAGGCAAACAAAGCCAATGCAGAGACTAATCTCATTTCTTTTACCATTTCATCAAAATCACTAATTCTCATTGTTCTAAATGTTGTTAAACGCTAGAAGGACGGTGAGGGTCGATTAGTGTCTAGGCAGAAGTCTAGGCAAATTAGAATTATAATGCATATTCTATTTCTATTTCTATGTTATGTCTTATAGTACAAACTACATGAAAGGCTAAAAACATATAATATGCTAATTAATAGTTCATATTCCACGAACTCAATAGTCTTCTACATAAACTTCCAAGTCTACGACAAAATTTCATATCTTTAAACATGGTGTCCATAAATTAGAATATAATATCCATAATTTTTCAAATATATATAATCTAATCTTCTAATTCGTCCAGCCCCTACTAGCCTGTCTAGACCCGCCTTGGACCACCGGACCCGCCTAGGACCGTCTGGACCGCCTAGGTGCTTGCTTAGGCGCCAATTAATTTGTCGCCGCTTAGAGTAAACCGTATTGCCATTAATCGGGGTGGCCCGGCACCGACTAGCGTCTAGGCGGCCAAGTCGGCCTTCTTTTAGAACACCGTTAATTCCTCCATTTTCTCCTGCAAATTCGTGCGTTTCATATGCTAGTGAGCAAAAAAAAAAAAAAAAAAGGAAAAAAAATATCAAGAAACATCATCTCATCTTCCTGGCATAATCATTAACATCATTTAAGTGTTGTGAGATGCCAAATTAGGGGCAGCTCTGTACATCTATTCAAGTTACTGTTTTTCCCTTTTTCACTTTTGATGAAATTTATCAAAGACAAAAACATGTTTTGTACCAAGCCAGTCTACGTGTTGACGTCTGCAGGTGCTACTCCGGCTCCTTTTATTGAAAGAATCGGGCCCTGATACGAGCTCCGGTTAATCAAATGGCTGTCAAGGAAGAGGACTATTACAGTGATGTCATCGTGGAAGTGTCTTCTCACTCCTCTAACGATCTTTTTCAAGTCCGAGTATCTCATCTCCCTCTTCTTCGCAGCCTCTTGGAGCGCGGCTTTTACCAGTTTCTTGGCAATGCCCTGAAATGGGAAGAACTTCGCCCGTTATTAAAAGATTACTCCAGCCTTTTCTCCTCAGTGTACAGAAAATCGAATATTGAGTTAAAAGATCAAGCAAAATAATCAAATTTATGCTAAACCATCACTGTATTTTCAATTAATCCCCAATTATTCCTAAAATTCAAGAAACTATGCAAATCTTGCACGGGACACATAATTCCAAATCATCAAGTTCTTTACCAGCCTAGTAAGCATAGATTTGCACAGTTTACTGGAGTTCAAGATATAATTGCGCAATGCCGATATTTCATGATAGATAGAACTAAGAAGGCAAGAAAGTTTGGGATAGATTTGACGATTATTTGCCTTAAAGATACACTGGGCATTTTAGATTTTAGTAAACATACATTGCGTGGAGAGTTGTGGACAATGTTGACTGCCTCTTGATTGCTGAGGTGTTCCCATAGACCATCTGAAGCAAATATAAGAAATTGATCTTCGGGTTGAAGTTTCTGAACGTGAACTGAAGGCTCGGCCAATAGGATTGGCTTCTCGAAAGGCTCTGGAAGTCTGAATTTTGCTAACAAAGGCGCTCTATTGAACTCTGCTTTCTTTAAGTAGGCGTCGCCTATTGATCTTGAAACCTGATATTGAATGAGGGGAAACAAAGAGTTAGGAGTGATGCCCTCTTCATAGATTTATGTTTGTGCGAAGATTCTTGCACGATTTTGCAAGAACCTGTCGAACCCACAACCAGTAATTCAGAAAGCATTCATCAAGAAAAGAGATGTCAATTTGCAGTATGAAATCCTTTCATATATGCCATGAGAAAATGGCTTCAAAACAATATATACCTGAATTATGCCCTTCACTCGCCAAACCTTGTGCTTCAAAAGGACGATCTTTGGATCTTCGGGATGCAACGAGTGCAGCTCCTCTCGAACAGATTCAATACTTGCATTGTGTTCGTCTGATAATTGAACAGCTTTGACCTGTTTACCACACTTTTCTAACCTTGCTAAAACCACCCTAGAATCTCCAGCATTTGCTGTGTATATCATCGAATTGCACACTATGCCTACCAAACAACACGAACCCACGGAAGCGATCTGTGGTTTGATTTCCCATTGTTTTTTCACCATCGCAAGAAATTGTTCTTCCGTAGCTAAATATGCGCTTTTTATAACATCCGCTGACATGTCTTGACCATCTGTTGTATATCCTGCATCAAATAGCTGTGTAAAGTGAGTACACCGCAAATTTTAGCAAGTTCTCGAAAAAGGACTTAGATCAAGAAACTTAGGCTCATCTAAGATCTTTCTTAAACTTAGACAAAGTCATCCATGATAAACAGATGTCATTTTACGCGTAAGGATTGACAGAAGCCACACACACACCCTATACTCCAAACACGAAAACTTCAATATATCATCCTAATTACCTCACAAGTTTTATAAAAACAACCTAAAGTACGTCCCTTAAGCTATTACCGTAGTATAATCCTCATCAGCTTTTGTTCGATCAATAAACGTAAGTATTGACTCAATATTATGATTGTTCAGTTTTTCATGAAGTCCAAGAAAATATCGCTCCACGAATTATTTTAGTCGAATAAGTGTGGACGACCTAAAGAGCAGAAAATTACCAGAAGCGCATAACTTTATGGAAAAGAAAGTCCACCACATTCCACTGTAAAACAAAGTAACATCAACTAGAAAACACTACCAAAACACAAAATCAATTTCGACTTTAAAACTGCAACGACACATGCCAAAGACACATAACAGAAAACGAGACAAAGATGCATACTCTTAATGTTTTCGAATAGATGGTTGTTTATAAAACGTGAAGCTTCTGGGCCCGCATGGCCATCGTAGATTCCAACAAACGTCCCTCGTGGGCCTGACTCCGTACAGCTCATGGGCCCCGACTCCACCTGGCATTGATCTTCTAATACATTATTTGCTTGAATCTGTGCCATTGAAAATTCCCCATTGATATGTTGCCCTATATCTTTGTACCACCATAACCCGTCTACACGGCCACTTGGGTCGCCCCCTCGATTGCTGCAATTTTCACCTCGACTCACCACTGAGGGCCTCCAACAAG
Source organism: Mentha longifolia (assembly GCA_001642375.2). Classification (NCBI taxonomy): domain Eukaryota; kingdom Viridiplantae; phylum Streptophyta; class Magnoliopsida; order Lamiales; family Lamiaceae; genus Mentha; species Mentha longifolia. The sequence goes on along the minus strand of CM038118.1, from coordinate 32,992,847 downwards.
GGGTGACATATTTTCTCCATGAATTTGTCACCACTGAACTCATGGCATGTACAATTTTCCACTCAACTTTTTTTCTCTCTTTACTAGACCAACCCTTAGTCCCTATTTTTGCTTTTTTTCATTAACGAAATTCGGAGATATGAATTCTGCCCAACCCCCAACCCTAATGATCAAACCCAAATCACAATCTCCAAATCCAGATAAATGTAAGCAGCCCAAATCACAATCTCCAAATCCAGATAAATGTAAGCAGCACCATCAATCTCTGTATTATGCCAAAAAAAACTAAATAAATACACAAACAGCACAATGAGGGTACAGACATACAACCATGCATTGCAATAAACAACATAAACTAATTTCTACAAACAATTGTAACTGTGAAACGGAAAAAAATAAAGCTTAGAGAATAAGAAAAATTAATCATAATTTCCAAACGCAGACAAACCTAAACACCATCAAACTGCAAAAATTAAACTTGCAGTAAACAACGTAAACTAATTCCTACAAACAATTGAAACTCCAAGAATGATTGAAACATAAAAATAAAGCTTAGCAAATAAGCAAAAATTAGAGCTCTTCAATCATAATTTCATTACGCAAATATAAACTACATAACTAAACAAAAACAACTAAATTGTGGGTAGAATCATACAACAATGGAAGAAAAAATCCATATGCATTGCACATGATCAGCATAAACTACATTTCAAAAACCCAATTGAGACATTTCCCAGAAAATAAACCCACAAAACTTGAAAAATAAGCAAAAATTAGAGTTTTTTTTAAAATTACTTGAAGCGACAAACCTGCAGCCTAACAAACCCATCTCAACATTGAATTACAATCAAAGAAACTTCCAAAAGAAGAGGGCCAAGATTGCTTCTTTTTCACATATTTATGTAAATAAATGGTTAAAGGTTTCGATCAAGAGACAGAAAACAAGAAATAAAGAAGATACGTACAATAAATTATTTAGAAGTGAACGCGTATGATCAAATTCCAATGGGCCAATTTGTTTAGTGCTGGCCGGTTTCTGGGTTGGGTTTTTGGGGATTTTCATTTGCCAATTTATATGAATTTATAGGGAATTTTTTCTCCATGGATGGAGGGTTAGGGGGTTCTGACGTTTGACCAAGAACACACCTTTCTTTTAGGCAACTTTTTCTCATCTCTTCCCCTTTTCTTCTTTTGATTTACTAAAAAAAAGTAATACTAATAAAAATTCAAGAAATATTTAATTTTTGCCACTATATTTTTATTTGTATTCGACTGCTTATCATTCATTCCTTCCTAAACACGAAAATAAGATGGTAATCTTATCAATTCAACTAAAATAAGCAACTTTACGCTTATACAATATTTCCAAATTTAAATGTACGTTGATTAAAAAAATTAAATATACGAAATTTCAGGGGAATTTTTTTTTGCTTATCAGTGATCACTTATCAAAAGAGAAATTCTCGCGTTTCTATTTTATAATAATTGTTATATTGTATTTTCCACACATATTATATTAAAAATGTTGTCATGGTGAATTATAGTAATATTTCAAATATGATATTTTTATATGCAGAAGAAAAGGTGTGGAGAATTTTGAAAGATCGCATTTAATAGAAATATTTACAAGGAATTTAAGACGCTTTTTTTTTTTTGGTATTCTTGAAATTTAGAAGATCAATAGTGCCACCTAAAATAATTAGGTGCCAACAAATTCATTTTATGTTGACGAACAATTAAAGCTACTATAAATGTAATGATAGTGCGATTAAAAGCTGATTTTAAGTATGAGCCTCATGAATTATTGTCAATCTAAAAGCATTTTTTTTTTAAAGAAAGAACAATATAAGACTAGGGCAACAACGCATAAGAGCACAATATAACATTCAAGTCCAATAATGTTCTGTAATTTTAATTTTGACTGAACATGTAATTTTATCAAATAGTATTAGGATTAGGAATGCGGTGAAGGCTAATAATCTTCATTTAAGATAAATTACACATAATGTCCATAATCACATACTATGGATAAATTATATATGGATACATATATGAATAATTGTCCTTTCTTCACTTTAGCATAATTTGTTTTTAATATTTGTTGTTTTTAATTTTTTAGTACCCTATAGAATTATTAAATTGACAAAATAAATAAAAATCAAAATTCGATTTGTTCTTTTATTCGTCTAACCTAAAAATGAGTAATAAAACAAATCTAGTTTGATTTTTATTTATATAATAGATTTAATAATTCATATATTAATTTAGATACCGGAATATAACACAATAAAAATTGAAAAAGTTAACGCAAAAGTGCAAAAACGAAGAAAATGCTCACGAAAGTGCCCACAAATAAGAATATGGGAGTAACATATCATAGACATTTTTCTATGTATATCAGTATATGCATATATTATGCAATTGAATAAAAAAGTACATAATATTTAACATATAATAAAAACTTGGGAATTTTAGACTCCTATCGGTACTTACTACACAAATTTTTTAATTCAAGTATGACCAGCAATTTGGTAGCTAAATGAATCATGCATGGCAATAATATATATTGGTTCGATACGTGTGGACAATAACTAATTAACAATTAATGTTATTTGACTTGATATTTGCACTTCTCTTTTTCAAGAAATTAGAAGAACTCTTAACATAATCATATAGAAAACCAGTGTGATTCGCTAACGCTTGTGATTTCCCCCCCCCCCCCTTTAATAATAAAGTTATGAACATGAATTTTGTGTAAAAAGAGATCATTACAAAAAAAAAAAAAAAAGTTAAATTCGTATTTGGATTTATATTAATATGGGCTTGTAAAGGCCCAAATAGATATGCCCATGAGTCATATCACTATACTTTAAATGAGTATAATTATCTAAAAATTCCATTATCATTTCCTTGAATTGGGCCTTTTCCTCATTAGAGAACACCACTATTAGGCCCAAGGCAAGAAAAATACTCAGCCTATGCAGCTTCAAGTTCTTTCGATACTCATTATGTGTAGATACTAAATTATTTAATATTTAATCAAAAAAATATCAAGAATACAAAATTAATCAATATTGAAATAGTTTATCCCCACAATATATTATATGGTAGTACGGAGTATTAAAATATTATCAAGGGTTCATGAGACACTTATATAAAATGTGAGATCAATAGCCAACTCAGTAATTTCAAGTATAATGGGCGCTCCACTATTCTTTAATTTTTTTTGTTGAAATCACTAAATATAGATATCATATGCATATTTATTGTTTAACGTTCATTAATAACATCATATGTAATATATAAAGGACCTCACATATATAATATTATTTTAATATGCATGAGATCTCATATTCCTAAGTAGACAAAAGAACCTTAATTTAATTAGTGTTGGTCCCATCAAAGAATTTTTGTATTTACAATAGTAGTGACTGTATATATGCATGGGTTACCCCACATGATTTTTCACTTTGCATGGCTACTATTTTGTAGTAAGCATTTTCTTCACCAAAAAATACAAAAAAAAAAAAAAAACAAAAAAAAAAAACGAGTTTCATATTTTTTTCAAACCCTAATTCTTGGGTGTTGGTGTCGGCATCGAATATATGTACTGAAAAAATTGAAGGTTAGATACGTGGTATTCATATTATTTGGCCTTATATGCAGTGATTCAATTATGTGATGTGAATGTTACAATAGTAACTCTTTAGCAATCAATCATTTAGAAACTATTGCCTTTCACTATTCGGCTCGAAATTGCGGGCTGATCCGAACAGATTAAACGATGTTTTATTTGATCAATAATCGGATTTTTCATGCGTTTATAAAGTTAAAATATAAACCTTAAACCTTCTGAATTTAAAAAATAATAATAATAATGAGGAGGGATGCAAGCAATGAGTTTGTGTTTACACCAGATTTACGATTTAAGTTACAAAATATGACTTATAGTTTGTAAATGGACAAACTCATAATTTCGATTTATTTTCTTAATTTACACACGTGACTTAAATCTCTAGTAGTTAAAGGGAAAATGTTTTACCAGTATTCTTAAATCTCATAATGGCCGAATTCTTATGTACATGTAGGTGTAGTGCACTCACATCTCACATATGAATATTATATAAATATATTTTATATTATTAAAATAATTACATGTGAGGGGTGAGTGTAGTACACCTACACCCATAAGAGGAAAATCCTAAGAGCACCCACAGCGCGCCGGGAGCCGGGGGCTCGAGCCCGCGCGTGAGCCCGTCGTGCAAGCCCGCTCGGCGTTGGCGAGCCCCTCGGCCGGCGAGCCTGGAGCGCAGAAGAGAGTCGAGCTAGCGCCCTCCCCTCCCCCCTGTGCTGACGTCATTATGACGTCAGCCAGGTTATTTTTTATTATTATTTTTTTTAAATTCGAATTTTAAGCAAAAATAAAAAAAAAAAAAAAATTTAAACGTTGGAAGAGCAACGGCTCTCCAACGGCTCACTCCCCCCTCCCCCTATAAATACATACCTCCATTAAATCAATTTTCACACCTCAAAAATCATCTACATCTCTCATATTTCTCTCCAAAATAAAAAAATTACTTTACGTTCTGTATCAAATTTTCATTTTCAACGATGGATGACGAAACATTTCTCGAATTGTTGCGCTCTGGAGCCCAAGGTTCTTTCCCCAATGAGCCCGGAGATGATACCCCAGACGACGATGATTCTCCGCCATCGCCGCCGCGGCCTACGAACCTGGGTTTTGCTGCCTACGCCAGTCCTCCTGCCAAGGGAGTCATGGGTTTTTCTCCAGCTGGTTATCAAGACGTCTCCCCACCCATCTTCGATCAATTCGAACTCCAGCTGGTAGCCAAGGGCGGCTTCGGATTTTCAAGGGCTCAATCTATCGAGCTCCTTCAGAATCTGTTTCCAACGTTCGTCCGGCGTCCAAGAAGAAGCAAGTGCATCAACGGCTGCGCCCTCAAAGACGGAGCCAACCGAGCGGACGAAGGCCGTACCTTACAGTCCGCAGGAGTCAGCTCATCTGATCAAGTGTGGTCTAGCATTTCGCAAGATCCGGGAGTTGGCGATCGACAATCCGAGCTCATTTTCTGGGGCAAGATCGTCGATAGGTACAACGCCACAGTTCACCTTATCGGCTACAATCCCAGAAACAAGAAGATGCTGAAGGGGCATTACCAGCGGATCATGCCCAAATGCAATAAATTTCATGGCATCTACGCTGATTGTGTGAGGAACTTGAGGATCGGAGAAGACTCAAATGACGTCTTCAAGAAAGCCTGTCAGCGCTATCTTGATGAAACAAAACAAGCTTTCCAATATGGGTTGGCTTATCAAGAGCTGTTGAAACTGCCCAAGTATAATCTATTTCGTCCCATAAAAAGATGAAGGGCACAGACGGATCCTCCAACTCGAGCAATCCTGACGCTGAAGCTATAGAAGAGGATGACTATTTTGAGGAACTCCCCCGCCCGATGGGAAACAAAAAAGCTCTCGCCCAACGAAGGAATAAAGGAAAGGGCAAACAAGCTGAGGAGCCGATTGACTTGGAGGACATTCCTGAAGGAGCCGAACAGAAGTTTTGGCAATCAAATGTCCAAGTTAATCAGACGTACCTTTCGATTGCAAAGAAGAAGGAGGAGTTCTTGGAGAAAAAAAAGCAACTTGTTTCGGGCAAGCTCATGAGCACATACAGCAAGATGCTCGCCACTGATACCACACATATGAGCCCGGAGCAGTTGGAGCAGCATCACCTCATGTTGGCTAAGCTGTGGAGTATGATCGAGAAGTAGATGGCTAGCTCCAATGTATTTTTTTTTTATTGATGTATTTCGTTTCAATTTTCGATTTAATAAAATAAAAAAATTAAAAAAAAATTATTACGATTTAAATTTGAAATTGAATTAAATAAATAAATAAAATCATAATTAAAACGAATTAAAAACAAATCAAAATTTGAATAAATAATTAATTAAAAATAAGTGAGAGCCCGGGGGAGAGGACTTGCGGTTGTGGACGAAAATGGGAGAGAGTCCCTCCCTGCCGGAATAGTGCCGAGAGCCCCAAAAAGGGGCTCTCGGCTGTGGATGCTCTAATGCTTTATTGGCACCACCTTAAAAATAAAATATTGTTACTTTAAATCAATTGAGATTGGATCAATTGAGTATACATAATAAACCAAATATATTGCAATTGTTCTCTATATTAATTATAGAATAAAATTGTTACAATTGAAAGTGACAAAATAAAACATGTTGAAATTTTTAAGTAGGTATAAGTATATATGTCATGTCACAAGAAGAGTTTGGACGGCTATGAGAGTCAAGGGCCGGTGCTGACACGCCACGTACTCACTTTCGTTCATACTTTAAATTATTATAATATTATTATTTTAATTGTATGATGTATTTATTTAAGCTTTATTAAAGAAATTGTGGGGAAGAAGTGTATTTATATTCACTTGAATATATAAATTAGACAAATTATTTTGTTGAGCGATTCCGATCTAGTCTAAAAATATTGCCTATTGGGGGCCCAAATTATATTTCAATTACAACATTTTAATTAAAGTGTTCAACTAATAAAAGAAAATTAGATTAAGTGTTTTCTTGAGATGAAACAAGTGGGCCAGAATTTTGACTTTGAATCCCAGAAATTTCACCTAAATCATAATTAACCGCACAAGATTTATTTATTTTCTCTATATTTATTTTTATTATATCTTCTGCTTTTTGAATTTTTGAAGTGACGAGGTGGGAAATTGTCCTATTGTTGAACAAAATAAAATGCCTCCCACATTCTTAGACAATGATCCAAAGATTTGAAATGAAAAAGTACATAAAATTGATTACCCTTTTCTTATGTTTTATTAGTAAAAGAAAGCAAGTTGTCGTAATTTACTAATATCCTTGAAGAAATTAACACTATAACTCAAGATCTAAATTAAAGTTCTACAATAAATTTGTCTTATTTCTTTTGTTTTTCTCTACGAAGTAACATGTTTGGTTTAATTGGCCTAAATAAAACAAAAAATAAATAAAAATAAAGCACTTCATTAAATAAAAGAACTTTGTAATATGATGACCTCTCAACCAAACGCATAAAATGCAAGATTTATAAGCTCTTACAAATAAATATATGCACGCATATGTTCTCTTACTCCTTTAGCAAAAAACTAATCGATAAAACAAGCAGATTCCCAAATTAAGAGTACACACTTTTAAAAAGTTTGCATTAATTGAATCACTTAATTGTTTGGACAACCCTAATCTCCTGCCATAAATTTCACATGATTTATCAAATTCTATGATGCTTTGCTCAACATATTATCCTTTGTGACTGCACGTGCTCCATAAATCAAACTTTTAATCTTCCCCTAATTTTATAAATTTATTCACTATTTAAAAATAATTACAATATATAGTTGGGGCTGCGAACATGACACATATGCGAACACGAACATGACAAAGTCTAACATATAAGTGGTAATAGTAAAATTTTGCTCCACATGATAGTACTCCCTCCATTTCGTGCAAAAAACTTCATTTTTTTTTTTGCCAATTCTGGCACGCTTTTAAAAATCAATTTTAAAACCCATAATCAAAAAGAGTGGAAAAGCGTGTCAGAATTGCTAAAAAGAAATGAAGCTTTTTGCACTGAAATGAAAAGAGTATATCATATCTCATCGTATTATACTATTACTTGAGATCACGACTCTGTTGTTATGTGTGGTAGAGGTGTCAGAGACTTGGGCCCGACCCTAGCCCTAATATGAGCCGGTTCGAAAGTTAGTGACAAAAAATGATGGTCCAACAAGACCCAAAAACACAAATTATAACATAAATTTATGTTGTTCAAGCTCAACTCGATTTGCTTACACCTTAGAATATATATGATAAGAATGGATGAAAGAAATAGAATTGGAATTTAGTTGGGACAACTCAAAAGTTGGTTGTGGGCTGCGGTTTGTCACGCCTTGTTTGTCATGTAATAATCTTTCTTCATGTGCTTTCACTCATTACATAATCTTCCACCACATTTTATTTTCTTCATGCTATATTCTATATGGAAAATATACCAATTTAATATCACCACTCATATTTTCCACCACACATTTTGGGCATTTATGCTAGTTGCATTTTTTTTTGGGACACACTTGGGTCAGCCGGAGGCACCGTGCGGCCGAGGCTAAAACAATGACACTTTTATTCATATAGATTGACACTTTTCTGTATAAAGATTGACACTTTTAAAAATTGTCATTTTATTCGTAAAATAATTATGTTAAAGATTGACACTTTTATTCATATAAATTGACACTTTTCTGTATAAAGATTGACACTTTGGGCCCGGCCGCACGGTGCCTCCGGCTGACACAAGTTTTTGTCTTTTTTTTTTGTTAACTCCACTTTTTAGTTACCACTTTCGTCTCAACGAAGATGAGATATTTATTGAATATATGTAAGGTATAAATAATAAAATGTTGCATCTTCACTGAGAGGAAGGGCGTACTAATTAATGTCAAGATTGAAATAATATTTTGTGACAAAATGACGAGTAAATTGGTAACATTTTGGCGAGGTAACTATTCTTTTACTGTTCTCATGATATTACTAAATTACAATGTGACCGTTGGTCATTAAAAAAAGCTTAATTAATAGCAATTCAAAAGAGAAAAAAATAAATAAATGTTTCATATGTCATTATTGTCCTTTTCTGGTAGTTTGGTGGAAGAAAAAAGAGTTTTGCCCACTTAAAATCAATCATTTTACTAAATACCATCAATAAATATTACTTAGGCAACACTACTTGTCAAAAAAGTCATGCCTAATTATTCCATTTGTTTCAACTTTTGTACTAAAAAATAAAGGGGATGACAATGATTAATTGGCATATTATCATTTTTCATTCCGTTAATTTGCCGTTTTTTCATCATAATATTTGAAATTTTAACGTTCACTTCATTTATATTAATGTCCAAATAATACATTCTCTGTCCAATTTCACTAGACTTACTTGTTAAATAAATATACAAGAATAATAAATAATAAAGCACGTCAACTAATATGCGAGAGAATAAAATAGGTCAGGTTTGAGTTTCACCTATGGATATATCAGTCATTAGCTCAAAGGATTATGGATTTTTAGATTTAATTATATTCTATAAGATTACCATTCATAATATTTGGAATAAATTTCAGATTCAATGGGCGTGGTATTGAAATTTTTAATTTCAAACTTACGTAACGTCATTGTAATTTGGAATATACTAGATTCAGATATTAAAAAAAAAAAGTTTGAATTTAGACACCCTGTCACCTTCTCTACTCCAAATCTTTCACGATCAATACAGAAAATGAAACTCTCTCAAAAAACAAAATAAATAAATAAATAAATACAGAAAATGAAACACTTAAATAAGAAAGAAAAAGAAAAATAATTAGGAAAAAGGAATAAAAAAAAATCGATGTGGACTTGAAATTTGGGCTTGGCCCACAAACTCCGACCGCCAATCCATCACAGACCTTGAATAAAAGACCTCGTGCACTTATTTTTTTTCTTTTATTTTTTTCTTTTATTATAGCTCGAGGAAGTGGTTTACAGCCCTCCACGTGTCTATTTATTTTACAGTAATAATTTTGTATTTGAACCAATAATGCCGGAGAAATGAACGCCTTGGCTAGGTTTAAGTCATACACTATTACTATGTAATAAAAGCACGTCGTAACTTAGACAAAGATTACACATCTCAGTTGGTAAAACATTTCTTTTTAATTAGATGTACATTTCTATACGAACACTAGGAGCATTGGGTCCTTTCAACTACTACCTCCATCCTATTACATTAGTCCTCTTTGCTTTTTGATTGTTCGACACGTTTTTCCACCGAAACCTAGTACGAGTTTTAAAATATAATTTTGACGTATTCATTTTTTCACGGGGTACTATGAGTGTCATAGTACCCCGTGAAAAAATGAATACGTCAAAATTATATTTTAAAACTCGTACTAGGTTTCGGTGGAAAAGCGTGTCGAACAATCAAAAAGCAAAGATGACTAATGTAATGAGATGGAGGTAGTATATACTATTGTGAAATCTTGAAAATCACACTACAATTTCCTTAGCTTATGCTTTATCCCAATCTTTCTTGATAATTTTTCTGATTCCGCCCTTGCTTGAAACCATTTGGTCGAAACTCCGAATTATCATAAATAAGTAAGTATTCTGAGTGTGTATGTGTCGTATTTTAAAAAAAAAACATAGTTCAACAAAATTCATATGTTTGTGGAAGTTTAAAGAAGGGCAATTCGGGAAATGGAGGTGAAACTAAAGTAGCCGTTAAATGGAAAACGGTGGAAGGTGGTGGGCCATAGTAACATGGGTCGGTGAAAACGAAAACCCATCCTGTGGCCCATGGACGGCCCAATATCCACTTCAAATCCAAATTAATCTTTTTTTTTAAATTCCAAATAATCCCATCTTAATCACCTTTGCTACTATTTAGATGCTTTATTGCATTTTCGTGTACTGTCAGATGGTCGTTACGTATTCAAATTTTTTTCCAAAAATAATAATAATTAAATAATTTCATAAATAAAAATGCTGATTTAAAAAATATTTTCACTACGTGACGAGCATCTAACTGTGCAGGAGAAGACGAAACACGAAAATGTAATAAAAAGTACAATAAATGAATAGAAGTGTTTGATTATTAACACTTACCGCTAATCACCTCCACCTCATTTCCACTATAAAACCCCTCTCCCCCTCTCTTTCTTTCACTACTCTCTCTCACTTCACTTCCCCACCACACCCTGCGCACTCAATCAACCCTTTCTCTCTCTCTCTCTCTCTCTCTAGATGACGAAGGAGGTGGCGGAGCAGGGCTCCTACGGGGCGAAGGACTACCACGACCCGCCGCCGGCGCCGCTGTTCGACGCGGAGGAGCTGACGAAATGGTCCTTCTACAGAGCTCTGATTGCGGAGTTCATCGCAACTCTCCTCTTCCTCTACATCACCGTCCTCACCGTCATCGGCTACAAGAGCCAGTCGGAAGCCGACCAGTGCGGCGGCTGTCGGAATTCTCGGCATTGCATGGGCCTTCGGCGGCATGATTTTCGTTCTCGTCTACTGCACCGCCGGAATCTCCGGTCAGTTCCTCCGCCGTCGAATTTATTTAATTCCCTCTCTTTTTATATAATTTTTTTAGATTTTATTTTTTTTATTTTTTCACTCATCCTTAGCTGCATGAAGAGGAGAATATTTTCCGGCGTTTGGTAAAAAAGGGAAAAAAAAGTTTTGCGTTTTTCTTAAAAAAGTGAAGCTAAGAAAAAGGAAAAAAATGAATTACTTTAAAAAAAAGAAAAAGAAAAAAAGAATCATCTTTCGTCACACCCCACCTTTAAATTTCGTTTTTTTCCTGCTAAAAAAATTCCTCAACCATCAAAACCTCATAAAAATGTTATGTCAAACACTACCTAAATCTTTTTTCTTTCTTTAATTTCAAATTAAAAATTCATCACCACATCATCATCTCAACAACCTCAAAGCAAAAGTTCAAATAATTTTTTTTTTAAAAAAAAAACAATTTTTTTATACTTGTTTCCAATATTTCTTGTTTCTACATTAAGTTTCGATTTTTCTTATGTTATAATTATAACGCGTTAATAATGTTGCAGGAGGTCACATTAACCCGGCCGTGACATTCGGGCTTTTCTTGGCCCGAAAAGTGTCGCTTATTCGGGCCGTGATGTACATGGTGGCCCAATGCTTAGGGGCCATTTGTGGAGTCGGGCTCGTGAAGGCCTTCCAAAGCTCCCACTACAAAAAGTACGGCGGCGGCGCCAACAGCCTCGCCGACGGCTACAACACCGGAGTCGGGCTCGGAGCCGAGATCATTGGCACCTTCGTCCTCGTCTACACCGTCTTCTCCGCCACCGATCCCAAGAGGAGCGCCCGCGATTCCCACGTTCCGGTAAACCCACGTGATTTATTTCATTCATTTTCGTATTACATCTTCTATTTTATCTTATGCTGACGTGTCATTTAAACTTGTGATGGAACTCGTTAAATTGCTATTGCTATTGTATGTAGTTAGGGTTTTGTTATGGCCTATAGTGTAATTAATTTGTAGATGAGAAAAAAAAGTTTGTTAAAATTTTAGTCATTTTAGTTTGTGGAAGACTCCAAAATTAAATTGAGATGCTTACTTTTTTTTGTAGTAACTCCAACTTTTTCTAATGTGTATCTGAGTCAGCAAATTTGGGTTGCAACTTGGGCAGTTGTAAAAAAACATGTGGTGGTTGCAATTTTAAGAAATATATCGTATAAAAATAATTTTTAATAATGTTAATGAGATATGCAAAACATGTACTAAGCATTTTTCTTTTTTCACTATATTGTCTCTTAAGACAAATAAGCTTTAGCATATTATTGAGACTTTGAATTAAGCAAAATGCAATATTTTAATTAATTAAGCATTCGTTTTGATTCGGCTCGTTTATCTGAGATAGCAAGAAAGTAAAATTATTCTTAACGTTTTCTCGAATCCTAGGTGCTAGCGCCTCTCCCGATCGGATTTGCGGTGTTCATGGTTCATCTGGCCACGATTCCGATCACCGGCACCGGCATCAACCCTGCTAGGAGTCTTGGAGCTGCAGTTATGTTCAATGAGGACAAGGCTTGGGATGATCAAGTAAATAATTTTCTACTTTAGTTCCATCTATATATACATATATACTTCTTGAAATTGAATAAACAAATATTATATTTATTCTAATAAATAATACTATTTAATTGCAGTGGATATTCTGGGTGGGGCCCTTCATTGGTGCAGCGATTGCAGCATTCTACCATCAATTCATATTGAGGGCTGGAGCAGCTAAAGCCCTTGGCTCTTTCAGGAGCAGTTCTCACCATGTTTAATTAATTAGTTACTGTTTCTTTTCTAAGACGAATTAATGTCAGGAAAAGAGAAAAAAAAAATGTTTTTAATTTTTAGTTTTCTTGTTTTTCGTTTATCTCATGCTTTTCAAGCATGAAATGGGACGAGAGAGAAATTTATGGTTTTCATGTGAATTAATTATTAATAATCCCATTTCTTGTTTGATGTTGAATGCTAGTTTGCTTAATTATGAGATTACTTGAGCTTTCCGTCATCTAATATTTTTGCTTGATGAAGTAATATTAATTAAGGCCTTCTGTATTTTATTGATTCGATCGTTACATGTATTTTATCTTACGAGCTAAAGCTTAGACTATCTCCAATAATAAAATACTTTTGCCGGTACTTTACGCACTAAAATGCAATTTTAATACTCTATTTTAGAGATGTATTCCAATTTCCAACCCGCCAAAAGAGACGTTTCTTAAATATATATGAAAGTGAAACATAAAATAAAGAAACATCAAAGGAGTATTAAAAGTATTCCAAAAAAGAGTATTTCGCTCACAAATGGTCGAAGAGATTCTTGATGTGTACTTGTCTTTAATCTGATGATGACGTGTTAGGAAATAATAAAATCGAGCCCATGTATATTACTATCTCCGTCTATCAACAGTGCATTGTATTTTTGATGGCACGAGTTTTAATAAAAATAAAGTAGGTAGATGGTTTGTGAATTTTTTTCAAGTATGAGTTGTGGCCACTAGAAAAAAAAAGTTATAAAGTATTGGTTTTTGTGTAAATAATGAGGAAATAAGAATATAAAGTACAAAGGGGTTTGTGGGGCAATGGACTAAAATGAAAACATGTCACTATTTGTAGACGGACAAAAATGGTAAAAACACCGTGTATTTTTTTGTGGACGGAGGGAGTATATACAACAAATATATACTATATTGTTAATTTTATTATAAATTTTCATATAAATTGAATATGCAAAAATAAATACTCTCTCCATCCATGGTCTATTGAGCCAAAATCTTGAGCACGATATTTAATGTATTGTAATGATGTGTTAAAGTACTAAAGTGTTTTAATTGTGGGTCTATGTCTATCTAATAATTACTGTGATAAAGTATTAAAGTGTTAAATATTTTAATTATGGTCCCATGTAATATTTTTAATATTTATTTATTGTGGGACTTACTACCTAAAATGAAAAGGTTAAATAGATGACATCCAAATATAGTATTTGTTAGAAAAATATATGACAAACGAACAAAAAATCGGATTCTCTGAAAGGCGTGAGAACACTTTCAGATCGAATCAATTCGACGGTTCTATCGAATTATTCAATCGGATACAATTCAGAGTATTTCGAACTTTAGTATGAGATTGCTTGAGAATGCAGAACCGAAAAACAAAAAATGAGAATTGATCAGCACCCAAGAAACTGATTCGTATCAGTTTTAAGTAGTTTTTGCAACTTTTCAAAAATTGCAAAATAGTCCCTCGAAATTTCGGAAATTAAATTTTCGATGAATTTTCTACACAGCAATTAATCGGAAATAAAAAATTTCCAAGCTGACCAGGGGCTCTGCCCCTTGGACCCCGCCAGGGGCTGCCGCCCCTTGGACCCCGTTATCGGGGGCGCTGCCCCTAAACCCCCGTCCTTTAGGGGCTTTGCCCCTAAAATCATAATAAATTCATATAAGCGTGCATTCCGCACCACCAAACTTATATGATGTATTATTATGACGATACTGATCAAACAAGTCAATCCAATTACACTAAAATATCCAACAGTATTAATATCAATAGATTGTAGACGGAGCCACAGAGGTAGTAATAAAAATGAAGTGACACAATATAAAAAATGAACTTATAATTATTTGCAGCAATATATATTACTGATTTTATTAAAAAATTATAATTTTAATATTTTTCAAACATGGCATTGATGTTGGAGATGCTCCAACGGCATCAAATAAGAAATCTAACATGAAATTCATAACCAAAACAAAGTGAAAGATCTTTATGCAAGATTCGAGATCCTCAATTATTTTAAAGCCATTTTCTTCCTTTAATTGTGCTGTTTAATGTCTGACTCGGATATTATATTTTATCATATTAATTACCGAGTGTAGCTTATAATAATGGAATAATTATATCCAACTCACTAGCCAAATACAAAAACAGTGCATCTTTACTCGAACTGCATACTTTAAAGTTTCTTTCTTCAATTCCCATGCAATATATTATATACTTTGATGAAGTGCTTCTGTCTTCTATATTGTTAATGATGATAGAATATTCTTAATTAATAACAGAAATTACCACCAAACTTATCTTATCAGAAAACACAATAAAAATACTGAGAAAACCAGTAGTAATCCAGCTTATAAGTACAAGATCCAAGAACAATATTTACCAACACCTCCAATTTCAAAAATATAAAGCCTATGACTTCACTAAAAAAAAATAATTAAAATATACAGAAAAAATAAGTGTATCAGCGGACTGATCAGATAGCCTTTGGCATCCCTAAGTATAGGATAATGATTTTTAACATCAGATTTTTTATTTATTTAAATTAAGTAGTTGATAATTTAACTAATCTTAAGCTGAAAATATCTCACTGACAACAGGCAAAGTACAGTAAGTACACAAAACATGACAGTGTGCAGCATATTCATATTTAACTGTATAATATGTTTATTATTTTCAAGAACCCACCAATTAATTTTGACCCTCTTTTTTTATTTTACTCTTTTAAAAAAAATACATTTCAAAATTTCACCGGTAACTTTTTCATAAAAATTATACTATATGTTAAAGCCACTCGTTAATCTCACATTGATTTGAGAAAAGTCTTGTACTCAACACATAAATTGGATGGTTATTCACCCTTACAAGGTCTTTTAAGGGGTGAATGACGTAATTCTATCAGAGTTAGTCCAAAAACAATGATGGTGTTGGGAGCATGTTAAAGCCACTCATTAGTCTTACATCGACTTGGAAAAATCTTGAACTTTATATATATATTTAAGGGATGAATGACTCGATTTTAATAATACACGACGACCTTCATCATGTTATTGTTGTAAATACATCATAGAATTCGCTTTCCTTCAATATATATATTGTTTATATTGCGATATAGAAGCATATATCACTTCAAACCCAAGTCAACGGCAAAGTAGGTTTAGATTTTTAGATGAAATATAGGCTTTAATTGATGCAAAGTTGCAGAATAGGTTCCTTCTAAAAAAACAAGTTGCAGTATAGGTTTGATATTCAACTTAATAAGAAAAAAGACATTCATTTTGCCGAATTCATGAATAATTAATTAGGACGGCCCCTACCTTTCGCTATAATTTGCTCTAAAAATGGGACTTAATAGTAGCTTCCATAAACTTATGTCACTTCACATGAGGAATAGATTGTGAAAGAAAAAAGAGAGAGAAGAAACTCCCAACAATGACTAAATTCATTTTTATCATGTTAAATCTCAAAATTCTCACCGATTGTGTTCGTGTGTTGGTCTGACAGTAGATGGTTAATATTTGAGACCAAAGGCTTAAGTTCGTCAAAATTCTTCATCCACAAAAGTTCATTTTCATGAGAGAAAAAAAGACGATGAATTTGAAAAGGTGCTTCTTTGTTCAAAATATGAGACTTTATCAAGAGGTAACTTTTCTTGAAGATTGAAGGGGTGTATTGAGCTATGACTTATGAGTTTCTCCCACAACATGCATGGAAGGGGGAAAAAATGAAGAAAAAAGAAGATATATAGTATATATTCACCTAGAAAATTTAGGGATTGAAACATGAAAATGCCTAGAATGGCATACAAATGGTATTTGGCTTAATTGAGAGAGAGAGAAGGGTGTCAATTACATCAAAAATCTTCCCGAAGTTTCTATATACAAAAAAAATGCCCAAAACTAACTATGATTCTCTACACAACAAGATATCTCCAAGAACAAAGAAAACCTCCACATATGGAAGAGGTCATATATGCCGTAAGAAAGAGGTTAAAACGATCTATGCAACACTCGAGAGAAAGGTAAAGAAACTTAACCAGAGTAGCCAAAATAATCTGATTCCTTCGCATTTTCATCCAATGAAAAGCTTCCTCAAAGGTCCATCCTTTCGATTATTGGTGGTCGACTCGGTTAATGCAAGGATTCTACGGATTCCAGTAGTGGCAGCGCCTCTTCCAAGTGCAGCAGCTCTTGCTACAATCTCTTCCTTCGATGGAATGATCCCAGCAGGTGTGGATGGATTAGGTGCAACTGCAGTGTTTGGTTGGGATGGAACGACGGCTTTCATAGATTGTTGGTATGTCCCGGCCCCACGTTTGTTGTAATCGTCGAGTACGCTTTGCTGGTCAGTCCTTTTGAGGCCCTGAAATTGATTTAAGTGAAATTACATGCAAGTAAGGAGATGTGATTCAAGATCAAGAAGTGAGCAGAAACTGTGAGGTGTTTAGAGATTTTCTTTTTAAGATTATAGTCTCATTGCGTTGGCAATCAAAATTCTGCATTGAACTAAGCTACAGAACGATTAATTTCCCTGGCAATCAGAAAATTCACGTCATCATTATCATCGAGTATTATTTCAAGCAGATTCAGTTGCCAGCATCATTCCTGTACCGAAGAAGTGGCCGTTGTCTAGATTTGAAATGAAATGAAATCAATTTATGAGGCACTACTATCTAAAATTTGGACCACTTCTAAAAAATGGTGACGAACTTTAGAGTATCACTGAGCACAAAGAAAAAATTAGAATTTGGCTCAAAAGATGAGCAGAAAACGGAACGAGAAGAAATTCAAGAATTTAGTGTGGAGAAATAACAACCTTAAGATCCAGAATTCGCTGGAATTCAGAAGGAGAACCCTCGGGCAGCAGAGCACAATATGTATCCGCCACAGAGTCAATAGGGGACAATATAACCTGTGGATCATTTAAAGATCATAGAACTAAATAACAGTGTTGGAGAGAGCGTTGTTAAGCAACAAAGTTCAGTATCATGAAATCTTACCTTTAACAGTGCTTCAGCTTTGCTCATTTCAGAGCTCACAAATTTTGAGTAGCCAGAAGCAGCAGATACCTACTCAGAGAAGCAAATGGGACAGTTACAAAAAAGAAAACACAGTGAAAAAACCTAATGAATTTTATTTATTATCTGAACAGATAACAAAGAATGAGCATATCAAAATGTTTTCCAGATTAAAAGAGTTGGAAAAGTACCTGTTTTCCAAGGGAAGGAATTTCCAGAAGGATTGTTTTGACAGCTTGCGTATCCAGCAGCATCTGATTCAATATATAAAAAAAATATGTCCAAAGAGGTTAATAGCTAAGTTCATTATCACTAGAAAGATCTATATATTCACACAAGGACAAAGTATTGTAATGGTTATCATTCAGAATCAAGGCCTACCTTTTAACAAAATCCATCCAACCAGGCAATTCATGTAAAATAGCAAACAGAGGTAAAAAGAATACATACTTGTTGTGCTCCTGTTTCAGAGATTTGCTTGCATTTGAAGATATTGAGATAGAAGCGTGGACCAAGAGATGAAGCAAGCTGCAAAGATTAGATAGGATTAGCTTTAAATCATGGCTGCTGCAGAAGATGAAAAATGTAGAGAATAAATGAGTTGATCATCTATGTTGTTGGTTTGAAAACTTTCAAGTGTTGTCCTCCAACTAATGAGCAAGACATAAGTCAATTTGGTAATTACTTATTCACCTTATCCAAGAAGAATTGGAAATATATAGGAGAAAGAAGCTTCCCAAGTACAGGAATGCTTGCAGTCAGAATTGTATTTATGCCATTCACATATCTGCAGGAATATACATAAGTTAACATTTGAAACAAAATACTATGTCAGCAATCATATATTTGCGAGGGAAGCTTACTCTGATTGGTCACCAACACTTTCGAGAGTGCCCCAAGGGACACGGGTCATTGCAGCCATTTCAGCGTCAAACTTTGTTTCTATACCGTGCACAAGAGTTATCAGTGCTTTTGTAATAACTGCCGAGAACTCATCCTGTACAATACAGCAAAATGATAAGGAGCAGGCCAGGGTTGGGTTCACTGTGAAACAAGGAATGTATGAAGTTTTTCTCCACCTGGACTTCAGACATGTCAATGCTGTCAGCATATTGGGGATCAACTATTTTGGATACATTTTCAGCCAATTCACCTGACTGATAAACCAAAAAAAAAAAAAAGGAACAAGGAGACTGAGTATTGGATAAAGAAAATAAAAAATGATAAAGTTAAATGAAGAACTTAAACGAGGCTATATCTGCAGCATGCATGTTGTAGTTCATCAGATAGAAAGCCTTTGATCAACCACCATCAAAGGGACTACTTAAAGTTGGAGATGCCTTGTGGTATATTACAAGGTCAAGTGTGAGACTTGGTTCATTTGATATTCGAGAAAGTAAGGTAATCTTTATCTAATGGATCTAACGGAGTACAAATTGTTGGTGTGAGTTTTCGTTTTCCAGTGAAGGTCTGAGCCAGCTGCAGAACTTTCCTCTACTTTGCTAGAAACCTTAAATAGCAGCATTCTGTGAATCAGGATACTTTTATTCAGACAAAGTAATTTCACAACCCAAAGGTCTTTATCAATCTTGTATTCAGCCTGTTTTATCAGTGATGAAGATGAACTTCACTCGATAAGAAAGGTAAATTTATGGTTAAAAAATAGCTAAAGTTTATATTCACCGTTCTAGCACAATAACAAGTAGGATATGTGGCTTCACCAACATTCTAAACTATTGTAAGCATCATGTTAGTCTTCTGCATTCTAAAGGCCATCAACATTGCATCTAATTAATTGATCAATTTGGTTTGCTGATAATTAAGCATTTTGGAACTAACCGTCTTGTGACAATATTCAGATGTGTTGACTATGTAGCAGATCAAACGCTCATCCTTGTCAGATGTCTGCGAAAAAAGGCTGGTCAGTTGACACGTTGAAGATAGCATGCAAATATACATATGAAAGACAACAACTAAATACAAGAAAATAATAAATAAATATATCAAGAAAAAAAGAGAAAAGATTCAGTAAAAAGGTACCTTGATCTGACCATCCATTCCTGTAGCAGCTGCTACAAGTCCTGTACCACCCTTTGGCAATCTTGTGAAGAGCTTCGTAGCATATGCTTTAAGAATTCTTTGGAATACCTATTTACTCAAATGAAATCTGAGTATGAGTAAACTATTTCCCTTTTATGAAAACTCACTAAAAATATCCTTATCATTTAGGCATAGACATATAGCCATGGGAATCAGACAAACCTTGAATAAATTAAACAAAGTCTGATTTTTTGTAAGAGCACTACATCTCTTTAAGCTTCTTCTGATGATCAAAAACACCTTCATAAAACAGCGAATAAGGATTTAAGATCAAGCATGCTGCAATGAGTTCAATAAATGCTATAATAAAGCAAAAACAGGGGAGAAGTGCAAGAGAATTATTAATTTCAAGATCAAAAAGCTACTTTACCAGAACAAGATAATCATAAAATCACTGTGAAGAATGAAAATGAACATTAACAAATATATGTCCTGTCTGAATACCTGCATACTGCTAGATAAAATATTAGTTTGACTTCCCTCTTCAATTTCCCATGTTTCTTCCTGTAGTATAAGATGCAAATTTATGTTAGTCCAGTAGAAAAAGCATAGAGGACCTAAAATTCAAACATCAAGAAAGAATCATAATGACCCAAACCTGGACAAGTTTCTCCAAGTGCTCCATAAGCGTTTTTTCCTCCAGTTCAACATATACCGCCAAGTAAGGTTCAAAACATGACGAAATGATCCCTCTAAAATTGAACTGCAAGATAAATTAATAGCATTCGAGGCAACACTTTGATTAGTTCCGATATTAGAGAAAGTAAAATTCCCATAAATAAATGAAACAGATAATTATGTGCTTATACTGCCAAGCTGCAACTTCATACAGGTTACAATAAACTAAAATAAAGTCCACCCTACCATTACATTAAGCACAAAATGCAAGACCAGAATCTTTATGTTTCCCTACTCAATAATAAGGCAACCAATTGTAAGAAAACAAATTATACAAGCATGGGTAGTGGCAAAAGCTTGTTTCTGGTCATAAAACAAAAACTCTATTAGTTATTCGTAGGTATTAGTAAATAGTTAACTCATCAGAAAATCAAAACAAGAAACTTACCCCAGCATCAGGCACAGACAAATCTTTGTGGCCATCTTGGTCCTGGATAGAAAAATAACTACATTAAGCAGGAGTAGCATGTGTAGGATATCAGTTTTTGACTAATAGAATAGATAGACTAAGAAATTCTCGAATATGTGCATGCCTCGTTCTCACTTCCATGATGTGCTGCAAGCTTTTTCTCATATTTCTTTCGGATATCTGAAATAGTCTGATTGCTACTTTCGGTTGAATCTTCCCCAATGTCACTTCCTGATTCTTTGCTACGACTTCCACCACCGAATTTCTCTGCTAGTTCTTCCTCAAACTCCAAAGTTCGCTGTAAGGACTAAACGGAACCATCAATTAGAAGCATCAATCAATTATGCAACTCCTAAAAAAATGGTCGAGAATCCTACATCTATATCTAAAATATTAAATGGTAAATATCAGTAGATGAAACTCGCAGAGAGCAACTAGCAATGCACAGTAAGAACAAAGGTAACCTGAAAACTTTTGGAATCTGATCTATTCTTCCCTAGTAAAGATTATGATAATAAACTGAATACTAAATGGAATTTATACAGCCGAGGTGATTGCATGAATTAAATGTAAGACAAGGACATCAAAACCGGGAAAATAACATAAATTAGTACTTCTATAGTAGCAGAGTGGAAAAAATTAATTAATTTGATGGCTACAAACAGGAAACCAGGTACAAAAGGAGCTCACCAGCAACAATGTTCCAACATCTGGCTTTTCTCTAAGATTGTTGAGGATGTCCACCAGTTGTGTCCTGCTCACACAGAAACCCATAAAGAACGTCTTCATGATGATGTACAATTCACCATGAAGTTCATAATATCTTGTTACTGTTATCTCCTTCAAGACACGCATGAACTCATTGAAAAAACTCCATTTTTACCAAGGTTTATTCAATGAACATAGCAACCTAACTGCAACATTATGAAGAGACACTCACTAGCAGTGCCGCTAATAGCAACAGAACGGCAGATCTAAGAGAATAAATAAAATAGGTCCTACAGGAGAATAGAATAAGGATTGTACTTGTGCTTTGCTACTACACACATTTAATTTCTCAAAATTTTAAAAATGATTACTCCGTGTCATCTATAAGGGGATCTCCATCATATCGGTCAAACAAGGATGTAAACCAAGTCCACAAGAATAAAACTCAGAAACGTAGGTGTGACATGTGAGCTCAAAAGAGAGGTAAATCACCAACCTAGTTAACTTGCAGAACTGGATGCAAAGCAGATAAGGGACATGCCATGAAGTGGGGAATATTTTCCAAATCTCCTCATTGGTTCGTAGGCGGCGCTTGATCCAAGCATATCTTCTTTCTGATTTATCCAGCTTTGCCAATTCTGCCATATATAAGATAGACCAAAGTGTCAAGTTCTACCTTATCAGAGTCAACTTCAGGAAGAATTGAAAGGCATAACAAAATCAAAATAAAGAAATCAGACAAACCTGCCCCCTCAAAAATTTGCTGATATGAAGTAAGCTCTCTGCTGCAGAAATTCTTTACTAACTCTTCCCTAACTGAAGGCTCAAGGGCATCAACAACTAGGCATGCATCAGATAGCTGCTGTAGTAAATTAGATTCCTCCGTCTCTTTTCCTGTACCTAAGCTGTACTTTTACAGGAAGAGAGAGGTAAAAAAGAAGCTAGAACACAGAAACGAGTTTCTTACATAATGAAACTCAACTCAAGAGCATGCTTAGAAAATCATCCATAAAATGTAAAACATGATCATCATAAACTTGATGACGTATTATCTACATTTTTTGACATGGATTAAAGAACAAGTGATGTAGGTCATCTTTTCCTAGATCTTCCCAGTTCTTATCTATCCAAACCCCATCCAACGAAAAGAGCGAGAAAAGAGAGTTGACCCATCAAGAATATGTTTAGCAACATCTAAGCGGCAGCTTTCTTACAATCAACCGTAAAACAGCAATAAAATTGTGCGCATTGTGCAACACATTAAACACATGTTGCTAAGGTTGATCTTCAAACTTCATAATTAACACACCTAGAGAAATCTGAGAACACATGAGACTTCAAAATTTGTTTGATGCTCTTGAACTTCTCTCGTAATTCTGTGATCTTCTGAAAATCTCTATAAGCTTCAAAATGACTGCATAGCTGGTTGACAGCCTGAAATGTAAACACAACCATGAAATTGTGGGAAAGAAATATCAGGAAAAACTTTAGTTATATCTACATCCCAGGAGCATTACAAATAACCAAGTAAAAGTGATAAGCATATTAGCACAAGTTTCAAAACATGGCGCAGGCTATTATTATAGCAAGAAACCAATAATTTAAGCTGCGAGTGATGTAGCTCAAAGACATGTCATCTGTAAACAAAGAAAGGCTTCAAATATGTGCACACCACGCAATACCTCAAGCTGTGCAGCTGCCTCCTTGTATTGTCTTTTAGAAGCCATAGCTTGAAGTTGTTCTACAGCAGATACTGTCAAACAAGAGAACGGTGTCACCGATTTTTCCAAAGTCAGATAAAATTTAGAAAGAAAACACTGTAATAATGATAACAAAAAGAATTATCTGAACAAAATATAAATCAAATAACTTTCCAACGTGGATCACAAAAAGTAGCACCTGCAAGAGCATTAATAAGACAGTTCCCTAGATAAGCTTTAGTATATCTCACAAGCAGCAGAGCTTGAAAGCTTAATACAACGAGATCAAAGGACTACAACTCGAATCCAAATAAAACAAGATTGAGTTCCGAATCAAACGCTTATCCAAGAGAATCAAGAGTAAAAACTCCACCTAGCATAGTAAGACGATGAAGGGCAGTAATCGTAGTAGTAATATGCTTCTTTGCAAAATCCAGTTTCTTGATGTCACGGCATATTTCCTGAACCATTGTTTCACTTTGCTCTGCTTTAGTTTTTATTTCTTGCATTTTGTACAAGAGTTCCTAAGTTCAAATGGTAAAATATAAGCATACAATAAAATAAAGATCACAAGAAATATGATAAGCAAACCAGGGAAGGGTATTTGTGGTAAGGAAATGAAACACCTACTTAACTAACTAATAAAAGCAATGGACAAACCTGAACAGCACGAGTAGCTGCTGCAAGATCCTCCCTGGCCTTAGTCCCTGAATTGCTCTATAAAGTGATATAGAGATCATAAACATGTTTTAGAAGGAAACTGTAGAGGACAAATATCTTATGTTCTTGATAGTCAAGATGTCAATAAAAACCAGCAAGAGTGATTAACTCTTCAACAAAGCAAATATACAAGTATCGCTGCCTCCCAGTCAATGGTTTCCATTAAAATGAAATGAAATCTATGGAAAATATAACAAAATAAGAACCATATTTATTTTTGTCACATTCATATGAAACCTCCTAGAAGTGATAGTACGTAATGTGGCAATCCTGACAAGTAGTCTGGGCTTTGTCTAGTGATAACAATATAAAGAAACAACAAGAAATTCAGGACTATGCTCATGCCATAATGAGCAAGCAATTACTAATGGGAGGGCCTTTTTATTGTTTCATTTTCACTAATCATATCATCTTTACCACATGAATGCCCTGCTAAAGGGCATGGTAGAATAATTCTACATGGACGCTGAGCTTTGGTTAATTAATTAACTGAGATATTATTTCTAGCTTCTCTGAATTAACTAACTACTATTTACAAAAAATCAGGACTTGAGCAAACTTCCTAGCCCCATCTGAGACATAACTCTTATGATCCTCTTGTTCCCCATTCACTTTATCATGCCACTACTCACCCAACTGATTTCATATATTCAGTCCAAGCAGGTGAAGATTAAAACTCTAAAATCTAAGATCCAATTACAGTCTAGGAATGCCATATCAACCAATTTATCAACGATGAAATATCTATATACTAAGTGATGATACCAACCTGTTGACGAACAGCGGCCAAAATCTCAGCATCTACTCTACGGATTTCACTGTGTATTTTCTGCATAAGGGGCTCAACACCAGATAGAGAGGCCTCTGCATAACAACCAGCTTTCACATCATCAATAATTAAATTTAAAGTTCAACAGAGCAACATCTAAAGGTGCAAGTGCGACAGCAAGGAGAACTCAAGCTATCTGATCAAAAATATCATTTGCTCCTATTCCACTTCTGTTTTTCAACACCCTTTACAGCAAAATAATGGCTTCATAAGTTGGACTTTATCTGCTAAATACACTTAAAACTACCAAAATGATACACGGTTGTCCATTAACCGAAACTGTGCATAATCCATCACATTCCAACTTCCAGAAGCCAAAAAGACTACAAAATTCTCCCTCATAAATCAAATTCTTCAAATATCTCCACATGAACTCGATAATTCAGAACAAAATCCTTCCAACTAGCGCTGTCGCCAAAAAAAAAAGAAAAGAAAAGAAAAAAAGAATCCCAGGAATAGAGATGGAGAGGATATTTTCCAAACCTGTTGGGAACATCTGATTGATGTAATCCAAAGCGCTCTGCTTGTCAGGCGCCGCCATTTTTCGCGATCAAAAACTAGAATGAAGATCGTAATTACTCAAAAACTCATCAAATTGGATCTGAATCATGCGGTCCAACCGCAACTTTTACTGAATAGAAACAAAATGTCGAGAAAATTGCATCGAATCGAAGATTAAACTACCTGGTCAGTGCACCAGTCTCCTTCTCGCCCGGCGATTAAACTGTTCCCCGATCAAAATTCGGAGCTGAAAATCAGCAATTCTCTAAACGAACTATCTCTTTTTCGCTACCAAGAATATAAACTCGGATCCCCTTGACCTCGAGTCGTCAATTCGTCTGCTACAATGAACAAACGGGCGATTATCTGCCAATCCCAACTCTCGTAGCTATAGTTCTTCAGTTGAAGATTTAGAAATAATGAACGTGAATTTCTGAATCAAAATTTACTTCTCAAAATTCGAATGCTCAGAAATTGATTCATCATTTGTCAACCAGAGCAACTCGTCAACTAACAATCAAAATCGAAGCTTTGTACATAAAGCAAATCCTGTAACTTTTAGGAAATTTATTTCATTTTTGCTTTTATTTCAATTCAATGCATAGTTTGAATAGTAAATTTATCTGCACATTCCCTTTTCTTTTTTTTTTTGGTTTGGTTTACTAATTAATTAGTGTTATTTTTTTTTGTATTTTCTTTGGTAACTAAAATCGTGAAATGTTCCTTTTGCAATTTAGTGATGCTTTGACAATTCGGTCTATTGCATTAAAACGATTTCAAAATTAACATTTTTATTTATAAAAGATATTTAATTCTTAAGGTACATAAAGTGTCCGATGTATTTTGAATAAGGATGCAATCGAGCCGAGCCGAACACCGTCGCACTCAAGTTTGGCTCGTTTATTATCGAGTCGAGTCTCGAACTTTATTTACCAAATACATCGAGACTCACGAGCTTATTCGAGCTTAATCGAGCCAAAATAGACTTTCTAAATTTGAATTTATATTTAAATTTTAATTATATCTTTTAAAAATAGATAATTTTATTCACATTAATAAAATAGTACTTCTATAACAAATAGAGTTAATTAGAACTAATCATAGTATATAATACAAGTCGTAGTTTACTAATAATTTTATATTTTCATACTAAATCAGTTAACGAACATGTTCACGAGCTAACGAGCTGAATACTCTCATGCTCAAGCTTGGCTCGTTTAATTGACGAGCTTCACTAAACGATCTCAAATAAACTTTTATCGAGCCGAACTCCGAATAGTTTACGAGTAGCTCGGCTCATTTGCAGCCCTAATTTTGTGTGATGTGCAGTGATGAAATAAAATACGGTAAGCAGATTGCAGTAGGTTGGCAAATATCCAGTATATATCTTACTACGAAGCTAAAGCTGCTCCCACTTGAACATCAAATTACATTGCATAAAATCAAGAAATCGTGATGCTCCACCTACCTATGATTATGCTACATTCCTATAACTTCTAAGCCCAAGCCACATCTCTTACTGTAATTCAATCTGCTACTTTCATTCAGGATTTTCTGCTCACAAAAAAAAAAAAAAAAAAAAAAAAAAGAAAGTCGAAATCGAGTTAGTACAACCTATGATCTTCAAAAAAATATGATGACCTTCAAAATATGCAATAAAATCCTTCAAAAAACTGACAATAACCCTTACCAGGTACATTTCCTGGCATTGATGCCGGTTTGGGGTAGCCATCTGTGCCGCTAAACACGGACTGCATGTTTGGATCACTCCTGAGATCCTGCCCAGACCTCGAGCTACCCGAGACGAAGCTATGGTTAGGAGAGGGAGCCATACTCCCACCTATAAGAAAACTGCACATTTGATCTTCACCAAGCTCCCTCAGCCTGTTGAGCTCAGGCACGACGACTTTCCCCAGATCCGGCCTGTCTTTGCGCCTGAGCTCCGCACACTGTATTGCCAGTTTTGCAAAGTCCAGCGTCTCTTCAAATGGCCAATCCGGGACCGATGGATCCAACATCTCAGCCAAGGTTCCCTTTTCAATGGCGTTTCTGATGTAGTGAGTCAAGCCCATCGCTTGTTTAGCTGTGATGATCTGTAGAAGCACGACTCCTAAAGAGTAGACGTCGGATTTCACGCCCAACATGCCTGTCTGTTGGTACTCGGGATCAATGTAGCAGAAGGTTCCGGCTGTTGATGTCATGCGATATTGTGTGACATCATCAGCCACAGATGGAGGAACAAGCCTAGCTAGTCCCACATCGCTTATCTTGCTCACGTAGTTCTGGTCTAGCAGAATGTTGCCTGGCTTGAGGTCGCGGTGGACTAATGGCTCTGGCTTCGTCTGGTGCAGAAAATGTAGCCCTGTCGCGATCTCTGCTGCGATCCTGAACCGGAGCTGCCACGTGAGAGCCCGCGAGTTTCCCCTTCTGAGGAGGCGGTCCTCTAGACTTCCATTGGCCATGTACTCGTAAACTAGGCATCCATATTCTGGGCAAGCCCCAAGTAGGAGCACCATGTTCGGATGTCTTAAACAACTCAGCACTTCAACCTACAGTGTGTAAAAATAAGTAGATAGATCGAGAGAGAGACACCACAAGCATTGTTGCCAGAATACGAATCCCAATCCCCGAATTCAAAAAAAGGGGGGAGAGAGAGAGAGAGAGAAAAGTTGTGTATTCTTTGAGGCCTTACTTCTTGGTTAAACTGAGATCTTCCTTGAGCTGCATCCGGGCGCAGAACTTTCACTGCAACTGGTGTATGATCAAGGGAGCATTTGTAGACGGGTCCGTAGCCTCCTTCGCCAATCTTGCGCGACTCGTGGAAAAAGTCGGTCGCCTCCTCAATCTCTTCGATGGTGTATCTTCTGTATCTCAAGGGTGTTACGATTAGTCCATTATCCTTCTCTGCCTCGACTCGTCTCTGTGATTCGATTTCTGCAACCCTCTGAGCTGCTTCAGCATTCTCGATGGCAGATTTGTACTTGGCTTTCTCTAGCTCGGCTGTCGCTCGTGCTGCCTCCTCTGCCGTCCGGGCCTCTTCTAGCCTTCTTTCCTCCTCCTGTCTCCACCGGTGTAGCTCCACCGCCTACACGCAAAAAGGTTGTGAAAATGAAGCAAATTCTTGAATAGGCTTGAAACTTTAGGTGTGATTTATGTTTAGTTCAGTTCGTTTTGCCCAAATAAAGCTACCAATCACAAGAATTCACTCATTCTGCTGAAAGACTGAAAGAACCACAATAATGAACGGGTTCAATTGGTGAATTTTTCAAAGATCAATACAAAATAACATTCAATCCGGTTCGGTTGAAATTACCCCAAACCGACCTAAAATTGAATTTTAGAAATTCATGTTAAAACTTAACTAAATAAAGTGAACTATATTAGTCAGAATGTGTTCGGTTCGGTATGATTTCGAATTTTTGAGGTTATGCTGAATCCTACTGAGTTTGATCTCATACTACCTTTTGCTTGGCCGTTAGAGCTTCCTTGCAGGCTGTGCTGTACATGTCCATAGTTTTCTGCAACTCTAGCTTTAGCCTTCTCATTTCAGCCTCCACCTCATCCTGCAAATTCATCCCACTCAAATTCTATTTGGAGAAAAATGTAAAAAATATACACGGATGTATATATATATATATAGAGAGAGAGGAATGATATGCTAGTCACCCAATGGTGGGCACCTTCGTGGGCACCTTATTGTTTCTTCGATTTGGTATTATTTTGTTCCATTTTTTCGATTGATTTATATTCTAGTATCATACAAATTAATATAGAAATCATTAAATCTTCAAAACAAATAAAAATCAAAGCTCGATTTGTCTTATTACTCATTTTTCGATGTTAGAAGGGAAAAAGAACAAATCAAGCTTTGATTTTTATTTATTTAGTAAATTTAATGATTTTTATATTAATTTCTATGATATTAGAATATTAAACAATCGAAAAAATCGAATAAAATAATATCAAATCGAAGAAACGAAGATGGTGCCCACGAAGGTGCCCACCATTGGGTGACTAGTATATGTGTGTGTGTGTGTCTGAATGTGTGTTGATCATGATAATTCTATACTTACATTTTCCATGGATGCTGTTGAAAATTCAGTAAAAGAATTCATCTCGTTGAATCTCGGCCCTAAACGCATCGACCCAAAGCTACTCTCCGAGCTAACCGAAACTCGAGAGGGCCGACCTGGATCCATGCCATCGTAGAGCAAGGGATCCATGTATCTGCTGTCAGTGCTTGGCCTGTCTGAACTAATGAATGATATATCTGTGTCGGAGTCGGAGAGATCCATAAACATATTAGGGTTGTACCCTCTTGCCAAAATCGGTGACCTGTATAACATAAATGGTACAAAGCTCAGTATCTCGATTCCTCTGTTACTAACCGTGTAATGTCCTGTATTAGAAAAAAACAAATTACTTGGCTATATCAGTGTCTTCACTAATGACCTTGCGCGGTGTCCTGTCCGGACCTGCTCGACACATTTCCCATTACTAATTACATATTTGAGTATTGATCGAATGCAGAATGACATCATAAATATATACGCATGTACGACAGTAAATGGAACCCAACTATTTGTAATGGTGTTGATAATGAAAAAGGAAAATGGACCTCGACTAGGAAGGTGTCGTGGGGTGGCACGTGCATCAGGGGATATAACATTATTGCTATTACTATTATTCTGCTCCTGCAATTGCTGCAGATGAGGCAAGAGAGGAGAAGCAAAGGGCGCCTGGCGAGAGGCGTTTCGGACAGATGAGATCTTCGACTTTGAAATGACGTAAACTGTGCAGAAATCTGGTGATGCTTTCGATACACTTGTAGGAACATCTACTGTCTTCAATCTTCTGCACTAAGGCAAACAACATTGTCACTAAATCTAAATTTCTTTTTAGGAAATT
The DNA here is from genome assembly GCA_001642375.2 of Mentha longifolia. Taxonomy (NCBI): domain Eukaryota; kingdom Viridiplantae; phylum Streptophyta; class Magnoliopsida; order Lamiales; family Lamiaceae; genus Mentha; species Mentha longifolia. Next base: position 32,962,346 of record CM038118.1, on the reverse strand, counting down.
CAATGGGAAACTTTTCTTAAATTTGAGATGAAATTCAAGAATAAGGGATACAGGAAATGGGAGCTTTACCTGATGAAGCCATGGCGAGATGCTCCAAGAACCAAGTTCTCGACAGCAGCATGAGCAGTGTATTCTGTGATGGCCTTCGCGATGTCTGTATCCTCGAGCACCACATCAAAACATGATATCTGCAGGTTTCTCCTTGTCACAGGAGAAAGGGAAGAAAACAAAGGAGCAAACAAAATAACAGCAATAATTCAACTTACATCTTTGCGAGTACAGAAGCAATGGAAGGTGAGGAATAGATCTTTAGTCGGCTTTTCAAGAGCTACATCGCTGCCATTACCTACTCCGTTGATGCCAGCAAGTGCGTAGTTGTAGCCTGCATCCAAATTATTAAATATCAATAATGAAAATAATCCCAGAACCACAAATCTTTTACATCTCTTGTCTACTTCAAAATATTTGCATATGTATCATGTCAAAACTAATCTAATTTATGTTGTTCCAAAATTTTCCCCTTAGGATATTATTTCTTTCCCTGGTCACTAGAAAATGTTCAAGAATATGGCAATCCAAACCAAATCATAAGCTGATAAATCAGTTACAATAATCATCACAAAAATCTTGACCCCAATTCTTTGCATTTTACTTTTGCCTCAAAAAACTACTAGCATTATAGGTATTCTTCGCATTTCTAAGGTTGAGAAACCAGATTAACTCAAACAAATAAATAAATAAAACATACAATTTCGCTTCAAAATGCAACACCTCATCATCACAAAAACGCCAACATTTCTCCAACATCCATTTAAACACGAAGCCCCCATTAACATATCATCTCCTATTTGTTGTACATGAAATGTATCCCCTTCACACGTTGTGTGAACGCATGCAAACATATTAAAATTGAAAATAGCCAACATACATGAATTTGTTGATGACCTCGGAATGACATGGATGAGGATGACAGTTTGGCCTTTGCTGAGGAGATTCTCAGTAGCCCATTTAATGGCATGTTGGCTTGCTTTATCCTTGTCTATGGCTACAGCCACAAGCCCATTGCGGCCCCCTTTTCGTCCCATCATACTCGCCTTTCCATTTGGAAGCCACATTGTTCAAATTCATGCACAGAGAAAACTCTGGAAATTCAATCCTTTTGATCTTCTGATATCATATGTTAGGGCCACTTTTCTTGTTTGTGAAGATGGAGAAGTCTAACTTGTTTCCAGATTTTTTGTATTTTTTCCTTTTTGTTTTGTTTTTAATTTTTGTTGCAGAAAATTGTGTTTGTTGAGAATCTGAGATCATTAAGGAAAGGATAACAAAAGGCATGCCTCAAATTTCTCCTAGTTTTTCTAAGTATTGAAAGAAATAGGACTGATGGTCTAAAATCAATTGCATTATCCGAAAATAAAAATAAATAGAATTTCAATAAGCATTTCGTCGAACAACATAATTGCACAACATTCATCACCATTCGCATCTCTATCATCAATAGCCAATTTCTAACCGATAAAAACTCAAAACATTCAATAATAAGGAATCTCAATAATAAAAAAGGATCACCTCATTTGCGTAGAACGCTTTTTTCGGAAGTGATGAATTTTCATGAGCAGCAGAAAGCTTGGATCCCCAAAGCTGAAGCTGAAGATTTGAAACCAATGCGCCGGCTCAACTTCGAGCGGCGGCGGACGTGGTGAGTGAACGCCGTCGGCGGCGGTTGAATAAAACACTGAGCTATACTGAATTCTACGGCTGCCATCTTCGGTTGCATCTTTCGAAAAGAGGTTACCGTGCAGAGAGAGCTTAGACTCGAGATTCGCAGCGGCGATGGCGTCGGAGGGGTTCGCCGCCGGCGATTTTCTAGGAGTGGGAATTGTAGGAGAGTGAAAAGAATATAGAAATGTTAGAGAATTTATATAATTACATATTTAATGCTTAAGAAATGGTAGGAAAAAAATCATTAATCACAATCCAACCTTAATGAAATGGAGTAACACAAATAAAAGAAAACATAAAAATAAAAAAAAAAAAAAAAAAGCACTATTGGCTACCGCGACTGAGAATTTCACCCGCAAGTCGACTGAATTGACTGATTAACGTCTTCATCTTCATAATCAATCCCCAATTATTATTATTATTTTCTTTTTTCTTTCCTCAGCAGCTGCGCTTTGATAGTTTGAATCATCGCACATTTTGAATTGCTACCAAAAAAAAAAGAATGCATCTATGGCCTTCGATGAGGCTGAGGGACTCGTTCAAGGAGAATTACTTGAAGAAATTGGAATGGAATTATCATCGAATGAACATCGAAAAGCAGCAGCAGCGGCGAAATCAGTCCGATTGCAGTCAGCAGAAGCTTCTGGAATCCGACAATAGTGATTCGGAAGCTTCAAAGTGTGGAGGAATTGCGGTGATAGTGAGAGAAAGTCTCATGATTTTGTCCTGCTGCTATTGCTGTTTCTGCTGTGGAGGTAACCCAATTTACTCGCGCTTTCTGTCAATCTTTCTATTTTCTTTTCTGGTGTGTGTGTGTGTGTTTTAATTCGGTTTCTATTTGAGTTGGATTCTAATAATCGATGGAGCTTTTGATGTGCAATAGTAGGGTAACAGAATTGTCAATGTTTATTGCTTTTGATTCATTGAGTATTCAGTATGATACTGCATCTGCATTTGGGGTTCTTGTTTTCCCAATTTCTGATGCCATGTGCATTTCTGTTTGTGTGTGTGTGTGTGTGTTTGTTTTACAAATTGGTTCAAAATATAAATTGCAATAATCTACATTTGTATTTGCTATTTGATCAGAATCATGGATGATATTTGATGATAAATTTGATGCTTCGAGCTTCGACCTCAGTTCAATATATGTAGCTGAATGAAGAAGTATGTGTGATCGATAATTTCTCTGTATATAGTTGCAACCTCAGTTCAACATATGTAGCATATAGAACTCCATTTGTGAACGTATTGATCGAACAAACCACAGTATGTTTAGCACTCTCCTTCTCGTTCCAAACTCAGTTTGATAAATATGAACTGATTGAAACTTGCGTTTATGAGCATTGATTAACAACGTAGAACTACAAACCTGGCGATTAGCCCTAATAATTTCTTCTTTCTTCTTCAGCATGTGTTGTTGATGATGAAAGCGGCTGAAATATATACAAACCTCAAATCATGGAACTTGGTCGTGTACAAATGGTAAAGGAACCATTGAATATATAACGCATTGTATCTGTAGTTTTAAATTTGATTGAGTGATGCTTAGCTCTTTCAAAATATATTTATGTCTTCCTTAATCTATCTTCTCAACTGCTCAACTCCTTAGTGCAAGTTTGAGCAGTTGTAGAATGTCAAGAACCTCAACTTTATGTGTTACTTTTTGATGTTTCAACTTCATTGTTTATCTGAGTCTTGTTGCTCATTCTGCTTGTTTAATTCTATTTTGCATTTAGTCAAGAAGTCGAGGATCAGTTGGATCGTGTGAGTTGGATTGAAATCAATTTGTTGGTCTCAAATTGATGATTCTTGAACAATTCATCAAGAATCAAGATTTGTGTTTCTGCATATTAACCTACTTCACATTTTTTTCCTACATTTCATCTCCTTAAATGAAGATCATTAGAATGTAGAAAAAATTCCAATTAATTTTCTAAAAGTAAATTACAATTGATTCTGCAAGTTTTCAGTATGATATTGCACCTGCATTTGGTGTTCAACAGCTCAACTAGTACTCATGCTTTTTAGTGAGAGTTTTAGCAACTGCAGAATGTCAAGTAGCGTTTCTCTCTCGTCTTAAATCATCGTTTCTTGAATAATTCATCGAGATTTTTGTTTCTACATGCACAGGATTTGGATTATATGTTATAGTATGTTAACCTTGCCACATTTTTGCTTGAGAGCTGTGGTTTTTTTTCCCACATTTCATCTTATGCAGTTGAAAATCGATAGGATATAGAAAATTCTGGGTAATTTTCTTGTTACTTATACAAGGAAGTACAGTCTAATATATTCAAAGTCTTTTACGATAGATACAAGAGGGCTGAGTTGAGCCGTTACACTCTGCATTTTGTCTCTTTCCTCTCTCCATTATTACTGCAACTTGATTCTCTCTATGGTTTGAAAATCACTCATTTTACTCATATTTCACATTTGTTTTTTTTTATATACGTTGGAATATGTGCCTTGGATAGGAATGCATTACGGAGTACGTATTATTTAACATATGGAATGGTTGAATTATTTTCAAACTTTAAACAATGGATGAATTGAATGAGGTCGTTGAGTTTCCCTTTTGTAAGTGAGAGATTAATCGTGAGATATTCTTCATAATAAGTCTCTTATATTAAAACAAAATAAAATAAAAATATTCGTGTCAAACTGTCTGATTGGTTAAGGACGATGAATATACGAATGTCAATAGCCAACTCACTGCAAATGAGTTTAGACTCATGAATAAACGAAAGCTGAACATCATTTATAGGTTTAGGTGGTATTAGAATTTGATTTGTCTATTGTATAAACCATTAATTGGCAACTTCCATAGACTATATGATAGTAGTAGTAAATAATAGGTGGGGATTTGATTGAAACTCATGCACCGTGCTGTTCCAATCACGACCCCTTGTTTGTAAACAATTTCTACAGCGTTATTATGACTATGAAAATATTAAATTAAATGTTTAACTAAGTTATGTTCGGCAAATTTCCCAATTACTAATTCGATCTTTCCCTCGAAAATTTTAAACTACTGTAATTATTTAAAGTCCCCATCAAAATTTTCATGTCAGGCACCAATTAAATGATGTATAAAAGTAGGGCTGAGCATAAAAATTGAAAAATTGAACTGACCAACGAACCAAGTTTAAATTATCCTCATAAATAGTTAAATCGAATTGGACGGTTTGATTTCTGTTACTAATTTTCATAACATGAGGACAACGGGTCGATTTCGCCTTTTTATATATATAAAGGCCAATAGACAATAGTTAACCAAGCAATATCGAATAATTAAATATGGAGTATAATATTAAATATTATACTTATATTTATATTAATATATATACACAAATACACATTTAGTTTCTATTATTTAATAGGTTTACTGTTAAAGTTTCAATAAATATATTTATTTCTTTGTGTTTGTAGAAATTTCTTGTTTGTTTGATTGAAAAATACCTATTTTTGAGTATTGATGATTAGCAAAAAGTCGATATAAGCAATTAAAAGGGCTCGATTGTAAATTTGAACGGGGCAAAGCTTTTCTATTAGTAAATTAAGAGTAGTGTTTTTAATTTTCTAAATTGTATTTTTTGCATCCACATTTTTAGATTTGATTTTTTTTTTTGGTGTTATTAATTATAAAAAGTTGAAGTTTCTTTTATTTATAGTTAATCGACCTGATTTTTAGATTAACCGTTATAATAAATTTTGATTTTTATTATTTACTTTTGAACGATTTACCAAACATTTATCCTCGGTTGATCGACCCGAATTTACCCCTACTTAAAAGCAAGGGCAAATATATAGAGAATTCTTGGGTGGTTTGGTTTTTCCCCTTTTAATGAATTTCCATTTTTTTTTTTAATTTAATTTTTTTTATTCATTATTATTTTTTTATTGGTGTTTGCTAAACTATAGTACTCCTACAGTCCTACTGATAAAAGAATCGGCAAAATAGAATGCTCACTTTATGAGATCATCAGAATATGAGATCATTCTCTCAACAAGAAACAATAAATTCCTAACAAATAATTAAATCAAACGTTGATAAGAAATAAATAAAAATAAATCAAACGCAATCTTCATCTCCTGCCTCAACTACTCCGCTCTCCACCCCAATGTCCAAGTTCAAGCACCCGGTGGCGGAAGCCAACGAGACGAGCCCGTTCGGCTCACTGAGTCCGGACGAGTTCTACGCCCGCCACTCGGTGACCCACGGATCGGAGTTCGTCACCAGCGGGAAGGACAACCTCAAGCTCTTCACGCAGTGGTGGACGCCGCAGCAGCCGGCGCCGCTCAAGGGCGTCGTCTGCGTCGTGCACGGCTTCACCGGCGAGTCCAGCTGGTTCGTGCAGCTCACCGCCGTCCACGTTGCCAAGCACGGCTTCGCCGTCTGCGCCATCGACCACATGGGCCACGGCTACTCTGAGGGCCTAATCGCGCACGTGCCGGACATCAATGTCGTCGTCGACGACTGCGTCTCCTTCTTCAACGCCTTCCGCGCGCGCCACGCGCCGGATCTGCCGGCGTACCTCTACGGGGAGTCGCTCGGCGGCGCAATCGCTCTGCTCATCTCGCTCCGCCGCGAGGGGATCGTGCCGGAGAGGAGGTTCGACGGCGTCGTGTTGAACGGGGCGATGTGCGGGATCAGCGACAAGTTCAAGCCGCCGTGGCCGCTGGAGCATTTCCTCTCGATTGCGGCGTTTCTGGTACCGACATGGTCCGTGGTTCCCACGCGGGGCTCCATACCTAATCTCTCCTTCAAGGTGAGATTCCTCCCTTTCTTTCCTTTTTGGTTTTATTTATATATTTTTTTTTCTTCTACTGAATTATTCAATTTCGATAATTTCTTTGTGATAAGAGGGTTTTGAAATTTATTGAAAATTTGAGAAATATGTCTGGAAATTGTGATATTAGGCGTGAAATTTTCTGGTAATTTTACTGAACATTTTGTTTTTATCGCCAAATTAAATAGTTTTGTTAGTATAATAATTTTCGACTGTGATTCTTTCAAATTATTGATTTTGGAAAGAAATTATCCATTGCAATTCTAGATTTTAGCATTTTCAATCTTCAGTTGATGGAAAATGAGTAAAATTTTGAATAATCTTATTTATTTATCAATGGGGGTGCATTAAAAAAGGTAGAGTGGAAGCGGAAACTAGCGGTGGCAAGCCCACGGCGGCCGACGATAAAACCACGCGCCGCCACGGCGCAAGAGCTGATGAGGCTGAGCAGGGAGCTGCAGGGGAAATTCAGCCAAGTAGACATACCATTCCTCATCGTCCACGGCGGCGACGACATAGTCTGCGACCCAGGCTGCGCGGAGCAGCTCTACAATGCCGCCGCCACCAAGGACAAGACCCTCCGCATATACCCCGGGCTGTGGCACCAGCTCGTGGGCGAGTCCGATGAGAACGTCGAGCTCGTTTTTGGAGAGGTCGTCGACTGGCTCCTCACCAGAGCCGAGAAGGCAGCGGCGGCCGGTGACTGAGATGCGGTGGCTGATGGTGGCGCGTGGGTTTAGCTTATAATAAGGCGGTGGTAGTTGTGATTGAGGATGTACATGACTTATCAATGGCTAATTTTTGTTAATTTAAAAATATTTCTTTTATGTTATATCTTCCGACTTCCGCTTATTTTACTCTTTTATACTGTATTCCATATATTTTGCATTAAAATTGTGTTCTTTATGGTGAAAAATTATCATAGGAAAATAGAATAATTATCTTTTAAATTTACATTTTCCCACCCTACTCTTTATTTCCCTTCCTTTTCACTCTAATGGAAGGAAAATATTTCTATTGAAGATTGAGTAAAATTCTTCATCATAAATAAGAAAGTGGTAAAATATGAAAAATAAAGAGAAATTTATTAGGTGATTGTTCTCTTTTCCATTATTTTCCCATAATAATTTTCTACTAAGAATACATCCAATGTTATGGTATGGTATGAAATCATCATAACAAGTAAAATACCCCAAGATTGAATCATTTAGGAGATCTTTGGTGATTTAATAAAAAATATTTGTGCTTTTTTCTCTTATTTATGTTGCCTTTTACAAAAATATGGATAAGATCTTCTGAGCTAATTATAATCTATCAATCGTGCATTAAAATTGTTTTTTTTTTTTTTTTTTTTTCAACTTTGTTACTATAATTTAGTTTAATATATAATATATATACTAATTCGCCATGATTCATTTATTCAATTAGGATATATAATTTTTTTTAGTATTTTTCTTTATTTTTAACTAATTAAAATTGAAATTAAATGTTAAAAAATAAATAGTAATAGTAACTCCTAATTGGATAGATAAACCCGATTCAATTAGTGTAAAGTTAGATTAAATCATACATCAAGAAATTAAAAGGAAAAAATTAAATTAAATGGAGATAGATGATCCAAGTGCAAGAAAAGGTATTCGAACTTTTGCAACTGTGCAATTTAGTGCAGTACATTCTCAATTTGGGTAGTTTTGTGCAGAGGGCTGATAAAACTAAAAGAAATTGAAAATATTTGTATTAAATTACTAGAATTTCCCAAAGATCAACATCTTTAACAAAATAGCTACAATTGCTATTGTTTTGAGGCTTTTGAGACTGCAAAATTTGGTACTCAAAACTTTTCAATTAAGGACAAATTTGTGCAAATATGGACATGATAAATTGTGTAAATTCTAGCTCAGTAAACAGCTGTAGATCCAATCATAATTTTAAATAGAGAGACTGAGAAAATCAATTTGAAACAGGACCTATAATTAGCCTGCAAAAATGAGAGTGAAAGAACACTATACAGCACAACAACAAAATATATTCCAACCACTAGTGTAGTTCTTCTCTGCTTAGCTTCACCCCAGACAAAATAAATATAATCAAAACAGTGTATATACATAATCACACAACTACAATGATAACAATTGTTTCTAAAAGTAGTCCACAAATTATCAATCTTTGCTAACCACTTCTGCATTAGGGGAAGATCTACGAAAACTCAACACCTTCTCTTCAGTCAACACAAACATCTCTAGTTCAAGAAAAGAAACCAGTGTTAAATTTCAAATCAGCAAAAATGAAAAGAGATGCTGAGGAGCATGGTAATCATGAGACTCAAGAAAACACCAAAATCTTCTACACAACCAAAGAATCTTAAGGATTAAGGAGTTATGTGCCTAGCCACTCGCAATTTTCTGAAAAGTTGAATTTGTGTTCAACATATTTAATCTGCTGGCTAGTTAAGGTTCACATTTGAGAGATTATACAAAATTGGTTGTTAACCAAATAGGAACCAATAGATAGTCGAATGAAGTAAGGATGCAGATTGAATACCACAACTACAATAATATCAAATGCGAGTGCATACCTAAGAAGACATAAGCTAACTAAGCTTCGAATAGTATGACGACCTCTGCAGTTGGTGAGGACCTCTTCATACTTAGCACCTTCTTTTTTGACGTTTCACACAGTTTTCGATCACACGTACCAAAAATTGACACAGGTTGAAACACCATGCTTTCGAGGAAGTGAGCATTTTGCAACAGAATTTCTATGGCTGGGAAAATTGATGTGTTGTATTGAGACCAAGTAATCTCAACTCTCTTAAAATGTAGAAGAGAGGGACTCGGGAAAATAGCCTCAGACGTGAATGACTGGATTTCATAACCCGCTAACTCCAAATCATGCCAAATATCCTGCAATGCATTGTTGAAGTAACTGTACTAGTCAAAAACATGCTGACAATCCTAAAATTCCCAACTAATAAGAGTTAGGATGAGTCTATTATAACTGACGATCGACATTCAACCTCTAACAAAAATAGACACAAAGTTTTCTAAAATTTCAAAACTAATATTGTAGAAAGAAAGTGAACAAGGGAGAGACCTCATCAAGTTCAATGACTAACGTCGTCAGCTGAGGAAACATCTCAAGAACATGAAGCATTTCCTCGGGTTCTCCCAGATAAAGTTTTAGAAACTTAGTGTTCGGAAACTGCAGAGCCATATCGTTCTCATTCATGTCGTGAAGAAACTGCAAGTAAAACATGAGATTACATTCAAGCGAAGAGAAAGCAGATAAGTGCTAACTAATTGGAAACACATATAAAATAAAGGCAAATGACAAGACCATGACTAATAACATTTTCATAAAATAAAACAAGATGGCCAACAAATCTTTTCATATAGCTAGTACCGTGGAAACTGAACAGGTATGTATAGTTTCCCTTCTTCGTGTAGAATTCAAAATGACTATCTATGATCAATCACATATCGAAGCAATCTATGGGAATAGGAAACCAAACCTTAATGCACAAATGTGATAATGTGGCCTCCTCAACGTGGCTGATGCTTCGAAAAACTTGACCAAACATTTCAAAGAAGGCAAGTCATTATCAGTTACTTCGTAACCTATAAGATCGCACGACTCTTTGAAACAAAGAATCGCATCAGTCAAAAAAGGAACTTCAAGCAAACAAGTATCATAAACACAGGCTGATATTTCTAAACTCGAGAGATTGGGAGCCCATATTCTGAGCTCTGCATTAACTACGCTCCTAATACAAGAATTGTCATCTCTTCCTATTTCGAGCTTCTTCAAACTAGAAGATCGGATATTTAAACTTTCAGTGAAGTCCAAAGACCACAAAACCAACTCTTCTAACAGTGGCGCACCACAAAGCATTTGTTGTATATCATGTGCGCGAAAGGGACAGAGATACTCGATCGTTAAACTCTTGAGTTGATTCCACTGTACTCTATCCTCCACTTTCAACTCGAAATAAGAAAGGGATAATTTAGTAAGGGAGGAGCATGAATACAGAAGCTGATTTGCGCATATTTTGGAGAAATCACATCCCAAGGATATATATAGCTCTTCCACTTGTTTCTCGACGGCCAAAAGCAACAACGAATCAATAACATCACTACTGGGAATATCATGATCGAAAAGTACCTGAGTTTATGAATCTTTGCACCTTTCCACCTTGCAAGGGCCCACCTAATAAAGCCGCACCCCTCATCCTCGAAATCAATGGAAGGAACGGTCGTCCACAGATCTCTCCAGCGTTTGGAGAGATACGAAGTACTACAGTATAACTATGAGCACAAGATTATGCTTTGTAAAGTGAAATACTAAAAATGAACAAAACAGCATATCCAAAAAACAAAGCATCTATTGAAACGAGAAGGGGGAAAAAAAAAGAAAGTCGGTGCCATCTAACCTTGTGAGTGAGAGTGAGAGTGAGAGCGTGGAAGGGGCAACGACGGTGGGAACGGAGACGATCAGTATCAGGGCAGGAAAGAAGCCCGATTCAAATTTGGGATGTCAAAATCCCGCCTAAAACCTAATTTTCTTAGATTTAAATTAGATTGTAACCAGTATAAATAAATGGCTCCTCTCTAGGGACTAGGGTGGAAGAGAAGTAGACTAGTAGAGTCCAGAACAAAGAAGATGCGACGCCTAAGAGCATCTCCAGCCGCAAGCCCGTTTTAGGCGTTAGGGCTCTCCCCAAATTGCATCTCCAGCCGCAAGCCCTTCCCCTGACTCTCTCTTATTTTTAATTCATTTTATTTACAATTTTTGATATATTTTTTTAATTCGTTTTTCGTTTCGTTTTTCATTCGATTTGATTTGTTTCATTAATTTTATTTTTAATAAAAAAAACAAACAAAATTTTTGGATTTGTTTTTATTAAATTGAAACAAACATTAATTTAAACAAACAAAGTACAACATAATTTGAAATAATTTTAAAAATATGAAAACTAATTTGGGCCCCTACGCTCCCACATCTCTTCGACCAAATCGTTGTAAAGATCGTTGTGTTTTGCACTATCACGTAGCGACGCGTTGCGCTTCACGTACTCTTAAAACGAACCCACAGGTCCTCGATTCGCTCCACCATTTGCAGAAGTAGAGGCATCCTCGTCAGGTGGAGCCCAATTTGTCGCGTTTGCTCATTCATCCTCGATTATCATGTTACGCAAGATAATACAAGCATACATGATATCTTGAATACTATCACGATACCAGAGTCGTGATGGGCCGCTGACCATGCCCCAACGGATTTGTAAAACGCCAAAAGCGTGTTCCACATCTTTGCGCGCCGCCTCTTGCAGAACTTTGAAATGCTCCACTTTTTCGTCAGTGGCGTGTGGTAGGGCTGCAATAAAAATGGGCCACTTCGGATAAATCCCGTCGGCGAGGTAGTAGTCCATGTTGTATTGACTTTTGTTGGCGTAGGAAATGAACCGGAGGTGCTATTCCTTTGACGACGTCGCTGAACACCGGCGATTGATTGAGAACGTTGATGTCGTTGAGCGCTCCAGCTACCCCGAAAAAGGCATGTCATATCCACAGATCGTGATATGCAACGGCCTCAAGGATCATGGTAGGGTGGCCCTTATCCCCACGTGTGTACTGGCCCCTCCACCCCACTGGACAGTTCTTCCATGCCCAGTGCATGCAGTCGATCGAACCGAGCATCCCTGGAAAGCCGTGGCGAGCATCGTGCATTGCCAAAATTCGTTGACAATCATCTCCGGTTGGCTTCCTCAGGTAATGACCACCGAAGATTTCTCGAATCGCCTTAGCAAAGTGCTTCAACGAATCTATGGCGGTAGTCTCCGACATCCGCAAGTACTCGTCGAATTGGTCGCCGGGACCTCCGTAGGCGAGTTGACATATAGCGGCGGTGCACTTCTGTAGTGTTGTGAAACCCGGCCTGCCTATTGCATCATCTCGTTGTTGGAAATACTCGACGCGATTCTCCAACACCCCCACGATGTTTAAGAACAGATGCTTCGACATCCGGAAACGTCGACGGAATAAATTATCGGGATATGTGGGCATCTCAGCGAAATAGTCGGAGAAAAGTTGCTTTGCTCCGGTGACTCGATCTCGTTCGATCATTCGCCTTACGGGATACCTTCGGCGTTTTGTCGACTCGGTGGCTTTTTCCTTCTTCTTCTTCGCTTCTTTATATTTCCGAGCTTTTTCGGCATTCTTCTGGATTTGTTGGTACATAGCTTCGAGTTCGCCGGAGGATGATGAGGAATCGGATGAAATTTCGGAAGAGCTTGACATATTGATGGAGTGAAATTGAAGAAAATATGGATTTTTTTAGATAGATTTGTGTGAAAATAATATAGAAGTTGTGTAAAAATTGTGTAAATGGGGGTATGAATTTATAGGGGAAGAAATTGGAGGTAGCCGTTGGCTACCGTTGGAGACCAACGGATATAATTTTTTTTTTTTTTTTCAATTTTTTCAGCCTGCAAATCAATTTTTTTTAATAATAAAAAAAAAATGTTGGCTGACGTCATAATGACGTCAGCACAGCTGGGGAAAGAGGCGCGCGCCGGGGTCGGGGTTGCGAGCTGGGCGCGAGCTCCCGTCGACTCGCCAGCGCCCCAGCGACTCGCAACATCGACTTGCAAGTCGCCGCGAGCCGCCGGAGAGCTGGGCGCTGGAGATGCTCTAATCTACAATTTCAATTTTTTTTCATTTCATTTTTCATGTTGTAGTATCTTTCTGCATTTCTATACTAGTCCCTCCATGGCTCGTATCACTTTAATTGTCATGTTATTTTTTAGCCCAAAATTATAGGAGGGTAAGTTTATAGATACTACATTCATCTCATTTATTAGTCTATGTTGTAAATGTCACAGTGATCTATGCAAATAAGGATATGTGGTTGTAATCATTCTAAGGAGAGAGTTAATTGCAGCTACAATTTTTTTGTCATTTTAGAAAAGTGAACTAATAAGTGGGACAGACCAAAGCGAAAATGTAGTCTAATATATGGGATGGAGGTAGTACAATGTAGTAGTGTTTAATAGTTTAATGCAAATTTCATTATTTTAAAACGAGAGCATTATAGTTGCATAAAAACATATTAATGTCTGATCTTAGATAAAAGATAGTATGAATATTTTTAATTTGGTATAAAAATCGTAACAAGTTATGACAATTTAAATTTTTATAATTTAAATTATATTGGGAAGAGATGAGTGGATGGTGAGATAATTAGTAATCCATTTAATTGACTAATTCCTTCGATTTTAGGAAACATGACTACTGAAATGAGACGACCCGATATAGTATATATGATTACTGAAATGGGACGGAAGGAGTAATCTATATATATATATAGAGGGAATCTGGAGTGGCAATTTTGTAAATAATTTCAATTTGAAGGTTCAATAAATAACTACTTGAAGGTTCAATAAATAACTACTTATGCCACTAACTATGCCGCATTTTCGTTTCATTTGTACATTTTTGTATTTAATTTAATGGGTTTTAATTTGAGGCCTTAATTTGAGGTCCATTAACGCATAAATATACAATAAATAACTATGCCGCTAATAGATACGTAGTTAGATTATATAGGTGCACTATACGAAGCAATTTAATTAGAAAATATTAGGAAACTTTTTTATATAAACAACATATTTTTGTAAGCAAGGATTTTTTATAAAACTATTTAGTTTTTCGGTAATTTATCTGATGTATTAAATTTTAAATTTGTAAGTGAATAATCTTGATCTATAAGATTGCAATGACAATTCCTTTAAATATCTTTCTCCGCACATCGTGCGAGTGCAATACTAGTATACTATTATTAGGGTACCTCCATTGGTTTAACCAACTTTTCAACTTTTACCAATGTCACGTTAAAAATATAATTGGGTCGAGGCATCTGGTATTGAGTACCAACATTAAGACTAATTGAAAAGTTATTAGGAAATTGTTGAGGACCGACATTCAAATTACATTGAAAATATTGTGGAGCAATATTAGAATCAGATTGAAAATAACCTTGAGAATGTTGATAACTAACATTTGCATTGATAGGAAAATTCGATGGAAATTGTTGATTGTTAGGATATTGATAATGCCGGAGATTTGGGGAAAAAAAGGAGTTGAAATTTTGAGAGCTTGAATTGTTAGAGCTTGAATTTTGAAAACTTGAATTTTCTGCCATATTCAATATACAAATAGAAAGAAAACTAGATGAATACCAGAAGAAGGGTATATATATAGTGGTATTAGGTAGGGCTGAGCATAAGAAACCGAAAAGCCGAACCGACCGACTATTCTGACCGAACCCGATCCGAAAATATGGGTAACCGAACCGTATGATTCGGTTTTTATTTCTAATTTTTAAAACCCGACTCTAACGGTTCAGTTTCGGTTTCTATGCCTAAAAAACCAGCGGTTAACCGAACCGATACCAATTAAATAAATATATAATTGTATATATATTATATTATATTATATTATATTATATTATATTATATTATATTATATTATATTATATTATATTATATTATATTATTAGATATTACTAATAAAGTTTGAGAGAAGATCACCCGATTCTGAGTATTGATGGAGTCAAAAGTTAATAAGCAATTGAAAGTAGCTCGATTGTTGGTTTAAGTTATTGCAAAGCTTATTCTATTAGGATTATGCAATTTAATTTCATTATTTTTTAATTTTTGTAAATTATTTATTTTGTATGTATATTCTAAGATATGAATTCTTTCGAATTTTCCTATTATGAACTATAGAAAATAGAATATTTCTTTTATTTATGGTTAACCGTTAGATAAACGGTTAACCGGTCCGATTTTTAGGTTAACCGCTTTCATGGCTTTTGGTCTTATTTTTTAATTTATAACGGTTAACCGACCTAATAAAAAACCGTATGGTCGGTTTTTTTAGGTGTAAAATGGTCGGTTAACCGACCCGTGCTCACCCCTAGTATTAGGGTAAACTACTCACTCTTAGATAAGAATATAAAAAAATACCCACCCTTTTAATTCTACTACCCATATACCCAAACTTTACAAATATAACTAGTTTACCCCCAACCACCCCAAATTAAATTCAAAATTTAAAATCACAACCCCCAATTTCAATTCTTTTCTCTCTCTACCCTACTTCTTTTCTTCTTCCTCCATCCTCTCTCTTCAAACCACCGCCCACCACCACCAAGATCATCTCCAGACCCAACCTCAAAATACAATCATCGTTGAGAATATTCCGATTTCAGCGCGAATAACAAGGAGCCGTCGCAGCAGAAATGGGGGAAGAGTGACGATGCTCCACGATGTGCGAGGGCTCGAGAGTGACGATGTTGCGGCGGAGACGTGCCGGACTCTCTCTCCTCCCACCCTCTCTTCTCTCTTCCGCTCCCCCCTCCTCCTCACTCTCTCTCTTCTCCTCTCTGTACCAGTTTTGTTTTTAATTTCAGATTTGATTTTGTTTTTGGAGTTTTAATTAAAGTTGTTGTTTTGATTTCAACACTGGGTTATGTTTTTACAGTGAATTCGGCGAAGATTTCAAACGTCGTTTGCTGCGTTTTCTGAGTTTCTGCGTTTTCTGTACAAGGATTGGGACTGTTTCTGCATTTTGTTGTCATGGAGATTACTTTTTATTTTTTGAATTTTGTTCTGTTTTCAGTTTTCCGGTACGAATTATATAATATCGTACCCGTCTAGTCTGCATGGAACGATTTATATTATTTCGTACTTATATAGTTGTGTTGTACGAATTGTTTTTTTTTTTTTATTGTTTCCTGATGTAAATTTCTATATTACTTATGGCAGTATTTCATATTTTTTCATGGTGGGTTTTGGAATGATATCACATATGAGGGTGGAAGAAAAGAATATATTTCCAGTTTTTTATTTTCAGAGTTTGTGATATCTGTTTTTGGCTTGATTGGTGTTTGAGAATGATTTTTATTTGGATGTGTTCCATTTTTGGATTGATTTTGGGTCTGATACTTGTTTACTTATGTAATCAGTATGAATTGACCGATATTCGTACTAATAACTTGATGCTTAATTATGTAATTCGTACTGCATTATAGATAATCGGTACGAATGGACTGATATTCGTACCGATAACTTCATGCTAAGTTATGTAAATCATATTATATTATAGGTAATTAGTACGAATTGACCGATATTCGTACCGATCACCATATACTTATATTATTATTCAATTCTTATCCCGAGTTTTGGTACTAATTTGACATTCCGTACCTCTTCTAAAAATTATTTTATAAGTAAATATTTATGCTATTGATAGGTACGAATAATGTTCATACCACAATTGGTCTTGTCTTGGTACGAATTACACATTTTGTACTTGTTCCATTTTGATCACAATTGACCTTGTTTTTGTGCATTTGAATCTGGTACGAATTATGAAATTCTTACTTGATTTTTAGTACGAATTCGACATTTCGTACCTCGTATCACTTTCATGTTCATACCCAAAAAGAAAAAATAACTGAAAAAAGAAAAAAAATTGGTAATTTGTACGAATTATGTAACTGGTACGAATTTAGTATTTCATACTGAAAAAGGACTAAGAAAATATAAAAAATACTGAAAATTATGGAAGATAAACACCAAAAAAAAAAGAAAAAAAAGAAGAAAAAAAGACTTAAAAAATCGAAAAACAACTGAAAAGAAAAATAAAGGAAAAAAGAAAAAAATTGGAATAAAAAAAAAACTCAAAAAAAAAATAATAATAAAATAAAATAAAATAAAAATGAGACCTAAGAGAGAAGAGAGAGGATATGAGACCCATGTGCATAAAGGATAAAGGAGGGGCAATTATGTCTCAATTTTAAAATTAGGGTAGTTGGAGTGTAAATTAAAAAGGGTGGGTAGAAATTGATTTTTTTATACGATACTCCTTCCGTCCTCCATTTCCTGACACTAATATTATATCGGGACGTCCTCCATTTCTTTACCATTTTTTTTGGGACATAGACTCACAATTACTTTATTACTTTAACACTTTATTACTTTACTTTTTAACACTTAACACTTTAATACCATTAAAAATATTAGTTGGACCTATAATTATTCCACTTTAACACTTTAACACTTAATTTATTAATATATCATTAAAACACATTAAATTTTGTGCTCAAGATTTTGGGTCAATAATTGGAGGACATGGAGTAGTATATATGAAATTGTGACAATGCAATTACATATATCAAAACAATTTTATTTAAAAAAAATTGTAAATTTATGTCGGTAATGACAACATTTTTATTGTACAAGTGAAAATAAAACAAACAAAAATAATGGTGAAGATGTCGGTAAAAACAATCAGAAAATAAATTACAAATAAACAAAAAAAAGTAGGGTTAATTATCCAAAAAAAACCTAAACTATTCATCTTTTATAAAAAAAAAAACTCCAAACTATTAAAAATAACCAATTAAATCTTAAACTATCAATTCATTATCAAATCTATACTATGAATTAGAGGTGCCCACCGGAACCGGAACCGGAACCGAACCGTCGGTTTTTAACCGGAACCGGGCGGTTCCGGAACCGACGGTTCGGAACCGACCTGAGGAACCGGTAGAACCGACGGTTCGGTTTCGGTTCCGAAAGTTTGGAACCGGGAACCGACGGTTCGGTTCCGGTTCGGAACCGAAAAGAACCGGTTTTTTTTTTTTTTTTTTTAAATTCTAATTTTATTTTATGTTTCAATATTATACTTGTATTTGTATACTTATTTGATGTAACATATGATTACTGATTAGTGTGTTACATTTTTTTATATGGAAATGTTATATTTGTAAAGTTAAATATTTTTATCATTTAATTTATAATTCACAATTTAATAAGCTAAAATAAATAAGACTAATACAAAAAATATCTTTAAATTAATAATAAACAATGTCACATGATGATGAAGAATTGAATATGACAATTTACATAAAAGATGTCATATTGTCATCAAAGTGAAATTAATTGTAGATGCTTTTAAATACAAAAAATATTATGAAAAAATATATTAAGTATAAATAAAATTTATACACAAAATAATAATTATTATTAAGGATCATATTAGTAATGAGAAGGATAAAAAAATTAATATTTTTTGATAAATAACTTCATCGGAATCGGGTGGAACCGTGGGAACCGGGTGGAACCGAATGGAACCAAGGAGCGTCTGCACTCTGCAGCATAGCACCATTATTTGCTGAATTTGCAAGGGGGGGGGGGGGGGGGGGCGACATGCATTGGTGATGGCAAGCGCATGCATGCAAAATTGCAAGCTGCCAAGCATTTAATTTGATTTATTTATTTATTTTTTAATCATCAAATTCAAAGTTTGAATTTTTCCTTGCAGGTGGGGGGCCAACTTCATGCATTGATGGTGATGGGCAGATGGCAGGGAGCAGGCGCATGCATGCAAGGCTGCAAGCTACTAGCGATTATGAAATTCAAATTTTAAAAAATTGCCACGAATTCTACCACCATCTCTACGAGACTACGACTCCACCTATAAACACCCCCCATCTCAACTCATTTCCTCACACCTTCAAGAATCAATCGAGCAATCTCTCAATTCTCTTATTCTTTCAATCTCTGAAGATCTTTTTATATTTTGTAGCAAAATATTAGTCTATTATCTCTATTTCATCCATCATTCTTCATCTTCAACAAACACATACACTTTTCTTTTTTACACTCTCAAAGTCTCAATCTCTCACTTCATCATCATCATCATCATAATGTCTGCACATGGAGGCCGTGGAACCGGAAACACCTCTGGAGCCGGAGGTGACAAAGGCAAGAGTAAGGTGCCGCCCACCTCTTCACAACGTGTGCCACGAAAAAATGCTCGTAAGGGTATTGTGATCAACGAAAATCAAGGAGATGATTCATACTACTCTCCCTACACATCATCCCCAAATGAATTCGAAGGGTATCGCCGTTCTCAAGATGAAATGAACTACGATTCCCCCCCGTTCAACTTCGATCAATGCCAAGAAGACGAACGCCTTGCTCGACAATTACAGGAGGAGGAAGAAGCTCGAGCTCGACCCACCCAGCACGAAACCATCTACGACATCGACGAGGACGATGACATGGATGAGCACGGCGACAGAGGCCTAGGCGCAGATCAACATGAACCTGAGCGACGTCCCATGAACAGAGGAGCAATACCGGAGCTCGTTAATGGAAAAATCCCAGGCCCAGACGTATTCAAACGTTGGTTCACGAAGAGGGAATTCCCCGGAGTGGATGGCGAAGAGTCAACGTGGAAAGCATTTTGCAATTTTTGTGATAAGAGTTACACGTGGGGAAAAGAATATGGTTACGGAACATTGAAGAAGCATGCAATCAACAAGCATGCGGCGAAGGAGAAAGGCGGAGGGGCAAACCTCCAACAAACACAACTCGCCACGGCGGGAGGTAACTCTAACCTTACTCTTTTTAAGTACAACGATATTATTGCTAGGGAAGTCATGGCGAAGTTTGTTGCTACTGAGTCTCTTCCTTTTAAGTTTGCTGATAGCATGCGTTTTCAAAATACTATACGTACTGGTTATCAACCTCTTGCAATGAAAATCTCTCGCACTACCATGACCCGTACTATTTACAAACTATCGGTAAGGTATAAGAAGTGTCTTCGAGATATGTTTGCTAAGTTTCCTTTCAGAGTATCTATTTGTTCCGATATATGGACATGTGCATTCAATCAAAATTCTTTTCTAGGCATAACTGTGCATTGGATTGATGATAACTGGTATTTATGCAAGAGGATTTTGTGCTTTAGAAAATTCAATTGTGCACACACTGCCCCCAATATTGCACTCTGCATCATCAAAGTTTTGAAACAATTCTCTCTCCTCACAAAATTTTTTTCTATCGGTTTCGATAATGCATCTGCTAACACTGCGGCGGTGCCTGAGCTGATAGCTCATTGTAACCCCGCTTTAGCAGGAAAATATTTTCATACTCGTTGCATCTGTCATGTGTTTAATCTATGTGATCAAGATGGTTTGAAATTGCTCGAGCAGTCTATCACCCCCATTAGGAAAGCTATCACCATGCTTAGAGACAAAACCAAACTGCATAGATCCTGGATTAAGTTCATTAAATCTAAGAGAGGCCGTAGTAAGGAATTCAACGTAGATGTCTGCACTAGGTGGAACTCAACCTACGAGATGCTTAGAGAAACCGAAGGTTATAAGGAGGAATTGTGTGGTTTTTTTGGAGTCGAGACAAACCATCTGCTCATGGAAACTCATTGGACTAGTTGTGATAAGGTTATCGAATTGTTAGGAGATTTCGATACTGCTACTAAGGAACTTTCAGGTGTTTACTATCCCACATCGCCTCGTGTCCTCTATCGTTTGGTTGTCATTGCCCTTAAGTTTGAAGAATGTAGCTATCTAGATGAGCTCGAAAAAACTGTAGGTGTCATGATTCTGAAGTGGTTGAAGTACTTCACTTTTATTCCTGATGTTTTCCTAGTGGTATCAATCCTCGATCCCAATCTAAAGCTTGATGGTGTGATATCGCTCCTAGAATTCTATTACAATGCTTTGGGGGAGATGAGATTCGCAGGGGGGAAGGGTAAGGATGGGTTAGATTTGCCTTCCATAGATCTTATTAAGGGAAACTTAGATGCATCCCTTAGGTACCTGTATAACCACTTCGTAGAGAAATATGGGAGTTTTTTTGGAGGTTCTGAACATAGCAGGAGACCAAGGCCATCTATGGACTTAGGAATTAGTTCTCAGAGTCAACGGGCCCAACAACTCCATTCTTTCTTCCAAAACAGGGGATCATCCGGACTCGCTCAAAACGATGAATTATCTATATATTTAAATGAACCGGTTATTGCATCAGAACTAACAAGTGCAGGTCCAAACAATCAAGATCTTTTGCATTGGTGGTCAAGAAGAACAGCTCAATACCCAATCCTATCCATAATGGCTCGAGAACTCTTTGCTGTTCCTGCCTCGACAGTGTCGGTCAAGCAAGCTTTTAGCAGCGGAGGGTATACTTTAGACGAAAGACGATCAACGATGACCCCACGGAATCTCGAAGCTCAAGTATTGCTTAAGGACTACACTTTAGCCGAACACCGTGAGCAAGAGAACAAATGGGATGAGGTCTTTGAACATGATCCAATCAGTACCACCGAAGCAGAAACCGACACCGATGCCTCTGAAGAAACGGATGATTTCGACGACGATTTCGATTTTGATAATATGTAGTGGTCTATTAAAATGCTTAGACGAGTACTCTTTTTCCTCACGGAGGTTTTAACGAGGCTCGGCCCTTGGAATCGACATGTGATATCCAAGGGTTTAGGATTAATAAATAAAAAAAAATTATACAATCTCACTCTCAAGTATTTTTTTACATTTTATAATTTGAATTGTCTTACAATTAAAATTAAATCAATAAACAATGAAGCATTGAATCATAATCAAACAATTTTTTTTTTTTTATTTTTTAAAAAGTCGGTTCCTATCCGGTTCCGGAACCGGAACCGAACGGGAACCGAACCGGAACCGGAACCGTTACTGTTCCGGTTCGGTTTCGGTTCCGGCCATCTTGGAACCGGAACCGTCGGTTCGGTTCCGGTTCGGTTCCGGTTCCGGAACCGTGGGCACCTCTACTATGAATAGTTTAGGATTTTTTTTTTTTTGTAAAATAACTCAAATAAGTAACTATTCAAAACTTTCGCACCTGTGCAATTCAGTGCAATACCTTATCAATTTAGTGTTGTTTTGTGCAAAGAGCAATTTTATACTTATAATTGTCGGTTATTAAACAAAACTGAAAGGATTTTGGTACTAAATTACTAGCATTTCCCAAAGATCACAACATTTTTAACAAAATAGCTCCAATCGCTATTGTTTTGAAGTTTATTTAAAAAAAAAATTTACAACTTTTGAGACGCACACAATTTGGTAATCAAAACTTTTCAATTAAGGACAAATTTGTGCAAATATGGACATGATAAATTGTAAATTATAGCTCAGTAAACAGCTCTAGATCCAATGATAATTTTAAATAGAAACCTGTAATTAGCCTGCAAAAATGAGAGTGAAAGAACTATACAGCACAACAACAAAACATATCCCAACCACTAGTGTAGTTCTTCAGCTTAGCTTCACCTCAGACATATAAATATAATCAAAACAATGTATATACATATATGTATATCAGTTAACATTGTTCATCTCCCTCCATGCAGCGTTGTCGTTCTGGCAGACGTCGCCCCTTCGCCGATCCAGTCGTCGGGCTCTTCGGACCCGATGACGTAGTTCGTCTTCCCGAGTACAAAGTTTTGCAGCTGCATATTGTACCTTAGGAAGACCACATCTTTTGCCCATTTTTCATTGCTCCCGTTTCTTTCCTCCGTGAGAAGAAGTGCCTCTGCTAAGCCCCTCTTCAGCTGGAACTTCGCTCCTCCGTCGCACGTCTGGCTCAGAACTCAAATCGCCAGCCTCTGCAGCTCCGGGCACTCTCCTCCGTATCTCGACCACCAAAGAGCTGCAAGTTAACGAAGTTTTAGAGCGAGAGAACGGCATATGAGAGAGAGACGAAGAAGTAGCTATTTTCACCTGGGGAAATCGATCTTCGATCTTCATCGATGCCTTGGGCCATGGCGCCTATGGAGAGTCTGTAATGCTCCATCTGTACAATGAAACGATCTTGCACGCGAAGGTCAGCACTCGAACGAGCGATGCAGCACAACAGGCCGTTGACGACTTCAGGGTCAATGAACACTTCACTCGAGTAGAAAAGCTTCTGGTTCAAGTAGTAGCCCGCGGAGTGAAGAGGGCTGTAGAGCGACTCATTCCACACATCATCGATCACTTTCCAGAAAGGCAAGTACGAGGACTTCTTCTTCTTGAACTCCTCCTTGATCGTCTCCTTCACTTGATCGATCGTTTCGTATATGTTCCCCATCTGATCCTTCCCGCTCTCGGTGATCCATTCCATTACGCGCACGAGAGGTATGGCGCCTTTCAGAACTGTCGAGGCCCCACTCCAGAAGGAACGATCTGCCATCAGATCAGCCACTTTTCCTCCCTCGATTTCTGAAGTGAAGATCGAGGTTTGAGGATCAGTTGATAAGAACATATTCATCAAAGTTTCTCTCACCATCACAATATTTTCGACGGCTAAAAAAGGCCTAACTGATTTTCGTTTAGAAGAATCAATTAGGCCACTCCCATTATTCTGAAGTTGTAGATGCTTCAGAGCGGTGGGGTGGCTGTGGATGAATCTTGCGAAGACTTTCGCCTTCTCCAGAGTCTCGTTTATCACATCCATTCTCCGTATTTTCTCCAGCATGATCTCAATGCAGTGGGAAGCGCTCACTGTCCAAAACAACGACCTATATCTCTCCATAAGTTGCTTCCCAGCTTCCCTCATGAAGCTCGAGCTCGAGTATGTGATAATCTGCACGACATTCTCGATTCCAACTTCAACAAGTACTGTGACGAAGAACGACTGCATTTTATCCATATTCTCGACACAATCGCTAATATCACACGATCGAAGATACACAGTTCCTTTAGGGCAATCAGCCAAAATATTAACTAAACTTCTACCATTTGCATCTTCCCATCCATCTAGCAAGATGCTGCAACCCGTTTCAGACCACGATTTCTTAATCTCGTCGACATATTCATGCATTTCTTTCATCAAGTCGTTAAAAATCCACCCTTTCAACTCCTCGACTGTAGGAACTTGATACTTCATCCCCCTCCTAGAGAAGAAGGAGATCATGCTATGAAAGCTAGGCGAATCAACAGCACTGAGATCCATTCCATTCTCGTAAAAGAATCTACCAATGTGCAGTTTACTTTCCTTTAGGAGCGAATCATCAGTTCCGGTGGTGGAACTTTCCGGGCATTCCAATATTACCCTGCAAGAAGTTGACTCCGGCCCACTGTTTTCTGACGATGCACTTCTGTAACGCTTCCCACCATTTCTCCGAGCAAGCCCTGATGCATCCATTTCAGTGATAACTATTTTCGTCGATCTTCTTAGTATAACTTGTTTCTCGAATATGCTTCACCTTCTGTACCTGATAAAGAGAATATCAACTGGCTGAGTTCTTCGGTTAAAACACGATAAGAAACGATACAATACGTCCTCTTGCTAAAGGCACCACAGAACTTATCATTACAAAAACTTGATGCCACTCTTGCATTAAGCCATATTTTTTCAAAAAGTTATGAGTGGATATCAAAAGTAGATCTGTAGATGCATGATGTTTCCATTCGAATAAAAATCTCTAGAGCAGACAGACCACAAAAGAACTCACGAGAAGATACTTAAGAAAATGCACGAAGAAACGAGTTTCAGAAAATAAACGAACTATGCCATTGGTGTAGTACTATTTGAATAGCATCTTTGCTCTCTTTCAACAATTATATCTCATAAAAGGCACATAGCTCAGCAAGAATACTTACAACGACACGAGAGCCCGTTCAGCTTTCTTTTCTCTTGAACTCTGCTCTGTTCCATCAAGTGAAGAGAAGAGGATTATCAAGAAAATGTAACAAAGAACAAGTTTTAGAAGAACTATGCGAAGTGTTAGCCATTGTTACACATATTTATAATAAAATGTTATGAAATCATGAAGCCAACATACAAAAGACAAAAAAATCCAGAATTAATCATTTCTATCAAAAGATATCAAGAAAACCTCATAATGAGTCACTTTCATCAACTTTTTGCCAAATGCAATGCAAATTATATAAGATTAACATTTTACAAACCTAATTTCCCCTACATATTTTAATTTATTTTTTTTTTGTCTATTTTCTTGAAAAAGTTATAATGTCAGTTTAAAAACTAATAACAGAGGATTATTCTTTAACTCTCTAAGAAATGCATTTGAATATTACTTCTTCTTCTTTTTTCCTAAACCAATAACTTCATCAAACTTCAGAACATCAATTTGAATATTACTGTTAGTTATCCACACCTTTTCAAAAAAAAAAAAAAAAATCTCTATAATTTTCATTTTATTGTATTTTTTGTCACCAGGAGGGAAATTAGTCATGTGGTGGTGCCCTATGTTGTAATTCAAACTCATATCCAAAATCATGAACTTCAAATAAGTAGATTTCCAAAAGCATTCGACTTACATAGAAAACAAAAAAAAAATCTTATGTTTGAAAACAAATAAATAAATAAATAAAATAAATAATAAAGAAATTCTTGTTCATCAACAAAATTGAATACTCAAAGACAACTTCATGAAAAATGGATGGTTTCAGACACAAAATCATAAAAATCATTTCAAAAATTACAGCTTTTTCACACACTTTTCATCAAATCAGAGCAACTTTTGGGGTTTATCAAAAACAGAAACCCCGCAAAAAAGAAAAAAAGAAAAAAAGTGAAATAAATTTACATAAACAAAATCTTTCTCAAATCACCTCCATTTTGCACATAAAAGAAAAACCCACAACGAATTAAAGAAAAACATCTCAAATCACATGAATAAAAACGTAGAAACGAAGCATCAAACTAAAAGAAAATGTTAGAAACAGAAGGGCTCACCACTCCTTCACCCTTTGCATGCAGTTCTTCTTGCTTTCAGCTGAATGAGTGAGAAAGAGGAGAGGAAATCAAGCCTTTAGAGAGAGAGAAAGTTTCTCTGGAGCAACCCCGAACTGACGCGTAGCGGCGAAGATTCTCTTCTCCCTCCTAGCCTTCAACAAGGACGTTTCAGTCTCAGGCGATGCACCAACCTTTTTCTTTTTTGTGTTTGTTTGTTTCTTTAATTTTCTGTTTTTAGTGAGGTGATATAGCAAGTCTTTTTTCATTTTTTTTTTTTTTTTTTTTTTTTTTTTTTTTTTTTTGTGAAATCAAGTTAAAAGGAAAGTAAAATGATTCGAGTTGAGTTGAATCGCGTCGAGTCGAGATTATCGAGCGAGTTTGGTCGAGTTTTTTCTAAACAAATATCAAAATTGGTAGTACATAAATATGATTTTTCAGTATTTCTATTTTTTAAATCTCGTTCAAATGGAAAGTATTCCTCCAGATGATTATGTAAAAGATTTAGGTTAAGTTAAATCGCGTCAGGTTGAGATTATTGTTAGTAATTTCAATTTCAATTTCGTGCGAATAGTCTTCAAGTTTGAGCGATTTCGGTCAAACCATTTTTTGTGCAAATAATTAATGGTTCATAAATATGACATTCTGTATATCTATTTTTTAAAAATTTCATTTAAAGGGGGGGGGGGTGTTATTTGTGTAGTGGATTGTGTAAGAGATTCGAGGTGAGTTGAACCGCGTAAGTATTGGGCGAGTCTTCTTCGAGTGCAAGTGAGTCGATAAAGCCCTCATTGAGAATGTATATAATGGTTCATAAATCCGATTTTCCATATTTTTATTGTTGAAATATCATTTTAAGTGTAAAAGATTCAAGTTGAATTGAATCGTATCGAATTGAGATCATTGTTAAAAATTTCAATATTGGGCGAGTCTTATTCGAGTTCGAGTGAGTTCGGTAGAGCCGTAGAGCCCTTTTTGAGCATATATTCAATGCTTCATAAATCTGATTTTCTATTTTCCTATTTTCAAAATCCAGTTTAAAGTTTAAAAGATTCGAGTTGAATTTAATCGTGCCGAATCTAGATTATTGTTGAGAATTTCAGTATTTGGCGAGTCTTTTGCGAGTTCAGTCCAACACTTTATGACTATAAATTTAATGGCTCATTAATCTTATTTTTTGTAAATCTATTTTGTTTTAGCCCTCATTTAATAGGAAATATTGTCTAATGGATTGTGTAAGATGTTGAGCAAAATCATGTCAAGTTGAATTTATTGTTGAAATTTTCAATATTGGGCGAATCTTCTTCAATTTTGAGCGAGCACTTGCCCAACACGAAATTTATGTTTCATTAACCTAATTTTCTATATTCTGTTTTCTTGAAATCTCATTTGAAATGAAATTATTTGTCTAGTAGATTGTGTAAAAGATTCGAGTTGGGTTAAATCAAGACATGTAGATATTATTTGTTAAATATATCAAAATCGTGCGAGTTTTATGCGATTTCGAGCAAGTTCAATCAATGGTCTTAATTATAACGCATATCTCGTTTTATTAATTCTAATTACAAGTCTATGATAAATGCACTACGTGCGATATATTGAATAATAAGTAGATTACGAAAAGGATTAGCAAATCCGATGCTAACAGCAGGAGGCGTAGATCTAAGGCCAGGGAGTGTGTAGCAATGCTTGACCATGAGGAACTGACTGTTGGTCTGCAGGCGCTTCACGTGGTGAGTCAACAAGGCCGAGTGAGTCAGCGGGAGGTCCTCGTAGTGAGTCTCTATGTACTTAGCTATGACTCTCTTGCTCGACCCTTATCGCTCTTTCAACGCCGTAATCACAATCGCTGCACAAAACACTAATATCACAAACGAGGGACGATGATCTAGAAATGTTTAATTTTTCAATAGATTTTCTTATTTTATTTTAGATGCACATATATGCACGTAATATACATCTCTTTTTTTGCGTAAAAAAATACCCTTATTTTATTTTCACATTATGATATTAATTTGTTGCTCCCTCAATCCACGAGAAAAACGTGATTCGTAGTTTTACACACGTTTTAATGTTTTGTGACAACGGATTTTGAAGTGAATTTTTTTGAATATAATTTATTTTATCAAGTACTATGACACTCACAATATTAGTGGAAAAAAAAAATCCAAAATTTTATTTTAAAATTCATCGTAAAAAAAAACACTGGAAACGGATCCCACGGTTTATTTTGTACTGCAAACAGCCTCGGTTTCCTGCGCCTCACCGCATCGGATCCCAACCTTCCTCCGGATCGGATACTCTGATCCTCTGCAGTTGCACCTCGAAGTAAAGTCAAACCTCTAGTTCACTCCTTCCACGTGTGAAAATATAATTGGCCGTTCCTCGTCACTCCGCCAATAGTACACGTCCACGTGTCGCATCTCCACCTGCGTGCTTTTCGTGAACCCGCCACCGCCATTTTCGCGTTTCCACTTCCGCTGTCACACTTCTCCACACTCAGTTGATGTACAAAGTCTCAAATTTTCGAGAAATTTTAGATTACTAGCTTATTGCAATGGCGACGAAATCGCTGCTAGTTATCTCGATTTTTATCTGCTTAATTTGCTCGAGTATTCGTCTATCTTCGTCGAAATCGGAAGAAGACGAAGATCTCAGCTTCCTGGAGCAGCAGGAGCACAGCGATGCTGCGACGGTGGGGGATTCCGAGCACTATGGACACCCCCGCGACTACGAGAACTACGACGATCTGGACGACGAGGACGAATCGGCGGCTTACGGCGGCGATGACGATGGCGGCTACTCTACGCCGGAGGTGGACGAGAAGGACGTGGTAGTTCTTAAGCAATCGAACTTCAGTGAGTTCATTGAGAAGAATACTTTCGTGATGGTGGAGTTCTACGCGCCGTGGTGCGGCCATTGCCAGGCTCTTGCGCCGGAGTATGCTGCCGCCGCCACGGAGCTGAAGGGCGAAGGGGTGGTGCTGGCGAAGGTCGACGCTACAGAGGAGGCCGAGCTCAGCCAGAAGTTCGACGTGCAGGGATATCCGACCGTTTTCTTCTTCGTCGATGGGGTGCACAAAACCTACCCTGGTCAACGCACTAAGTATGTTTTTCTTCTCTAATTTTAGCTCAATTACATTTTGATAGTAAGAAATCCAAATGTTTTACTTTGCAATCCATGATGCTTTTGAGTTTTGATGATGGACTAAGTCAAATTGTGTTCGTTATGGCTGACAGTAGCAATCCGAAGTTACAAACTTTCTTGTAATGTTGATTGGATTTGTGTTTTGAAATTAACTCAAGAACTATCACGAATTCTAGATTTCGATCTTGATTTGGTCAAGAAAAATTCAGATATTTGGGCTTATGCTTTTAGATCTTGGAATGCGTTATATATTACTCTTATGATTAGCTAATACTAACCTCCGGCACAGGATTTCTGAGACCTTTTATATTCATACGAGAGGTTATTGAGTTCTGTCTGTGATTACCTTTTTTTTTTTTTGGAACGTGTTATAGCTTCTTGTTTTCATGCGCCAAATTATTACTGCAAGTTTTTAGGTATAGCTGAAGTATACCTAACATGGCTTGCCAGAGCAAATGCAGCGTAAATTTCAACTTTGATCTAACAATATTTGGAAGACATTTTTAGGATATGAAAATTACAGAGCGTAAGAGTATTGATTCTGATGATGATATAATGGATATTTATATTGTAGGGATGCTATTGTGTCATGGTTGAAGAAAAAGACAGGTCCAGTATTGCACAATATTACAACCACAGAGGAGGCGGAACGCATTTTGGCAGATGAGGACAAGATAGTTTTGGGTTATCTGGAGAGTCTGGTGGTATGATCTTGTTGATCTTAAAAGGGCTTGTTCAACTAGACTATGCCTTTTTATTGAGTTTATTATTTTGCATCTGGTTTAAGCAAAGTTGTATTCAGAATTTGAACTAAGAATTAACTCTTTCCTTGCCTTGTATCTGAATTACTTCTATAGGGTCCAGATAGTGAGGAGCTTTCTGGAGCTTCGAAGCTTGAAGATGATGTTAACTTTTACCAGACAATGAGTCCAGAAGTGGCGAAACTCTTCCACATTGATCCAAAGACCAAACGTCCATCTGTTGTCATGATCAAGAAAGAAGATGAAAAATTTAACCAATTTGGTCAGTTATAATTGTCCCACATCTTATAGATTTCAGTTTTTTCTTCGTGGGATGTAACAACTGACGGCAATCTTCTAATTATCAGGTGGTCAATTTACTAAATCTGCAATAGCTGAATTTGTATTCGAGAACAAGGTTCCTCTTGTCACTAATATGACTCGAGAAAGTGCTCCTCTGGTGTTTGAGAATCCAATTAAGAAACAGGTATTCTGCTTATTTCCGTTATGGTTATACAGTATTTGTTATTTTGTCATTCCTTTCTAGATTTTTATATATTATCTATATTGCAGTTGATACTTTTTACAACTTCTCACGACACAGAGAAATTTTATCCGGTATTCAGAGAAGCGGCAAAACTTTTCAAGGGAAAGGTGAGGAACTACTTATCAGTTTCTTCAAGTATTAACATTTATATGTTGCTTCTGTTCTCTCACTTGATCTCTCATCGAGACTCTCCTTGATAATCGGACATCAAATGTTTGTGTGATCTTAATGCATGCGACTCAGTGTATGATTTTATCAGTTAATCAGAATCTTTCATTAGCTCTCTCTCTCTCTCTCTAAGAAATGTTTTGTTTACCTTGTTGCAGCTCATCTGTGTGTATGTTGAATTGGACAATGAAGATGTTGGAAAGCCAGTTTCAGAGTACTTTGGAGTGGATGGAGAAACTCCAAGTGTAAGCATTAGAGGAAAAATCTCTATATTTACAAGGCTATATTTGGAGATTTGAGAATCAGATGATAAGCAGAATGTTGGATGCAGGTTCTTGCATATACAGGAAACGATGATGCCAGAAAATTTATACTAGATGGCGAAATAACCATTGAAAATATCAAGGTTAACTACTCTTTGTCGTTTTAGTTTCTCATAGCAGCATAAGACGCAGCCAAACTGATTTTCTTTTAATCTGCAGTCTTTCGGAGAGAAGTTCCTGGGAGACAATCTCAAGCCCTTCTACAAGTCTGACCCTATTCCAGAAAATGTAATTCTCTTTTTTTTACTGCTTTTTTAGGATTACTTATCTATAAATATGTGTTAAGTGTAATCCCGACGATCTAGATGTTTGCCTTTCATCCTAATGCAGAATGATGATGATGTCAAGATTGTGGTTGGCAACAACTTTGATGAGATTGTCTTGGATGAGTCGAAAGACGTTCTTCTTGAGGTATGGATTTTTCTTAACTATCATAAACGATTTATCGGTGTAGAATAATCTTGATTTATGATTATCATTTCTAAACAGATGTATGCTCCCTGGTGTGGACACTGTCAATCTTTGGAACCTATATATAACAAACTTGGCAAGCATTTGAGAGGCATCGACTCCCTCGTTATAGCTAAGATGGATGGGACCACAAACGAGCACCCACGAGCCAAGGTATTTCCGTTAGAAGGATTGATTGCCGTAAATAATAGTAACAAATGCTGATTGAGAATATTTTTGATGCAAATACAGTCTGATGGATTCCCCACAATTCTCTTCTTCCCGGCTGGCAACAAGAGTTTCGATCCGGTTAGCCACCTTTGTTTCCTTCATCCATTTCGATTGCTAATGCTTCGTCTGATTCCAACTGCAACATGTTAACCGATCATATGAGAATTGAATTGCATCAAACTATGTTACTGCAGATTACTTTCGAAGATGATCGAACGGTGGTGGCATTCTACAAGTTCTTGAAAAAACATGCGTCCATCCCGTTCAAGCTTCAGAAGCCAGCCTCTTCGGAGAGAAGCGCTCCCTCTGAAACTGCTGCTACCGTTGAAGACAGCAGCAGCGACGTTAAGGACGAGCTCTGAGTCAACTCAGCTCGATTACGAAGTGCAGGCAAAGATCACAGGTATGCAAACTCCATTATATTCAGGTCAGTAGTTAAAAGGGAAAGTTTTGTTATACTGAGTTATGTATACTGTAAGGACAGGATCAAAGCCAATTGCTTTAGTAGTAAATTATTTCGAACACTTCTAATTTATTTTTCCTGAGATAAATGTTAAGTGTCATTGTTCTTTTTCTTTTTCTTGTAACTACTATTTCAATATAAAAAAATCGCGAGGAGAAAATGATTCCGTAATCAACTCAATAACATTACAATAATCAGTTGAAGATAAATTGTGATCTTACAATATTATTAAAGAACTAATCATCGACTCTCGACACTTGGACCAGCTGATTCTGTAGAATATATATTTTGCACCTCTGCTTAAGCGTATGCACCATTTTTTAGCAGACTCTAACAAAATACGTATTAAATAATGTGACATTATGGTAAATAAATTTGGATAATGTAAAGCGAAAATAAAGTGATATGTGGTCGTTTAGAAACAAAAATTGAAGTGGTTTGTTATGAGGTATAATATTAAAAAAAAAAGAAAGTGAACGTCCGAAAAAGAAAATTTGTGCATACTTTTAATTGACCAGGAGTACGATTTAGAAATTAGTTAATTAATTATTTGTGGCTAGGAAAATTAATCATTTCTGAAACTATTTCCATGGAATCTTCACGAAGTATAACATCGATGTATCTTGAAATCGTTCCTAAATGTTTCTTTTTGTAAAAAAAGAATCTATTTTCTAAACAATCTACGAGATCTCCTACCGCAGCAATTAAAATGAGATTACAAAAAAAAAAAACAAATATCCAAAGTAGGATTTCGAGATCTAGAGGATTCATCTGCTTCTATAAATATAGGCCGTACATTATATGACTCAATTTACAATTCACTAACAAAAAAAAGATCTTCTAATTTTATTTCTTCGCACTCGCAAATGGCAAAACTTTTGGCTTCTTTCTTGCTTCTAATTCTATTATTTGCTCTCGTCTCAAGTAAGTGCATAAACAATTCTATTTCCTTCTTCTATTATCTAATCCCTCTATATATTTTTTCGCTTTTAAATCGAAAAACCCCAGAAAAAAATTTATGCTTAAAAAAAAATATTATTTCA
Organism: Mentha longifolia; assembly: GCA_001642375.2. NCBI lineage: Eukaryota > Viridiplantae > Streptophyta > Magnoliopsida > Lamiales > Lamiaceae > Mentha > Mentha longifolia. The sequence continues at coordinate 32,929,134 of CM038118.1, read as the reverse complement.
CAGGTTCGCTTATAATCGACGGGGAAGAAAAAACGTGTACATTAAAGCTAAGGACCGATTGCACCGAGGACGTAAATGGAATTTTAAAATGTTTGGAGCAATGCACCGCTGCTCTATCTCGCCGCCACGTCAGCTTGTTGGGAGCCAACAGTTTCATTCCTCAACCCAACACTGCTTTTTGTAATTGTTTCTACCCTTGCGACAAGTAAATTTTGTTGCAAACATAATTTAAATGTGATAATAATGAATAATTATTAAATAATATATCGTGGATTGGATTTGGAATATTCGACATTTTTTTAATACTAATAAATTAATACACTATTGGGCCTCAGAGGAATTAGAAGTATGGCCCAATAAAAATTAGAAATAAAAAAGGTAAAAGCCCAGGCTCAGAATTAGCATCGCGAATAGGGTCGGATAAGACCCGAACCTAATCCCACGCGACCTTTACTAACGGATAAGGAAAAAAAGAAAAAGAAAAAGAAAAAGCAGCAGAGAAATCCTCTTCCTCATCCCCAGTTTTCACTGGAAATGGCGCAAGCTTTAGCTACACCAGTGCTGCCTTCTCTCTCTCTCATCTCCAATCCTATCTCAAATTCCTCCAAAATCTCTCTCTCCTTCCCTTCCTCTTTCCCCAAGGTAAAATGTGTTCAAACCTTTGCATTCCCGGTTCGGATTTCGTATGATTTTTTGTGTGTGTGTGGTTAGGTTGGTGGATTGAGCATCAAATGCGCTCGTGTTGGCGGAGTCGAGATTCCGAACAACAAGAGAGTTGAGTACTCGTTGCAGTACATTCATGGAATCGGACGCACCAGCGCTAGGCAGATTCTCAACGACCTCAATTTTGATAATAAATTGACCAAGGATTTCTCCGAAGAGGAGCTCACCACTCTGCGTGAGGAGGTGTCCAAGTATATGATTGAAGGAGATCTCGTGAGTGTTTGTTGTTTCAATTTTTGGAATGTTTATGCTTCTGGTTTTGGGTGAATTCTGAGGTTGCTGTGTTGAGTGTTGTTTGAAGTTTTGATGGACTGATTTACATTGCTTGAAGGATTGATTTTAGCTGAAGGAATTAAAGTAGAAATGCTGAATGTTTGATGTAGTTTGATTTTAGTTATTAAGTGGACATGGAAGTGATTGCAATTTCTTGAGAATCTTTTTCATGGTTAAGGTTATGTTTGGAAATTGTCATCTTGAATGCCAAAACTCTAGGTAAGAGTAAGAGGAATTATATATAGTTTCAAATGTTTCATAATTCTCTTATTCAGCTATGTTTTATTCACAACCATAGTTTGCATGGTGTGTCTTTACTCTTGTTTAAAGTTGAGTCATGAACTGTATGATCTTGATAAACAGCATTTGTAAACTACACAAGAAATAAGGAAAGCATGTATCTGTAGATTGTTGTATGAATTCTACTTTTTCAAAGCAGTTTTAAGTTTCCTTTAGTTGCAAGTGCTGATCTGTGGTAGTTAAAATTCCCCTATTTCTTGACATTAGTGATTAGTGTTATAAAAATCAAAATCTGCCCTGTCTAGTCTACCACGTATTTTGGTGAACATGCCTGATACTCTATTCTATGTACTGTAAATCCCCTTATTGTCTTTCATGCCGTGATTGTCTAATAATAATTTGTATGTAAGATTGTGATTTGGATATGTAATAACATTGAAGCTTATTCTTTTTTCTTTCGTTACCAAATTGTAGAGGAGGTTTAATGCGCTTGCGATTAGAAGGCTAAAGGAGATACAATGCTACCGTGGAGTGAGGCACATTCAAGGATTGCCATGTAGAGGGCAGAGGACTAAGAACAACTGCAGAACCTTGAAGGGTAAAAGGGTAGCCATTCCAGGTAAAAAGAAGAAGTAAGTGAAAGCTCTATAATTTCTTGTAATTTTGTACAATGTGAGCGAGACCCTCGATCCTATTTTGTAGTCAGAAAGCAACTACTTTAAACCCTCTGATTCAATTCAAACCAACTTTCTTTCTCTGAATTTGCATTCACTATATGAATGTATGCACTCTTGTTTTGGCTGTTGTGCTCTTCATTCTTCCCTCTCTGTTCTGGTTTGCTAACTGGGGAGAGATTTGCAATAATTCATGGGATTCTCAACAGCTAGTCTTATCAAATGACATTAGTTTATGTATGTTTTATTTGTGATGAAATTTAAAATGAAATATGATTTTTTGGCGATGACAAGAAACTCAAAACACAAACTTGGCAAACTAGATTAAAACTAGTTTATCTCTTTATTCCAACAACTTTACACGCTCTTATTATTTTAAGAAAAATGAGCCATTAAAATCAACACTAACTATATTAGCCAATACTTCTGCAATGGCAATATGGCTTTCCCTTGAATTTGAAGTTCAAAACACAGACCCCAGAGGTACAGTTATTAGTAGGGCTACACAATCTTTTCTTGCACATATCAATGCAATATTTATTCGTGCATGGAATTATGGTTGGGAAATCGGGATTGGGTACTTGTCCTTTGACGCCATTGGAATCTGCAAAAATTGTTGCAAGAATTAGAAAGTAGACCCAAAAATGGGAGGAGACATCTTCCTCATTTCCATTTTATGATTGTAAATGTGATTTATTTGTATGGGCTTTTGCTTAATTAGCTAAGTATATATAGTAGAGGGGTGATTTGGGTTGATAGGGGAAGAGATTGATGAAATTTTTGCCTTACCTTATTGGAGGATAACAATAATAATGATCATGGTAGTGATATTGTATATGTGAAATTATTGTAGTGTTTAGCAAGATTTTGTCAATTTTATTGTATTTAATCCAGATTTCTCAATATTTCTAGAAGATTTTAGGGGTGGATTTGTATATGTAGGATTACTATATTTTCTGAAATAGATGGAAGCAAGAAGCAACACATTATTTCTAGAGTAATTTTTAATGGCATAAGTGAAGGCACTTATTTTATTGAGGTAAGATTGTATAATAACAATATAGTAATTCTATAATAAAGGAATTGATATTCCATTCTTTTTTATTAAAAATTAAGTACTTTTAAATGTGAAATTAGTTTCTAACCACTTTTACATTTGTTTGGTTGTTTCCAACCGATCTACTACCTCCATCCCACCTAATTGTCTCATTTACTTTTTGACATTTCGGCACGCTTTTCCACCGAAACCTAGTACGAGTTTTAAAATATAATTTTGAAGTATCATTTCTTTTACGGGATACTATGACACTCATAGTATCCCGTAAAAGAAACGATACTTCAAAATTATATTTTAAGACTCGTACTAGGTTTCGGTGGAAAAACGTGCCGAAATGTGAAAAAGTAAATGGGACAATTAGGTGGGATGGAGGTAGTATATAACTTAAAGCCAAAATAAATAAGTTTATTTTTTTAAAATAAAAGTATAGGGACCTAATAAAATTAAATAGTACAAATGAAAAAAGAAAAATAACGATATACGGATCTCTTGAAATTAAATATACAAGTATCTAGAGAAACAAAAAAATAGTATAAAGGACTTTGTAAAACAAATTTTAAAAATATAACGGCATCAAAATGTGTTTTGCCAAAAATATATAATACTCCTTCGTCCCGTGACAATTGTCCACAAAGATAAATATATGTGAGTTATAAAATAAATAAAAGTGGATAATTAGCGTGGGACGGAGGGAGTATTTTTTTTTTTGAATAGGATATTGACAGTTACTACTTGTAAATATAACAAGCATTCATATTAATTGTTCAATAATTCAAAGAAGCGACAAAAACTATATATATTAATTGTTCAATTCTCGGATTTGCATAGGCTAAAAGCTTAAAATATATATATATATATATATATATATTCTCGGATTTGCATAGGCTAAAAGCTTAAAATATATATATATTTTAAGCTTTTAGCCTATGCAAATCCGAGAATTGAGTAGAAAAATTGGTAGAGACTAGAGAGCAATTGTATAGTACAAATTAAGAATTTGGCATCCTCAAATAATAATAATAATAATAATAATAATAATAATAATAAATAAGTACATAAGCACTCTGGGATACGAAGATGAAATAAATAGCAATAAAATTGTAGTACAAAATAAGTATTTCTCCTATGCAAATGAAAAAATGTCGGCGGTCAAGTAATTATACAAAGCATATATTTAGCAATATTTTTCGAAATAAAATGCGAAACAGTGTTATGGAAAGAAATTTACAAATAGTGTGTGGATATGTGCAATTTGAATATTATGGACATGGAAGTATAATGTAATTTTCAAGAACATTAGGTGGGATTCGGAGAAGACCATTGATGAAATCAAAGACAGGTTATGTAGTTGGTCTATGGTGCATAATGTTACGTCTTGTAAATCTTCGTTTAGAGATCGACAATTATATCTGGCAAGCTTTTATAAGTGTATTCGCCAAGGTTATCTCTCCTTGTATTGTTATTGAGATACTACGCGTACCTAATTTTATGTTGGTAAAATTCTCTTTTCCAATAATATATATATAAAATATAAATAAAATAAAAAAAATCAAACGCAAAACAATATAACACCATCTAAAAGTATTTGCGACGATAGAGAATACTTATAGAAATCAACAATAAATATAAACAATTTGATTTATTGATCTAATTATTCGGCAAAACTAGATTAAAATTTAAAACTAATTTATCTCTTCATTCCAACAACTTTACACGCTCTTATTATTTGAAGAAAAATGAGCCGTCAAAATCAACTAAAACTTCTGCAATGACAATATGGCTTTCCCTTGAATTCGACGTTCAAAACACAGACCCCGGAGGTACAGTAATTAGTAGGGCCACACAATCTTCTCTTGCACAAATCACTGCAATATTTCTTCGTGCATGGAATTAGGGTTGGAATATCGGGATCTCCTTCGACGCCATTGAAATCTGCAAAAATTGTTGCAAGAGTTAGAAAGTAAACACAAAAATGGAGAGGAGACATCTTTCTCATTTCCATTTTATGAGTGTAAATGTGATTTATTTGAATGGGTTTTTGCTTTATTATTAGCTATAAGTATATATGTATATATAGTAGAGGGTGATATGGGTTGATATATTGGGGAAGAGATTGATGAAGATTTTTGCCTTACCTTATTGGAGGATATAATTAACAAGAGTAATTATCATGTTGAGATCATGGTAGTGATATTGTATATGTGAAATTACTATAGTGTTTAGCAATATTTTGCCGATTTTTATTGTAAATTTATATTTTTGTATTTAATCCGGATTGCTCAATATTTCTAGAAGATTTTGGGGCGGACTTGTACTTGTACTATATATTTTCGGAAATATAAGGTAGCAAGAAGCGACATATTATTTCTAATTTGTAATGGCAATATACGTAGCTAATTATATAGAAAGTTCAATTAATGAATGTTATGCATGCCAAATAATATTCGACGAAAATCATTTCAAACATTTAAATGGAAATTTAAATTGTGATTTAATTCGTATATCATATGAAACGCCTATGTATTACATATTCGAGCGACTATTTCGCTGCTCCAAAACATGTGAGCTTTGCTAATACATTAAAAATATACAAATAACTTGGAAACCATAAAAAAAATAATCAGGATAAATTAATTAAGAATAAATTGATTTTACTTCCCTTTTAACTAAATATTCTAACATATCTTAATATCAAAATATGTGTCAAAAGATTCTAACATATATTGTATAGACTAAAACTTGTGTCAGCCGGAGGCACCGTGCGGCCGGGCCCAAAGTGCCAATCTTTATACAGAAAAGTGTCAATCTATATGAATAAAAGTGTCAATGTTTAACATAATTATTTTACGAATAAAATGACAATTTTTAAAAGTGTCAATCTTTATACAGAAAAGTGCGATCTATATGAATAAAAGTGCCATTGTTTTAGCCCGGCCACACGGTGCCTCCGGCTGACCCAAGTGTGTCCCTATTGTATATGGTATATACTAATTTTGGACTTGTAAAAAAATCACTAATAAAAGTGAAATTTAAAAATAATTATAAAACCTAATAGATTGATTGATTGAGTAAACTCTCCAAGATAATCATAAATTAAACTCAATCATTATAAATTAAAATTATTAAAGGAAAATAGATCTCACCCGATACTTATTTCTTATAATTCTTCTCCAAAATCAGTGGAGATATTTGTTTCACCTAAAGTGCTAGTAATAAATTAGATCTATTGTAGAACTTAGTAAGCAAAACCCAAATGTCGAATCTCTTAATAGGAAAATTAATTATATGGTTATTTGATTAAATCCTAGGCATAAAATTAAAGAAAGAATTATGCAAGCAAAAGCAATCAAGAACAAATAGAAGAAATTAAACAAATAAATCTTAATTTAAAAACAAGGATTAAATCTAAAGGAAAAGCAATAAATCTACGTAGATGTTGGGAACCCGACTCGGTTTGTGATTTTTGATGATGTTTATCGAAATCAACACTTTTCAGTTTTACACAAGTTCAAGCTCAAGCATAGGTCAGATCGACTATCTATAAGAGTCAGAACGGAAGTACGATCTTATTCATTCTAGTCAATCTGTTAGTTTAGGTTAGTTGGTAGTCTTAGTCATAGTTCCTTGAAGAGCTCAAGACTCGAAGAATAAAGAAAGATCGTTGAAGACTCCAGTTTCAGAGAGGCAATATCAACCTGCCTACATGGGTTGATTTGGTCTGGCTTCTGCATTCGAGATCGCAACCTGACCTGCCTCAATGGGAAGAAAGTACTGTGTCAGTGTACGGACCTGACACACCCAATGGCTCTATCTCTGATAAGCCTATAAATACCTTCTTCATCCCTAGAATCAAGCACGGGATCTTACAGGAAATCAAGCACAGAAATATCAAGAAATCAAGATCAAGCCAAACCCCTGCAGAAATCTCTCAAGCTCATATCTAATCAACACTCGAAATCAAACGAGTTTCTCAAGTGTTGATAAGGAGATTTTTGATTCTGGATTTGGAGCTCCAGACAATTGCTACTGTCTGCAAGCTCGTCCAAACTCTCTCTACTCTCGCTTATTCATTTATCATTCCAGTAGATAGAAGAGTTGTTTTAAATCTTCCATTGTAGAGCTGTAAAGTTCTGGAAGCAGTAGTGTGTAGTAAGTCTAAGTCTGTAGCAAGTTGTGAAAAAGGTGTGTAAGGGTCACGACCCATAACTCGTGCTTAGTCTTTGTTAAAGTAAGACAAAGATTAAGACTGGCGCTCAACCAGTTTAAATAAGAGAGAAAGAGAAATCCAAAGTAAGGGATTTCAGGTTCGACGGAACCTGACGTGGATGTAGGAGGGTTATCTCCGAACCATGATAAAACTCTCGTGTCTCACTCTCTCTCTCTCTCTCTCTCTCTTACACTGCATACTGACCTGCATAACAATCTGCATTCATCTATAAACTGTTAGTCTATAGTAAAAGAATTTTCTAAAAAGAGTTTTCTAACACAACCACCAACTCGCACCACAATTCAGTTTAAGAAACTCAGCAGTTCACTGGCTGAGTTGAATTAGCTGAACTCACTTTGATCAGTTCGTCTGACTCAGTTCGCTAGTCAGTTCGCACAAGATCATCTTTCAAAGCTTATTCGAAAACTGTTGGAAATTGGTGTATTCCCCTCCCCCCTATACACCAATAAGCTCTTTCTGGGACCAACACTAGGCATGAAATAGAAAAGAAAGCAATTAATCCTAAGTTAATGCAAATAAATCTTAACATGTTTAAAAATAAGTCTAAGAATTTAAAGAACAAGTAAATCTAGACAAATAAACACTTAAATCAAAAAGCATGTAACAGAAACGAATCTAAGAAAGTAAATTAAACTTACGAACTAAAGTAACGAAAGAACAAAGAACTTGAATTGAACTTTAAAAGGTCTTGAATCCGGATCACAAATCTTCAAAAGCAATACTCCAAACTAATTCTAAGGTTTTGAGTACATAAAATATATGAGAAATAAAAGTATCTTTCGTTCTAAGTAGATTACATATATATAGGGAAGTAAAACCTTAATTCTAAAAGGAAATAAACTAAGGAAATCTCGGTAGACCTTGGGACCGTATGCCTCCTTGTGGTCACAAGGATGGTCACGCTACCCTTCTTCAACGTTGAGGCCTTGCGACCGCATGCCTCCTTGTGGTCGCAAGGATGGTGCGACTGCCAGCCTCCACATCTTTTTCTCCTTTCTTAATTTTAAATTCTTCTTTTTTCCGTTTCTTGCTCACTTGGCTCGTTTCTTCACTACAAAGCCTATTTTCCTCTCTTCTCGATCCAAACTTCCTAAAATCACCTTTTAACTAAAACACACTCACAAACACATCAAAACGATCAAAATAGGGTTAAAATATAAAGTAGTCATTTAAGATAGTAGATGAAAAAAATTAGCCACTAACTTATAAATATATAAAAACTAGCCACTTTTATTTAATTGACAAGAATACCCCTAACACACTCAATTATAATTTACATTTTTTGATATTCAAAAAAAAAAAAAAAAAAGAAAGAAAGAAAGAAGAACACACACACACAAACCTCTTACCACCATCACCACTCGGAACATAACCCCTTCTTTCTCTCTTCCTTCTCTATATCATCTTCTTCATCAACATCCCAAGCTCCATTAATGGCTGCCCCACACACAAAACATACACACACACACTAAGCCATAGCTCTCACCCTACTCCATCATCCGCTCCGCCACCTTAATTTTCTTGATCATCTTCACCACCTCCGCCATCGTCGGTCTCTTCTCTAGTTGCGGCACCACGTGCATCGTCAACACCGTCTCATTCTCTATATTCTTGTACAACAGCATCATCTACTCGTCCTTCACCATGACTTGAGCTGCTACCATGGCCGACCGACGAGCACTCCGGCGATGAGACTCCTGCCGGCGACGACGGCCACCAGTTACAGACCCAGAACTTTTGTAAGTATGAGATCAAATGGCTCGATTGGGAACGATTGAGATCTATTCAATCCATATCACATATAGTTTATGGGCTCGATTGATCCGGCTCGTGCTCGATCCAGCGGCGGAGCCAGATATTTCAAATGGAGGGGGCTTTACCATTTTTTACAGTTAAATAAATAAGTTAAAAAAAACTTTAAAAAAAGCATAATAAAAGATAGCAAATGTTTTAGTAATTCTGAACTTGAACTAATACATAAAATTTACCTAAAGTGGTGGCAACCGTCCTTTACGTGAACACATCCTTTGAAAATACTGCAAGATAGTCTCATTAGCAATTTTTGAAAAGATATCTTTCTCAATATACACCACCAAGCAGTCATTCATCCAGTCATCTCCCATTCGGTTTCGAGAGTCTGTTTTTATAATCTTCATCGCAGAAAATGCCCTCTCAACAGAAGCTGTAGCTACAGGTAAAACCAATGCCAACTCAATCATTCGATAAACTAATTGGAAAACTAGATGATTACTAGTTTTAACCATTTCCTGAGCAAGCCTTCCCAAATTATTAACTGTCAAAAATCGAGAATCACGCCGTGCATTAGCCACAAAAGAACGAAGTTGTGCTGGAAGACATACGCAGTCACCAGTTGAGAAATCCTCAGGATACAAAGTAGTGAGACGCATGAGTTGATCAACGTCAAATTGAGAGAAAGAATTTCTTAGATCAAGACATGCCATACACTTAAGCACATCAGTGCTAGCTTCAGAAAAACGACTATTCATCTCTTGTATGGTTAAATCAACAACCTATAATTGCAAGCTTGATGTATTAATATTAAAGAAATAAAAATATAAGATTAACAAAATCAGTTAGATATTAATAATATAAAAATAGTACCTCATAAAAGATCTCCACGTGGTAATAATGATAATTGGTTATGCGATCTCCCTTATAACCAGGCCTTGTTATGGTATCTTCCATATGAATTAAAAAAATGTTATTCACTTCACAAAATCTGTTTGCTTCATCGAGAATTATTTCCCAACCATTATCTCTGAAGCATTGCAATTCATACTTCACGCTATCGAGCAAGGACATGGCTTGAACAATGTTTTGATCCTTCTATTGTAAAGCAAACGACAACTCATTTGTTTTTCCTAATAAATGTATCATCAAGTGTAGCACAAATACAAACTTGTACTTATTCATTTTCTTAAGCAAGCCTCTTGCAGTACTTTTGCTATCAGGACAAGTGCTATCATCACGGACATTCTCCAATACTTTCTCAACTGAAGGCCACATAGAGCGTAGACGAAGCAATGTAAAGTAATGTGATCCCCATCTTGTATCTCCAGGTCTAACTAAACTAGTTTCCTGATTCTTACCTTTTCCACTAGCCCTTTGAGAATTATTAAGTTCTTCAACGAGTCTCTCATGCTCCAACATCCTAAGCTGATCTTTTCTTTTGCAAGATGCTCCAGTCGTATTTACTATCATGGAGACATAGCTAAAACAATCTTTCACATCCATGATACTCTTAGCAATAGCAACAACAATCAATTGTAGTTGATGTGAAAAACAATGAACATACATGGCATAAGGGTTTTCTTCCAATACTAAGGTTTTCAACCCACTTAACTCACCCCTCATATTTGAAGCTCCATCATATCCTTGACCTCTCAATTTAGACAATGATAATTTATGTTTCCCAAATAACTCATCAATGGCCTTTTTTAAAGTTTGAGAACAAGTGTCAAGAACATGTACAAGTCCAATAAATCGCTCCACCACACATCCTTCACCATTCACATATCTTAGGACAACTCCCATTTGTTCTTTCACAGATACATCTCTAGCCTCATCAACTAAAATAGTAAACACTTTATCACCAATATCATTAACTATAACAGATGCGATCACAGAAGCACAAGCCTTTGCTAAATCCTTTTGAATTGGTGGAGAAATCTTTAGATTATTTCTAGGAGCATTTAATCCTAAAGCTTCAGAAATAGCATCATTACGATCGCTATACCATTGAAGCATCTCAAGAAAATTACCTCGATTTAAAGATGTAGTCGACTCATCGTGGCCACGAAAAGGCAAGCCTTGCTTTAACAAAAACCGAGTCACATCCAATGAGGCTGTCAAACGAATACGATAAGCAATATCCTCCTCACGAGCATTTGATCTGAACAAATTTGCCAAACTATGCCTTTGGTCATTAAAAGCTTCAACTTGTATTCTTGCATTATTGTGAATTCACATCCCCAACATGCTCTACAAACTTTTCTAAAGCCCTTTTCCAATTTGTATAGCCTGTTTTTATAAATGCATCCTCCGCATATCGACCTCCTTTATCTGAGTGCTTGAAAAGATAACACCATAAGCAAAAGGCGGCATCTTTTGATACACTATACTCTAACCATACAAACTTCTTAAACCAACTTTCTTGAAAGCTTCTTACTTGATTTCCATATCTTTTTTTTGGATATATATGTCCAACTTGTTGGCAAGGCCCCTTTATCAAGTACTCCCTTCGTGCTCGATCCCGAATAGCAATATCAAATTCATCTATTGGTTTTCTTAATCCTGGATCCCCAACAATTTCATTCAAATCTAATTCAACTTCCATTCGTGGTGAATTTTCTATTGATTCAATGTGTTCATTAGTAGAAGTAGAATGCCCATCTTTACGCATTTTTTGAAAATAGCGTTCCATAATTTCTGAAAAAATAAAGTAATACAGCTTAAAATATAATAATAAAGCAGTAGCAGACAACCACCAATGCACAAGTTTTTCCATAAAGTAATGTGGTCCACAAAAATAAAGAAATACAGTTGAAAACTTTAACAAATATATTTGATACAATAATCGAAAATTTCCTACAATTCACTTCATTTGGGAAGTTTCATTCTGTATATTTTAATTTATGTCCGACTAAAGTCCCTCAAAGTCAATTCCTTAAAAATTCATCATAAATTCCCCTCCCAAAAATTGAAGACTAGAAAATTGAAGAGTTGATTTAGGAGCATACAATTAGTAGCAGGTACTGTATTGTTCTAATAATGTTTTACTTTGCCTAATTCCTAATAAGCTTCGGACAAAGCTCAAGTCCAATCCAAAGAAGTGAGACTTCCGGATGCTGCGCCAATCTCACTCAAGGATGATTTTTATGTTATACTGTAAAATTACCAAATAAAATTTCCCTTTCCAAAAATCCCTAAAAATATTCTTCCAACAAAATCACGTGAGAAAATATATACTCTGGTATTAAACCCAAAATCACGAAGCACTATAAATACAACAATATTTCCTCACAACAAAAGCACACAAAATCTTCAACAACAAAAGCAGTTCAAAGTCACAGATACTACATACATACACAATAACACAAGGAGAATTGAAGATGATGAAGAATGGGGCGTCAACGGTTGCAGCCAAGGAATTGAAGAGAGATGGCGATGCCAATTCTGAAATCAACGAATCATGGATTGATAGCGAGAGGTGAGAGCTCAGTCGAGAGGTGAGGGATGAAGAAAGGTAAAGTGTTTTTTTGTCTTCTTACGGCAATTTTGGTTAAATTTTACTTCTTCTTTTTTTTTTAATCTTTTTTGAATGTAAAAAATTGTGATTCCACAATAAATATAAAATGTCACAAGTTATTTAGGCCCATTTCGTTTTTTTTTTGGCCCAGACAACTCATTAAAATGTAACTTGGTTCAATTTTTTTATTTGTTTCTTCTTCCTCTTCAAGTAAACAGAAATAGCAGCAAACCAGTGACTGAGAACGCCGCCGACTGCATCTTTCTTGTCCGGCGCCGACGCCCGGCGGTGCATGAAAGACTCGATGAACACTCCTTTTTCCTCGAAGCTAGTGTGGGCTCAAGGTAAAAAAATTCAAAAAAAATCAAAACTATAAGAATAAAAAAAAAAAATTCACAAGTGGGGTGGACTTCAGCCTACCCTCAGTTCAACGTGGCTCCGCCACTGGCTCGATCGATCCCTTTGTTCTTATGCATGTAGGATTGATCGACCACTTTGTGCTTCTGTATGTAGGCTCGATCGACCCCTTTGTGCTTTGTGCTCATTTTGGCTCTCGAAATGGTTGGCTCGATCGAGCTCGGCGGGGTCGATTGAGCCCATGCGTTCTTGTTAAATCTCATTCGATCCTCTAACCCTGATCTGTTTGAGTTTTGAGATCTATTCGCGCAGAACAACGGCGGCTGTGGCTTTGTGTTGCAGCTACTGCAGGCATGGAAGATGGGGCAGCCGGCAACTACGGTGTTGGTGTTGCCGGAATGAGGAAATGGGTAGTATTGTCGTCCTCTCCAAAAATCTCCTCTATTTTCGATCGACCCCGCCGGAGAAAATAAAAACAACAATCTCCATTAGAGCAGGGAAATAAGGCGACAATGGTGTGGTGACGAACGGGGAAAGATAGATGAGAGAGAGAGAGGGAAATGATATTAGAGGAGAGAGAGATGACTGCTACTGGTGTCGGAGAAAAATGACTTATGCGGAGGAGATAGGTCCGCGGCGTCGCCGGAGGTGGTGACAGGTGCTAGAGTGCCGGCGTGTTTTATCTTGAGGAAGAAAAGAAAATGGAAGAGCCGAAGAGGGATAGAGATGGATGGGTGTGTTTTACTTCTTTTAATTTGTTTTATTTTTATTAATTTTTCATTACGGGTAAAAATGTCAAAGTGACTAGTTTTTATATATTTATAAGTTAGTGGCTACTTTTTTCTTTTGTTATCTTAAGTGGCTAGTTTCTACAATTACCACAACAAAATATATATACCAAAACTAATACATGCAAAGCATGCGAAAAATAATATAAAAATACACTAAACAATATTAATCGTGACAAACATAAAACTCGGCGGAGAATGGCGGAGCACAACCAAAATCCTCCTCCACAGTGGAGGAACACGAGATCTCTCCTCCTCCATCTTCTTCTTCAGATTCCACAAGAAATTCTCATCGACGAGATATTGCCAAGGCTGCCGGTGAAATCGCTCTCAAGATTCAAGTGTGTTTCGAAATCATGACAGTCTCTGATCGAAAATGACCAATTCATCAAAATTCAGTACCAAAATTCAGCAAAAAAACCTAGAGTCGTGTTTAATCCCACCATACACGAGATGAATGAATGTTATCTGCTGTATAAAAAAAAGAATGTTCTTATTGAATATTCGAATGATGTGGCAAAATACTTGAAAGCTTGTTACCAAGATAAGTCTTGGTTATGGCACCTTTGGGCACTTGAATTTTGGTGGATTAAAATTATTATCAAGTAAAGAGATGGTGAAAGGATTACCATCTATAAAGTATCCCGAATCAACTATGAGAAGGATGCCTACTCGGGAAGCAGTTCAGGAAGCTGTTCCCGAAGGAGTCAAGCTCAAGAGCTCAAAAGCTATTGGATTTAATTCATACTGACGTTTGTGGGCCAATCAAGCCAAGCTCCCTCTGTAAAAATAATTATTTTATACTTTTATTGACGATTATTCTAGAAAAATGTGGGTGTACTTTTTGAAGCAGAAATCAGAAGTTTTAGAAGCCTTCAAGAAGTTTGAGGTTGCTGTTGAAAAGGAGAGTGAGCTAGAAATCAAAGCTCTAAGGACCGATCGAGGGGGGAATTTACATCCACGGAGTTTCTAAAGTTCTGCAAGCAACATGGAATTCGACAGTAAATGACAGTTCCAAGATCTCCCTAACAAAACGGAGTTGCATAAAAGAAAAATAGAACCATTGTGGAGATGGCGCGGAGCATGCTTAAGACAAAGAATCTATCAAGAGAGTTTTGGGCTGAAGTAGTGGCATGTGCTGTCTATCTAACCAACCAATCTCCAACACGAAGCGTTTGGGGAAAAACTCCACAAGAAGCTTGGAGCAGTAGAAAGCTAGGAATTGCCCATCTCAGAGTGTTTGGGAGCAAAGCATATGCACACGTTCCAGATCAAATAAGGAATAAGTTGGATGATAAAAATGAGCCTTTCTTCTTCATCGGGTACGATTCTAACTCTAAAGGCTACAAATTATACAATCCATCCACGCAGAAGACTATGATAAGTCGAGATGTGGAGTTTGACGAAGAAGGAGTATGGGTTTGGGTCCAAGAACGACTATACCTTCATACCTCAATTCGAAGAACATAGAATGGTCAAGCAAGCAGAGGATGTGCAACAAGAGCCAGCCACTCCACCCACTTCACCTGTCAGTAGGTGTTGAGGACTCACCACTTTCTTTCTTAAATGAAAGAGCCGCACCATGTGCAAGGAGTCTACACAAGATCTATGATAACACCGAAAGGTTAGAAGATCTTACCTTATTCTGTCTATTTGCTGACTGTGAGCCTGTTAGTTTCAATGAAGCTGCGCAAAATTCAAAATGGCAAGATGCAATGGACAAAGAAATCAAGGCTATAGAGAAGAATGACACGTGGGAGCTTGTGACACTACCAAAAGGGCACAATGTTATTGGAGTCAAGTCGGTATAAAATTAAGAAGAACTCCAAAGAAGAAGTTGAGAGATATAAAGCAAGACTTGTTGCGAAGGGATATAGCCAGCTGGAATCGACTATGATGAGGTATTTGCCCCAGTCGCCCGCTTAGAAACTATTAGACTAATAATTTCTCTTGCAGCCCAGACAAGACGAAAAATATATCAAATGAATGTCAAGTCGGCCTTTTTAAACAGAGTTCTAGATAAAGATGTCTACATTAAGCAGCCTGATGGCTATGCAGTGGATGGGCAAGAAGATAAAGTTTTGAAGCTCAAGAAAGTCCTATATGGATTAAAACAAATACCAAGGGCGTGGAATAGTCGGATTGATAAATACTTGAAGGAAAATGGCTTCACTAAATGCCCACGTGAACATGCCCTCTACATTAAAACAAAGGCAAAGATATTTTAATTGTGTGCTTGTATGTAGATGATCTTATCTTCACAGGAAACAACCCAAGTATGTTCGAGAAATTCAAGAAGGCCATGACTAGAGAGTTCGAGATGACTGACATTGGGCTCATGGCGTACTATCTCGGTGTGGAAGTCAAGCAACTAGAAGATGGAATCTTTATCACACAAGAAGGTTATGCAAAGGAGATCCTCAAGAAGTTCAAGATGGAAGACTGCAAAGAGGCCAACACACCAATAGAGTATGGGATCAAGCTATCTAAGAATGATGGAAGAGAAAACGTAGATCTGACATTATTCAAGAGTTTAGTTGGAAGCATGCAGTACTTAACGTGCACAAGACCAGATATTCTTTAGGCTATAGGGCTCGTAAGTCGTTATATGGAGAATCCTTCGACGGTCCACTTCAAGGCAGCAAAAAGAATACTCCACTATCTCAAAGGTACGATTAACTTTGGCCTATTCTATACAAGTACTACTGATTATAAACTTGCCGGGATATAGTGATAGCGACTAGACTGGAGATAATGATGATCGAACAAGTACAAGTGGGTTCGTATTCTTCATGGGAGATACCGCCTTTACCTGGATGTCGAAGAAGCAACCCATAGTCATGCTGTCAACTTGTGAAGCAGGATATGTGGCTGCAACATCCACTGTTTGTCATGCAGTATGGCTTAGAAGTTTATTGAAGAAGCTCGGATGGCTACAGGAAGAGCCAACCACTATCTGCGTGGATAACAAGTCGGCAATCGCGTTAGCAAAAAAACACCCAATGTTTCATAATCGGAGCAAGCACATCGACAAGCGTTTCCACTATATCAGAGAACATATCGCAAAGAAGGAGGTTAAAGTGGAGTATACAAAAACACAAGATCAAGTCTCCAATATATTCACCAAGCCACTAAAGTATGAAGACTTTGTCAAGTTCATAAGTTTGCTCGGGATGACAAATCAAGTTTAAGGGGGAGTGTTGGAAGAACTAAGTAAACTTGATTTTTAGAAGATATTTTACCAAGAATTATTTAGAAGATATATTTTGAATAAAATAATAGTAAAAATTATCTAGAAGTTAGATATTTTGACTAAAATAAAAGAAGATGGAAGGAAAATCTAGAAGGAAAAGCCTAGATGGGCCTAATGTACAATTCTCTAGATTAACATATGAACACTATAAATAGATTGTACTTGTGTGTGAAGAATTTAATTTTGAAGAGCAATTCTCTATTTGTTCCCAAAACCAAAAAAACCTTTCTTTCTTTATACACACACGTCCACACACTTTGCACAATTTTTCCAAAAGTCTCATCCACTCTTTTACTTAAACTCTCCATATATATTCCAACATATATATCTTTTCCAACATAAAAAATTATTTAGGAATATTCGTAAACACCAACACCAACACCACATGTCTATTTCTAGAATCAATACATTTACAAAAGTAGTATTATCAACTGTATTTCTTTAGTCAGTCTTGAATCAACTCCACATGTTTCAGATTTACAAAAGTTTAGCAAAATATACACAAAAGCTTGTCTATAGTTGTGACAAGCAATGAACTAGAAAATAGGTGACATGAACCTTTGATTACCTTCGATTGAAAACTGAATCGAGGTCCTATCTACCACACCATAGTCTTGAACGAAAGCATCCCATCCTTCACCGGTAAACTCATAAACGAGAAGAGTTTGATGGAAGATTCACCCGGGCTCCAATCGGACTTGGAATTCTTGGTTTATGTCCCGGTGGCGTATCGGGAAATCAGCATTGAAGTCGTTTGTGAGTCTTTGGGCTTCATCCGGCTGCAAGATAACAGTTCCCTCATCAAAAACTCCCGTGAAGTTATTTTCATCCTCATCTCCACCTTGAGCAACCTCATCTCCCCCATCCTTCGCCTCTTCGTCTCTAGCATTTTAGATTTTTTTTAATTTTTATTTCAGGGGTTTTAATGGTTAGAATTGGTGATTGTTGTCTTCCAGATGCTGATTTGGTGTGATTATTAATGTGCTAGGCCGTAGAGTTCACGACTTTAAGGTTCAATATTTTTTGTTTGATAAGAATTTTATAATTCTCACCATGAGCTGAATTCAAAAAAACGTGTTAATATGTTAAATAAGGTGCACTGCTTTGATACCTTTGGTATAAAGTTTGTAAGAATTAATCAATTCCTTACTTTCTTAGTAACTCTTCATAAAAATTTGTAAATTTCTTACCTTTATGATAATTTCTTACCTTCTTTCCATTTTGCTTTTCAACAGGTGAGAGACAGGAGTGAGTGAGAATGGGAGGGGAAGGGCTTTTATTTTTTAAATTATAACTAAGGGTATTTTAGTCCTATTTTATAAAAATTGGACAAAATTTGTGTTTTCTTAAATTTTGGACAAATTTTGATTTGCACTAAGAGTTTTGGGCAAAATGGTATAATTCCTCTTATTATTATGTTGAGATCATGATTGTATTTTATTTTAAGACATTAGTATTATATCCGGATTGCTTAATAATTAATATTTCTTAAGATATTGGGGGTGTGGACT
This sequence comes from Mentha longifolia, assembly GCA_001642375.2. Taxonomy (NCBI): domain Eukaryota; kingdom Viridiplantae; phylum Streptophyta; class Magnoliopsida; order Lamiales; family Lamiaceae; genus Mentha; species Mentha longifolia. The sequence continues at coordinate 32,910,761 of CM038118.1, read as the reverse complement.
TGTATGTTAATTATTGTAATATTTGTAATATATTTCCTCTAATGTATGGTAGGAATTAATGTTAATCATTAGATATTATTGTATTGTTGTCTGAATCATATCAAGAAATTTGTGGAAATCTTTGAAGTTAATTTTGTAGTAGTTGTTGTCCTCTACCCATCCCATCGTGAACACATTTAATGTGCACATCACTAATATGACCGTGCAACATTAATAATTTTTCCGTTTAAGACTTAGTCCATGTTTGGGTCACTGTTTTTTGGGTATGAAAAAAACACAATTAATTGATTCCATTACTTATTGAATATTAGTAAACTCAGATTTGTTTTTCTACTATGTATTGATCTTATATTTCATTGTGAGTAACACGATGAAGCATAACTTAGTTGGTAATGTCTTTCATTTTTAACCAATAAGTTGGGGGTTCGAGTTAGCTCGACCGAGTGTTGTGTTGTACACTAACAAATATAAATCAAACTATAAACACACAAGTATAGTAAGGCTTCAATTATTAAATTAATAAGGTATATTCTAAATATTCTCTAGAATTCGATGCAAATCGTTTAGAGATTAGATAATTTAGGTAAAAAACAAACTAAGTTGAAGAAGATAACAAATTCCATGAAGAATTATTGAAAATTTTCATACAATTATTTCTCACACAAAATTTAAATGTATAATATATAAAAAATTATTAAATTATTACGCATACCTCTAAACCTCACCTGCTGCATATCATATCACACTTAGAATAAGTAACATAGGTACCCTAAATATTACTCCTTCCGTCCCAATTAATTGATGGGAGTGTTTAGTGTGTAAAGTGTATTGTGTTTAGGATGGTGACAGCGACAATCGAATTAGGCAGTCTCTGACACAGAGATCGCGGTCTTTCTGGCATAATTGCCGCTGGAGACCTCCATGGTCGCGGACGCACGGTCTCTGCAGGGACCACCAAATTCATGTGGTCCATGTGCCACGTGGCAGCGCCTGATTGGTCAACAACTTTGACTGATTGAAAATTAAATTTTTTATTTTATTTTTTAATTTTTATATTTTCACCTATATATATTCTCTCTCCACCATCATTTTTCTACACCATTTTCTTCTTCACCTTCTTTAATTTCAACTCAAATATTCTTTATTTTCCGCTCATCTCGACTATGTAAGGTGGCTTCGCGCAAAGCTCGGCATGCCTCTGCCACCCAAAAATTATATATTTTTTTTCTCGATGTATATTTTTATGCTTAAATTTCATTGTATTCTAGTTTTCCAAAGGTGCAATACAATTGAATTTAAAAAAATCTCGTATTAATTTAAAGCATCTAAAAATCAAAAAAAAAATATTGGGAGAGACCACTATATATTGGTAGGGGTGGACCGGTACGGTATATTGAACATTTTTTACCGTACCGATACCGTATCGAAAATTTTCGATATGTACCTTTTTCATACCTTTATCATACCGAACATTTCAATATACCGATTTTTGGTATACCGTAAATTCGATATAAAACAAATTCCATACCAATACCGTACCGAATTTTCTGTATACCGTACAGAAGTTCGGTATTTTGATATACCGAAAAATCAAACATTATACACGAAAAAAATTTCTATTTAGTTTTGGGATTGTGTGCGGTGTGTCATGGGTGTGAGTGAAATAAGGTTTTAGGGTTGGGCTTGGGCTTATGTGAATTGGATTGAGTTGGTTTAACTCAAAAATATTAGGCCATTATTTTAATTAAATTGAATTATTATGTGAATAAATATCTTTATGACAATCTCTGAAGGATCACTGCAAAATAACATATTTTTCACTTCTATTGAAAATCATACGTAGATTTCAAATGATGCCTGGAGCACATTTCACGGATTCAGATCCTCTATTGCCTAACGGTGTGATATCATCTATTGCATCATTAGATGATTGCCACATGTCCTCAATATTTCCAAAACCAGTAATAATTAAAAAAATTCATAATGAAAAATGAGTGATTTTGAAAATACTGATGACACGTGATAATCATATAACAGTGTTTGTAGAATTTATGTATAAAACCTTACGATAGTAAAGGGAATTTTTTTCCTTGTGAATTGGAAAAGGAAAAATTTTATTTCGAAAAATATAGGATACCGTACCCAAAAAAATTACATAGGAATCAACATCAAAATTAATGACAAAGGAGAAACCTTCTAGGCAACATCAAAATTAATGAGAACAAAGAAAAAAATTTCTCCTTTCCACTTTCATCCGTCTTTGGCGCCTTCTTTCAAAGTGAAGGAGAATACAGTACAGAAATCAACAATAAATATATGCATCAAAAGTTGTCAAATTGGAATTGGTTTGAACTTCCACTCTTTGAGTTGGAAAGTGGATGGACCATCATAGACGAGCATGGCTTGAAGAGTTTCGAGTTTTGAAGTGAAGATTTCGTTCGCGGTGAAGGTCAAAAGCAAGATGTTGATCGGATGCACGATGCCGGTGGTGGTCGAAACTAGCTTCTCCACACTCACCAGCATGTAATTCCTCTTCCCACGCTTCATTCAATTCATCACATGTACAAAATCAAATCAAACCAACATATTGTTAGTGTTGCATGTATTGTTCTCCCTCCGTCCCATAAAATTAGTAGTCTTGGACACGGTTCAACCGATTGCAAGACTTTGGTGAAATTTAAAGTAGAAATTAAAGAGTAAATTGTGGGTAAAAGTGGAGTAATTATACTTGAGCTAGGTATGAGCACATGACAGCGTAACTCACACTAAATTTATGAGACGGGAGGGAAGCAAGAGTATATATTTCTTAGCAAGAGATATAGTACCATGAGAGTGTTGATTTCCCGGATTGCAAACTTGGATGCCGCCATGGCTGTATCGCAGAAATTCTTGTCGTCCAGACTACGCGGAATGAAAATATTGTATCCACGCCAAGCAGGGACAACAGAGAAATCAAAGTACAAATCCACATCGTAACCCTAATAGATATATATTGATTATATTATAGCATGGTATGCACAAAGAAAGAAAGAAAGAAAGAAAGAAGCATATATATTTGGTAACTGACCTTACTCCCGCGGACTTGTGTGAAGAATTTGAGGAGCAAGGAGGGGAGGTTCGGATATGGGTGATGCTGCTTGAATAGAATCCAGCTTTGATCACTTTCTTCTTCATCATCAAAATCATCATATTCCAATGCAAACTTACACAGAAACATAAAGATTAAATTGTGTTCCATAGGCGTCGGATCTGGGTACACGCCTCGGTACGGCGTCCAAGCATCCTTAATGAAATCCAATCCGCCTCTAAGCATCCTTAATGTAATCCAATCAACCGCCTCTGCCCTCGTTTTTATTCCCAAAACAATCCATATATATCTCAATCTCTCACCCTATAACCTATTAACCTATTTATTGGGTTTATAATTAAGGCTTATCCTATTCTCGCGCCTCTATACTTTTCCTAGGGTTACTTATCTTATTCTTGATGTATTTTTACTTTACATATTACTATAATATAGGATTTGATAGGATTATAATATTTATCTTAGAAGATATATACGATGAGTTTTATAATAATTTAATTTTTTTTTCTTTTTCATGATGAATTTTAAAATATTTTTTTTAATTTTTTTTTTCTTTTACGGGATACTACAAGTGTTGTAGTATCCCGTAAAAGAATTTTTATAACCTGGACTAATAAAATTACAAAATTTGCTTGAACTTTGACCTTTGTAGTGACTTTATGATATGAACTTTTAAAAATTACAAAATTAACCTGAACTTTGACCCTTATAGTGATTTTATGTCCTGAATTTGCAAAAATTACAAAATTGGCCTAAACTTTGACCATTGTATTTGTATTGACATTATGACCCGAACTGAAGTTTGACCCTATAATGAATTTATGGTCCACAATAAAATTCGACGACGGAAAATCGACGTATACTCTCTCTCTCTCTCTCTCTCATTTAGATGAATGCACGACTTTAAATTTACAATGAAAAAATAAGACGACTTTAAGTTTACAATGAAAAAATAAGTGTGTTGGTTGTTTAGATGAATATGTGTGGGGGTGTATTGGTTTTAGATTGTGTAGTATTTTTTGGACTTTCAAAATCTGGGTGTATTCAATTCGGATTTTTAAAAGTCATTAAAAATCCTGAGATATTCAATATAGATTTTTAAAAGTCATTAAAAATCCTGAGGTATTCAATATAGATTTTAAAAAGTCTTAAAAAATCTTTAGATAATAATCTATGGACTTTAATACTCCATGGATTTTAATTGATTCTCTTTCAAAAATATATACAAATCCCACTCTCCAAAATCTCTTCTCAAAATAAGTGATTTTTAAAATCCATGAGACCAAAACAATTAAACCCCCGAAGAAAAAAAAATTAAACATTTGTTCTTCAATCCATTTCACTCCATCTACTACAACAATTCCCACCATATCTATTACATTCTTCTCCATTCAAGAATCTCAACTTATGCTCAGGCAAGGATCACCTCTTGTGTATATAAACACAACATAAGGTGCAGTGCCCATTTCAAGCACAAATTTTATGCACTTTGAGCATTTTTTTTCCCATTTTTTTATATATTTAATTATGCTGAAATTTACAATTATAAAATTATTAATCGTAAGTAAATATTTGGATCAAGTTTAAAAGTATATAAACCTAATGATGAATAATTAAACTTAAAAGTTTAAAATAAATAATTACTTATAAAAGTCTATTGACAAAAATAAATAATTGAAAACCCAATAAATACATGTAAAATATAGAATATTGATTAATTACTTCTTAAATAAATAAATAAAAATAGCATCACTTTGTGTTTGAAATGGGCACAATACCCTCTACTGTTTATGAGCACAGGAGAGGATCTCCTCCCTTTATGTTAAATTATATATGGCGGAGCTAAAACAATACTATGCCCAAATTCTCAAGCTCGGTTTCTCCTCCTACAACGACGTCATGAGGCCAAAATATAACGGTGATGGAAATGAAGATGAGAATAATAATGATGAATAATAATATATAATTTTTTTGGAACTAATGTATTTTTGATATTTTTATCTAAGCAATTTGAATAAATTTATTTTATATAAGAATGTGTTTCATACACTTGCATCAACAGTCTAGCGCTATAGTCTATGTAAATATCATGTAAATTAATTAAAAAAAATGTATTACACAATTTTGTCAAGTTCATGAAAATCCATATAAATCCATAAAAAAATCAGTCAAACTCTGTATGAAATCTATTAAATCCATAAAAAAGTTAGTCAAACTCTGCATGGAGTCTATAGATTTTTTAAATCCACATACTTTTTAAAGTCCAAAAAAATCCAACTAAATCTCAATTGAATACAATGACCTAAGTTTACAATAAATCTATATGTTTTTGTCAATGTTATAAAAGTCGCAAGTTGAACGGTGGAGGGGGACTAAGGGAACTTGTATAGAGGTGAGGGTTAACACCTTACACCAAAAGTTTCGAATTCGAATCTTCAATGACGATGATATTTAAATTTCAATCGTTTCAAAATAAAAAAAAAAAAAAAAACAAAAACAAAAACAAAAACAAAACGTAGTCGCAATGAGTTTATTGAAAATAAAAATGAACCCGCTGAAGCGAAAAACTAGCTTCTATCTCTAAATATTAGGTCATCATCATCATCATCACTTGGCTTCCCTGCGAAATGGTGAAACGAGGCTTTCAACAAAAGTAAAAGCACCAACTACGCCATGATCACCAAAGCTTCTCTCCACGAGACACGTGTCTTCTTTTTTATCGTAGATATAATATTTTCGAATATCAGTGGAGCTAGTAACCGCCTTGATAAGATTGCCGTCGCCGTCGTTGAAATACAGAGGCTTTAGATGAGAATACCGAAGCGGATATACATCGGCGTAATCAATCTTCAAGTCTTTCTTCCACACTCCACACGAACCCACGTACATCCACACAACCAACTTGCAGCCGCAGTTCATAAAAAGGCACAAGCTTCCCCTCAATACGCTCAGATCCAATTTGTTGTTGTTCAGCCGTCTGGACGTGCAGAGGGACTGCGGCAGCTGCGGCGGCAGCGGCAGCAGCCGGAACTCCTCCGTCGACACGAGGAAGGAGATGATAGCAACATTGGAGCGAATCCAGTTCTGCTCGAAATCGGTCCAGAGGTAGCAGAGCAGCCAGTGGATCGCTCCGCCTGCAAAGCGGCCGATCGGAGATAGAAAATGGAAATTCGGCCAATCGTTGAGGTGATCTGGTAACTGATCGGCGATCTTCCTCCGGAAATCGGCGATCTCTCTCCAGGAATCGGTGTTCAGAGAATACAGCTCGGTCTCGCCTAGGAAATCGCGATGGATCTTCAAAAGCTTGTAGTCGTCGGAGACGGAATCGTACCCCAATCCGTACACGAATACGGAAACGCAGGTGCCGAGGATGCGAGTTCCGATCTGCGGCGGACAAGAGGGGCGGGGGAGTTTCCGGTAGAGCCGCGTTGAAGGATTGTATAAACACAGTGTGCGTGAGGTTTGGAGTTCGAAACAGAGGAGCTGGTCGCAGGAGACTTGAGAGCATAGATTGAATTCCGAGGGGAAGGGGAAGACGAAATTAGGGCAACTCAAATTCAAATTCAAATTCAAATTAGGGCAAATCAGAGCTGATGCTTTCTTCTCCGCCTCCTCGTCTTCGGAGTAAAGTCTCAGCATCAACATCTCACGGCCGCGATATTTCCGGGCGAATTCTCCGCCCATAATCATCCGATTCCATGTCTTCGAAACCGTCGAGTAACGGAGGAGCGATTTCACTGGGACGTTTAACAGTATTTTCTCCACCAGCTCCGCCGGGATATGGCGCCGCTGCTCCGCCGCCGTCGACATCAAATCAAAACCAAATAAAACTAGCAACGTAATTTGTTTGTTCTTATTTAATTGTAATTACTAATTAGATTAGATATTCAAGATCACGATTCAATCATCCCCAAACCCTAATCCAATATTCATATATATCGTTTCTCCGTCACATAATCTTTTTTATAGAGGTGGCATGTGTTGGTTAGGGAAGAAATTGATGGGATTTCTTTTTCCTTGTGTTATTATTATTATTATTATTATTATTATTATTATTATTATTATTATTATTATTATTATTATTATTATTATTATTATTATTATGTTGAGATTATGATTGGATTTTTTTTAAGGCATGTGTATCATAAGGTCTTGGGATTTCTTTTTCCTTGTGTTATCGGAGGATGATTATTATTATTATTATTATTATTATTATTATTATTATTATTATTATTATTATTATTATTATTATTATTATGTTGAGATTATGATTGTATTTTATTTTAAGGCATTAGTATTATAAGATCTTGGGGGTGTGGACTAATGGACTTGTATGTTAATTATTGTAATATTTGTAATATATTTCCTAAAATGTATGGTAAGAATTAGTGTTAATCATTAGATATTATTGTATGAGAAATGATCTCCTATCCACCGTGGGCACGCTTAATATGCCCACGGCTGACGTGGCAGTGCCACGTCAATGATTTTTTCTTTTGGGATTTAGTTTTTTTTGTTAGGGTTTAATTTTTTTTTTGTAAGATTTATTTTTATAAGGTATACTAATTAATTTTTTCCTTAAATATAATGCCGCCACCTCATCCGTGGGCATATTAAGAATGCCCACGGTGGATAGGGGAGCATTACTCATTATTGTATTGTTGCCCTCTAATCATATCAAGAAATTTGTGGAAATCTTTGATGTTAATTTTATAGCAGTTGTTATCCTTTATCCACCACATTGCGAACACATTTAATGTGCACATTACTAATGTGGCCGTGTAACGTTAATAATTTTTTTATTTAAAATTTAGTTCATGTTTGGGTCACTATTTTTTTGTATGGAAAAAAAAATAATTAATTAATTTTATTACTTATTGAAGATAACTAAACTCATATTTAATTATCTACTATGTATTGATCTTATATTTCATTGTGAGTAAGACGACGAAGCATAACTTATTTGATAATGTCTTTCCTTTTCAACTAAAAAGTCGAGAGTTCAAGTTAACTTAACTCAGTATTTTGTTGTACACTAAAAAATATAAATCAAACTATCAACACAGACACAAGTATAGTAAGGCTTCAATTATTAAATTAATTAATAAGGTACTATCTAAATATTCCTCTAGAACTCATGCAAATCGTTAAAAGATTAGATAATTTAGGTCAAAACAAACTAAATAGTCGAAAAAGATAACAAATTCCATGAATAATTATTGGCGATTTTCATACAATTATTTCTCACACAAAATTTAAATGTATAATATTTAAAGAATTAATTAAATTAATATGCATGCCTCTAAATGATGAGACGGGACCTAGCATTGAAGAAAACAATCGGGACTTGCAGCTCGGAGGACCAGTGACGAGATCGAGAGCCAAGAAGCTGCAAGGTTATTTGCAATGCTACATTCCTAAGAGATTGGAGGATGATGGAGTCGAATTTCATCAATACAAGTTGGTGAATTTGACAAGTGTTGAAGATGAAGATTTGGGCGTCCATCATTGAAGAAAAAGGAAGACAAGCCCAAGAAAACACAATTTCTTATATTTTATTTGGGCTTAAAAAAACTACTTTGTATTTATTTCTTAATTTAGTTTAGTCCAATTATCACAACATGTTTAGGTGATTAATTGGCCCAGTTATATTTAATTAAGGAGTCCGAAAATTAACAAGTCCAAGCCTTGTTAATTTCGAAACCTAGCTTAGGGATTAGTCTAGTATTTAAGTTATTTTCGCTGTTACTATTCACAGACAATATTGAATGAAAAATCGAGTTCTTCGTTTTTGTCTCAAATCGCGTGCTTAGGTTCACGTCTCTATAGTTCTTGGTAGAGTTTGTTGTTGGCACTTCAAACTTGAATTCATTCGACTCGTTCGTGATATCTCGTAGTATCCGGGTTAGTCGAGCCACGAAGATTGCTCCATAAACGCGTTTCGGATTCAAGTAGATCCGGGGTTCGTTTCGGGTAAGATTCATAATTTGTTTTCGTTTCAATTCTTCAATTCGTGTTTTTTTTTTTCGTTTTCCCAGCCATTCATCATCGTTCATATATCATAAATATCCATCCCCCATCGTTCGTATAACCATCCGATCCCAGAAACCCTTAGATTAATTTTCAGATCCGTTTTTGAACCCTAATTCTGTCCTGAAACTGACCACCGAGCCAAATCGAAAACTACCCGTGCGTTTTTGCTGAATTTTGGATATGTTCTTCATAACCCTAAGTTGTAACTTGTGTTAAAATTTGAGCTTATTCGGAATTGAATTGCTTAGGTTACTGTCGTCGCCTATTCAGCGTATTTGTGGGTAGAATTTCAGGAAATTTCCATTCGATTGTTCATAGTTATATTTGGATTGAATCTTTCATACTTGACGTTGTTCGATCCTTAGCTTCCGCGTTTATTGTGATCGCATCACTAAACCTCACCTGCTGCATATTATATATCACACGTAGAAAAAGTAACAAAGGTACTCTAAATATTACCCCTAAATATTACTCCTTACATCCTAATTAGTTGACGGGAATGTTTAGTGTATAAAATATATTGTGTTTAGAATGGTGGCAGCGAAGATCGATTAAATTTACAAATAAATAAAAATCAAAGCTTGACTCGTTATGTAGCAATTATACGCGTTAACTAATATGGGACGAACAAAAAAACAAATACGTGTCAACTAATATGAATAGAGGAGTACTAAAGTTCGTCTATAATTTATACAAAAATCCTACATTTTCATAAATCAATCTCAATATTTAATATCCAATTCTAGAAACTTACCACAAACGGGGTATATATCAAAATAGTCATTTTAGATAATAAAAATACTTTTTTAGCCACCATAATAAAAATCAACTTTTATAGCCATTTTAGACGATCATTGTCTGAATTACCCCGTCCTAATTTTTCATTTAATTTTATTTCCTCTTTTCAGTTCCATTTATTTTTAGATTAAACAAAAATAAACCACAAAAATTCATATTTTGCAAAGGTTGAACATTTATTCAGCCGCGACGAAATGTGGGAGAGTGATTGAGTTAAAACTTGAACTCAATAACCATCAATTTCAATGGTCACTGTAAGCGAGAAACATACGAAAAAGAAGATATGCTGCACCAATTAAACTTGTATCAAACCAATCCAAATAAATTCTCTTTATATCAATTAATTGCAATGGATTATTAACAGAAAACAAAAGAAATCGCCGCCACCCATAGCCAGATACAGAAAAACAAAAAACAATGGAACGAAAAAGAAATAATTATGTGTATGTATAATCGAAAATTCAGGATAAAATTTTATAAAGGAAAAAAAAGGTGGAATAAGAAGGAAAAGTAGAAACTAAAGCAGGAAGAATATAGTGAATATAGAACATGGAAAAAAAAAAAGTAAAGAATGAAAAATGAAGGGTGTTTTAGACTTAACAAAAAAAAAAAAAAAGCTAAAAAAGTTGTACTACTATTTTATAAATATGGCTAGAAAAATGGTTATTTTTATGGGAATTGGATCATATGGGAACCTTTTTTATTAGTGAGAACTATGTTTATTTAGGTATATTTTCATGCTTATTTATATGGGTAATGTTATTCGGCCATAATGTGGTCGGCCATAATTTTAGTTATTTTATTTTTTTTAACATGTAATCATTTATATATTTATGTCAAACTTTTTTTAGATTATAAGAGAACTCAAAAGTGATTTTTCGTATAATTTATGTATTTTTAAAAAATTAACCCTTTAATTATTTGATTATTTTGATTATTATAAATAATTTATTACATTTTATTTATAAAAAAAATATATGTAATTTTTGGGGTTTTTTTTTTGAAATTCAAATATAAAAGTAATTAATTATAATAATTATTTATTATTTTTAAAATGACATATATTATGAAAAATGCCATAATGTGGCCGGCCACATTATGGCCAAATATCATTATTATTTTTATATTTATAATTATGTTTTTTTGCAATAGCATTATTTTATATCTACAAAATAAACAAGATTTTCACGTTCTCACGAATGAAAGTGTTCTGATAGGATATAGCCTAGCTACTAGGCCCAAGCATCGAGCCCAATATAATTGGGCTCCGACAGTTAAGCTCGGCCAACGCAGCTCGGCCCAATTAGGACCCTATGCAGTTCGGCCCAGTCAGCACAGCTCGGCCCAGCCAACTACACTTTACTTCTACACTAAGGCAACTCCTACATCGACTATAATTGAAGATCTAAGAGATATAGAAGCTCGATGTTTATCCAATAAAGGAGGAGATCAAGCCAAAAAGTCATAATAGGAAAAGACTTGTAATCCTAGTCGGATTCCGTATGTAAATACCTATAAATAAGGGTTGAGAATAGATGGAGAGGGGAGAACAATCTTTTGTAAGCCTCACGCATAAAACTAATAAAGCATACATACTTTCCGCCCAGTGGACGTAGATCTTTCGATCGAACCACGTAAATACTTAGTGTCCTTTACTTTCGTGTTCTTTAATTCCTTGTTTTGGTGCCTAAATCATCCTTGAAAAGCAAGATTCATCACTGGCGCCGTTTGTATTAAATTTGTGAATTCCGATCGAACGCTTTCAAGGTAAATGAATCGCCATGACAGGAAGACAGACACGATCAACTGCCGCTGCCAACAGAGAAAAGGAGAATCAGTAACCAGTCAAGACATTCCAGCGGCTGAAACAAGACAGATGCAGGATCAGAATCCACCGGTGAACAGACGACCCGGGAAAGAGCCGGAGAAAGACAAAACCCCAGAGGGTCATGTCGCTCATATCCCGGTGGATAAGTTCGGCCGCGAAAAAGAAGGCCGTGGCAGCAGCAAGGAGGACGATCTTTCAAACTTCCAGCAAGAGTTTGACGATGCGGTAAAAGCGTATCTAGCAAAGAATCGGCAGGATTTCCTAGAGTTTGCTAAGCAGCAAAGGTATCGCAATGGTGAAGGAGGTCAACCTCCGCACGGCGATCATCAAGAGCACGAGGCGACATCCGGGTCGAAACACCGGGAAAAGTCTCCAAGTATCAGAATCCTAGGCGCACGAGACGCCAGATTCCCCCCAGGCGATTTGCTGATGATCGCCAAAGGAACTAGAATCACGTCTCACCTCGGCGCGATGCGGTCTCACCTCGTCGCCGTGTTGACTCACCTCGTCGCCAGGCTGACTCACCTCGGCGCGACGTAATCTCACCTCGTCAAGACGAGGACAATTACCACGGTGGGAGGTTTGGCGTATATGGGAGAATATCTACGCCCTTCACCAACCGAATCCTCTACACGCCTTTCCCGACTTCGTATAAAGTTCCGCCGGTGAAGCCGTACAATGGGTCGTGCGACCCAAGGAATTTCTTGTCTCAATTCCAGTACAATATGGTCAACCAAGGACTCGGCAATGATATTTACATGTGCAAAGTTTTCCCAGAATTGCTGGTAGACAACGCACGAACGTGGTTCGATAGCCTACCATTTCGTAGTATTAGGTCCTATGACGAGCTGATGGAGGCTTTCGAGAGGAGATTTTTCCAGAAAGCTGAGGCAAAAACTACCACGGCACATCTTCTCACCATCAAACAAAGACGAGGCGAGTCTATTAGCGATTTCATGACCAGATTCAATGAAGAAAGCCTAAAGGTCGATCGTCTGACGGACGAGGTCCTTATCTCAGCCTTCCAAAATGCTATCCAGTCGGGCGCCCTATTTAGGGAGCTTATAAGAAACGAGCCCCGTACTGCGAGGCAACTATGGACCATAGCTGATCAGTTCGCTAAAGATGATGAAGCCGACAAGCGCAAGTTCGAAACTGATAAGGCCGAACCGTCAGATCGGAAGAGGGAAGATCGCAGTGACTGAGGTCAAGGCCGGCAAGTGCCCTCGACAGACTTCAGCGCGTCCCAATTGAATCCAGACTTGGACCTCGGCAGAACCAAGAAAAGGGCCAATTCACTCCACTGACAAAGCCGAGGACAGAAATCTACAAACTCCATACCAATATGTTCGAGAAGCCTCAGCCAATGTCAAAATTAGGGTCGAAACGTCGATCCAGGGATAAGTATTGCCGATTCCATGAGGATTATGGCCATGACACGGAAGATTGCTGGAACTTAACTGAAAATATTGAGAACTTGGTGCACGACGGAACGCTTAAAAGGTACCAAAGTCGCAGCCAAAATGAAGCCCGACCTCAGGGCAATAGAAAAAGAAAGCAGAACAGAGGGGGGAACAACTGTGGCCCTCAGGTCGACAAGAGGCCGAAGCGAGAAGACGACGAAGATGAGGACCAGCCTCAATATGATGGAGTCGTACAAGCTATTACCGGGCTCCCACAGGGAGCTACGAAGTCGTCATTGAAGGCCGAAGCTCGAAGCCCGCAACAGGACGAACCTTCTAAAAAAAGGTTAAAAAAGGACGAGGCAATTACTTTCTCCGACCAAGACCCAGTGCCACCTATCATGCCCCCACCAGAATGCGATTGTGATTGAAGCAGGGGTGGCTAATAAGCTCGTACGACGAGTTTTCGTTGATACTGGAGCCTCAGTCAGTATCTTTTTCAAGAATTGTTTCGACCAGCTAGGAGTGGAGAAGGCGCAGCTTGCACCAACACCAGTCCCACTAAAGAGCTTCGTCCAACAGGAGACGCAAACGGAGGGGGTTGTACAACTGCCTGTAACAGTGGGGATTTATCCGTTGTCAACCACTAAGGTCATTAACCTCTTCGTCGTTAAAGCAGATTCCCCGTACAATGTCATACTCGGAAGGGATTGGCTGGTGGCGATTAAGGCAATCTGTTCGCCATACCACTTAACGATCAAAATCCCGTAAAAAAATGGGGTGATCGTGGTTCGAGGTGATAAAAAATAAGCAAAGGAGTGTATGCAGATCGCACTACGAAGTGCCGGGGCACCTCAGCACTCCCAAGCATAGCAATTACAGCGGCCCGAAGAGTTGGAGTAGAAACAAGAATCTGCATCAGATGAGCCGGTGGAACGCATAGTACTCTACAAAGACGACCCGTTCAAGGTCGTCAAAGTAGGCTTCGCAGGAGGAGCCGAACTCCACAGGCAGATCGTCCAACTTCTTTGGGAATACAGAGATGTCTTTGCCTTGACACCACTCGACATGACAGGAGTAGCACCCAGCATCATTACTCATCGACTGAATATCGACCCCGGAGTGAAGCCAGTAAGGCAGAAATAATGAGCCTTCGCTGCAGAACGAAGTCGAGTCATTTATAATAAGGTGCAACAGCTTCGGAAAGCTGACATTTTGTTCGAGGTCAAATATCCGACGTGGATAGCTAACCCGGTCATGGTCAAAAAATAACAAGGAGGTTGGCGGATGTGCATTGACTATACCGACCTCAACAAACACTGCCCAAAGGACTGTTACCCCTTGCCCAACATTGACAAGAAAGTAGAAGCCCTGGTCGGTCACAAGGTCTTCAGCTTTCTAGATCTATACAAAGGGTATCACTAAGTCCTAATGAGTGATGAAGATGCGCCGAAGACAGCTTTCATCACGGACTTCGGCGTCTTTGCCTACAAGAAGATGCCATTCGGGCTTAAAAATGCGGGAGCAACCTATCAAAGGATGGTCGACAAGATATTCGAGCATCACATTGGAAAGATTGTTGAAGTTTACATTGATGACATCGTCGTCAAAAGTAGAGAACCAGCGACCTGCGTTGACGACCTCAAGATCGTCTTCGGCCTACTTCGGAAAGTGAACCTGAAGCTAAACCCCGAGAAATGTACCTTTATGGTCCGATCAGAAAAATTCTTGGGGTGCTGGGTTTCGCAAGAAGGTTTGAAGGCCAACCCCTCGAAAGTCCGAGCTGTCCAGGAAATGAAGGTCCCGAAAACCATTCATGATGTGCATCAACTGACAGGCTGTTTGGCAGCGCTAAGTCGTTTCTTATCTAAGGCTGCCGAAAAGCAGCTCCCATTCTTCAAGATTCTCAAGAAGGCACCCGACTTCGAATGGAAGGACGAGCACAGATCGGCGTTCGAAGAGCTGAAGAAGTACCTGGCCAAGCTCCCAACTTTGTCTGTTCCGAAAGATGGAGAAGTCCTCTCCCTATACCTCGCAGCCTCAGATGAAGCTATAAGTGTTGTGCTAGTACGGGATAAAGGACGTCGGCAGCTTCCTGTTTATTTCATCAGCCGAGCTCTGAAAGGACCAGAGATAAGGTACTAGCCATTGGAAAAAGTCGCCCTTGCACTAGTGAATGCCGCTAGAAGATTGAGACCGTTTTTCCATGCACACACCATACAAGTTCTAACCGACCTGCCACTTCGCCAAGTACTCACTAAACCTGAAGCATCAGGTAGAATCGCTAAGTGGGCGGTCGAGCTCGGCGAGCATGACATAAATTTTTGTCCGCGGCAAGCTATAAAGGGACAAGCCCTAGCCGACTTCCTAGTGGAGGCTAAGTTCTCCGAAGCGCCAAAACAGGACGAACTCCCCCCAAACAAAGCCGAAACCGAACAACCAAAGGAATCTCCAAAAGACTGCTGGAAAGTCTATGTAGATGGTGCTTCAGGTCGCACAGGCAGCGGGGCAGGAGTGATGCTACTCAGTCCGGATGGAACGGAGACGGCGTATGCACTCCGATTTAACTTCCAAATGACGAATAATGAAGTCGAGTACGAAGCGTTAATTACCGGACTCCGCCTAGCTCATTCTTTGCATATCCGAGCCGTCCAAGTTCATAGCGACTCCCAAGTCATAGTGAGTCACATGCTAGGCAGATATGAGGCTAAGGGAGAGAGAATGAAAAAGTATCTACAAAAGACAAAAAGTCTGCAAGAAGGTTTCGAATACTTCGAGCTGCGGCGGATTCCTAGAGGGGAAAATAACCGAGCTGACGCCTTAAGCAAACTGGCTTCGTCCTCAACAAACTCGCCTGTAGAAGAAGTCAAGCTTCGAAGCATTGAAGAAGCCGAACTGAACCTCGTACAGGAGGACGAGCCGAACTGGATGACTCCCTACCGAGCTTATTTAGAAAAGGGAGAACTGCCCCACGACAAGCTCGAAGCTAGAAAACTCCTAAGCAAAGTCCCAAAGTACACCCTGGAGCAAGGAGTGTTGTATCGGAGATCGTATCTCCAACCCCTCTTAAGATGTGCCGGACCACATGAAGCAAATTATGCACTAAGAGAAGTGCATGAAGGAGCGTGTGGGAGTCACATCGGAGCTCGAGCACTAGCACAAAAGGTAATGAGGTGGGGATACTACTGGCCTACAATGTTATAAGATGCAGTCGACATTGTCAGAAAATGCCCGAAGTGCCAAATCCATGCGACAGTGCCGAGGTTACCTTAGGCCGACCTTGTAAGCATGCAAAGCCCCTGGCCGTTCGTGCAATGGGGGGTAGACATCGTCGGACCATTCGACAAAGCTCCTGGACAGCTCCAGTTCCTCATCGTAGCTATCAACTACTTTACTAAGTGGGTCGAGGCTGAACCCTTGGCAAAGATCACAAGCAATAATGCCTTAAACTTCGTCTGGAAGAATGTAGTTTGTCGCTTCGGCGTACCTCACATCCTCGTCTCGGACAACGGAACGCAGTTCACGGACCGAGCATTCAGAGAATGGTGCGAAGGGCTTCATATTCAGCAAAAGTTCACTTCGGTTGCTCACCCTCAAGCGAATGGCCAGACCAAAGTTACGAGCAGAACAATCGTCAAGGGACTCAAAACTCGCCTTGACAAAGCCAAGGGAGATTGGGCAGCAAATTTACCCCAAGTCCTATAGTCATACCGGACAACTCCCAAGACCTCGAACGGAGAAACACCTTATAGTTTGGTGTATGGAACCGAGGCAGTGATCCCGGTAGAGATCAGCTTGCCGAGCCATCGCACACTTAACTTCTCAGCCGAAGCCAACGAGGAAGGGCTTCGAACCGACCTGGATCTGCTGGAAGAGAAGCGAGAGCTAGCTTACATAAGAGAAGCTAAGTACAAGCAGCAAGTAGCTCGGTATTACAACCAAAGAGTGAAGTATCAGCAGTTCCAGGTAGGCGACCTCGTACTTCGAAATAACGAGGTCAGTAAAGCAGAAAGGCTCGGCAAGTTGGAAGCCACATGGGAAGGACCTTACCGAGTCGAGGAAGTCCTCGGCAAAGGATCATACAAGCTCGCCCATTTATCTGGTGAGCCAATACCCCGAACATGGCATATTTCCCATTTAAAGAGATACTTCGCATAGGTGGAAGGGATTGAGTTTAGAGTTATTTAGTTCATATTGGTCATGGGTCAGGTCGTCCTGTTATTTTATTTTTAACTTTATTTTTTTATTTTATTTTATCAATAAAGTTTTCTTTTTTCTTAACTTCGGTCTTGCATATTTCATCTTGCATATTTCATCTTGCATATTTTCTTTCCACCCGTGCAAATTATCTCGCTTCTTTATTCTTAAAAACCCTGACGAGGGTAATTTAATATCCTTTTAAGGATAAAAATAAACTCCAACTATGGAGTAATACCTAAACGCGCGTAAGGGGACCACCCCTATCGATAAATTCGACAAATAAGGAACTATAAAACCCTAACCTCGCCTTTTGACGAGGACTGGGTGTACAAGGCCAAACTTCGTTTTATGACGAAGTGAGCCAATTAATGCCGAACTTTGTCATCAGACGAAGAAAGCTATTAAAGCAAAACTTCGTCAAAAGATGAAGTAAGCTATTAAAGCAAAACTTCGTCAAAAGACGAAGTAAGCTATCCAAGCAAAACTTCGTCAAAAGACGAAGTAAGCTATTAAGGCAAAACTACCTCAAAAGACGAAGTAAGCTATTAAAGCAAAACTTCGTCAAAAGACAAAGTAAGCTATTTAAGCAAAATTTCGTCAAAAGACGAAGTAAGCTATCAAAGCAAAACTTCCTCAAAAGA
This sequence comes from Mentha longifolia, assembly GCA_001642375.2. Lineage (NCBI taxonomy): Eukaryota > Viridiplantae > Streptophyta > Magnoliopsida > Lamiales > Lamiaceae > Mentha > Mentha longifolia. The sequence continues at coordinate 32,892,773 of CM038118.1, read as the reverse complement.
CGAAGTAAGCTATTAAAGAAAAACTTTGTTAAAGGAAAGCTTCACCTATTAATGAAGCAACCAAAAAAGGTAAAATCTATAGGATTAAATGCGAGTACATTAAATTCTATCTTATTTCATAGGAAGAAAGAATAAGTACAGTTCCAAGGGTGACTACATCAAGGAGGTGCTGTTGAGCTCGAAGGCTTGCTACAATTAAACCATCTATCGGCAAAACTCTGCCTAGCCGGAGGTGAAGGCAAACCCATAATGTAATCAATAGGAGCAATACCTCGGCCCCTAAGCGCAGAAAAGCCTCGACCTCGGCCTCGAGCAGCAGAAGCCCGATTCGGGTTGCTTGCGACGGAACCTTGAGCTCGACCTCGTCCTACTGAAGCTCTAACACCTGGGTTTCGAGCAGGAACTCGGGATACCCCTTGAAAGCGAGGTTGCTCATACGGACCCTCCAAGAAAGCCCTAGAGGCTGCATCCAGTGTTCTCGGATTCGGATCGGAGTTTGCCGAGCTCGAAGAGCTCGTATCAGGGGTTAAATATTGCAACAGTTTAGGCCGATGAGCTTTTACAGTCTCATACGAGTTGATGGCTTCGACTATCTCATCGACCAACCCCCAGTACTCCCAAGAGTCCTCGCCATAATCACGCCGGAAATGCTGAAGCCACTCTCTTTTTTCATCCACCTTGGCCAAGACCTCGGCAATAGTAGGCTTCCCACTTCGGCGGATAATTGCTTCGTACTCAAGGAGTTCTTCTTCGGTACGCTTGGCCTTTCCCCTAAGCCTACCATGCTTCTCCTTCAGCTCGATCAGTTGAGCCTGCAACCCATCCGATTTAATCTGAGCGGCCTGCAGCTTCACTTCGGTTTCATTCTCAATGTGGCCTATCTTGTCTTTCCAGTGCAAAGCCTCAACCTTCGCTGCATTGAGTTGGCGTTGAAGTTGAGCTATTTCCTCTAGACAAGACGATAAGGTGACACAGTTCGGAGAAGACTACAAAAATGGAAACAAATTTCTCATAAGAAATAAAGTTTTCATTAATTCAGCAAAACACGTCATCCCACTGATGACGAAGTACATGCTACAAAAAAAAAAAAAAAAAGACGAGGAGGCGATCAACTGACCTCCTCCTCATTTTGAGCTGCACTTTCTGGAGCTTCGGCTTCAAACCCGGCATCGCCATCAGCCTCGGTTCTTTTCGGGGCGGCATTCAGCTCGGCAACGATTGCATCCATGACTGGATTGTGATCCACCGAACTGTCCCGAATTACTTCGGCAGTTAGCAGGTCAGTAGAGGCCGCCAGGCTCTCAAGGAGAGGAACCGCCTTCAGATTTTTCAGGACGATCTCCGCGAAGCTGCGGTTCAGGTCCTCCTCGGACACCTCCTTGTGCTCGTACTTCGCCTTATCGAGGTCCAGAATGTCCTCGGCGACAGCCTCCACAGTCTCGGTGACACTTCGGTCTATCAACAACTCCGCCACGTCGCCGCAAAAACCCGAGAAGAACTCGGATAGGAAGAGCCTTTCAGTATAGGCTCGGAGAACGGGCCCTTGGCGAGCCACAACATCGGCCTCGGCCGATTCCAATTTGGCCTTCAGCAGGGCCACCTCTTTCCGAGCCGCCTCAGCCGCGGCAACAGCATCGTCCGCCTTATTTTTGGCCTCCCAGGCCTCCAGCCTAGCAGCAGCAAGCTCGCCAGTTAAGCTGGCCTTCTCCTCTTCCAACTGACGACGGGTTCGGTTTGTTTCATTGAACTTCGAAACCCCGTCGTTTAAGAAGCTGGTGAGGGTGGACGCACTTTTCACCAACCCGTCCACCCAATTATAAAAGCTTGCCGAGACCAGATCGGCATCCTGCAGATGACAAGCAACATCAGTGCACGAGAAACATCAACCCAACATAGAGAGGGTTGAAATTCTTACATCGGGATAAACCCGGCGTTGTTCTTCCAGTTCCACCACTGCACTAGCCGAGGGCTGGCCTACAGTTAAAGTCTCGTTGCCAGTTACCGAAGCTTTCTTGCTCGGCTTCGGCACCTTCGTCCGACGAACTAATGAGTCAGGAGAGGGTGACCTCAATGGAGATAACTCGGGTACACTTGCAGTTCGTTCCGAGGACACCTCGGAACCCACCTTTTCCGACGCTGCAGGGTCCTCGGACCTCGGCCTCTTCCTGTCTTTCACCAGTTTCACCACTGCAACCAAAGTTAAGAAAACATTACGCACGATAGACCAAATATCTTGCAAAAAAATAGAAAGATACGGAAGGAGACCTCACCCTCCTCGGGATACGAGGTGTTCGGGTTAAACGGGCTCAGCCCGGCCGACACAAGCTCGGCTTCGGTGTAATCCCGTAAAAGTGTACCTAGCTGATCTAACCTAGCCACGGCATCAGCCAGGTCTACATTGGGATCCTGACTCTCTGGCTTACTACCTTTCTCTCGCCACACGAGGTGGGGGACCTCGGTAGAGTGACAAAAAAAGAATTTATTCTGCCAGTTCGCAAGTTTTGATTCCGTCACTAAACGAAACGAATCCTTACGAACCGGAGTCAAATAGAACCATCCCGTTTCACCCAGTTTAAAAAAGAACAAATTCAGTATCAGGTCTACTGATACCGGTATACCCATTCTCGAAGCTTCTACAGCTAATCCTACAAGCTGTTTAAAGGAGTTCGGTGCAATTTGCCCCATTGCAATACCGAGCCTACGAATTAAAGCCCCGAAGACCGGAAACAAAGGGAACCGAAGACCGTGTTTCAAACTGTCTTCGTATACAGTAAAGAAACCGTCCGGAATAGGAGAACAAGCTCTATCCCCCGGACCGGGAGCTACTATCAATACAGAGGACGGAAATTGATATTTTCTACAAATATTTATAATTTGTTCGGCGCTAGACGACGACCCATAATCCTGGACTTTGCCCTCAGTCATCGGAGCAAGGCGACGACACTCAACTACCCTAGGAGACAAAGAATCTACAGTGAACGTACTTATTTTTACATTTGACGGTAAAGATGCCATCGGGGGCGGCGATGACCCACCAATGACTTCATCGTCGTTACCCCTACCACTGGAAGAAGGAGAAGAAGAAAAATCCATAACTTACTTGTAAAATTTATCGGCGGAATGACTCCTAACGATGATTGATGGCACAAACGTACGGCGAGTCTAGCAACGACAGATGGGAGGCGGCGGCTCTTTTTCAGAATTCAAATTAGGGCGAAATGGGGAAGAAGGCGTACAACGGAAGTTTTATTCAAAAACTTCCGCCCCATTCAACTCCTACCATCACAGCGCAACACGTGTCCCATTAACTCGGGACTCCAACAGTCGCTCCGTGCTCGGTTTCGCTCTTCAAATCGAGATCGGCCTACAATTCGACCTCGTCGAATTTCTAAATTTCGACGGGGCAATGTCATTTCAGCAAAAACCTCGTCTTCACGAGGACGGAAGACAATTCGGCTTTGGTGACTTTTCAAAGTCGACGAAGCAATGTAATTTTCTAATGAGGCGGTACGCATTTCGACTTTGTCGAAAACTAATTTCCGAAGGGGCAATGTGAAGTTAAGCTCGACCTCGCTCTAACGCGGCGGTAAAATTTTGACTATGTCGAACTTCTAATTTCGACGGGGCAATGCACTTTCATTACTCCTACTTCAACTTTCTCCCCCTTGTCACACCCTCACTTCCATATCTTTTTGGGGGGGGGATGTGATAGGATATAGCCTAGCTACTAGGCCCAAGCATCGAGCCTAATATAATTGGGCTCCGATAGTTAAGCTCGGCCAACGCAGCTCGGCCCAATTAGGACCCTATGCAGTTCGGCCCAGTCAGCACAGCTCGGCCCAACCAACTACAATTTACTTCTACACTAAGGCAACTCCTACATCGACTATAATTGAAGATCTAAGAGATATAGAAGCTCGGTGTTTATCCAATAAAGGAGGAGATCAAGCCAAAGAGTCCAAATAGGAAAAGACTTGTAATCCTAGTCGGATTCCGTATGTAAATACCTATAAATAAGGGTTGAGAATAGATGGAGAGGGGAGAACAATCTTTTGTAAGCCTCACGCATAAAGCTAATAAAGCATACATACTTTCCGCCCCGTGGACGTAGATCTTTCGATCGAACCACGTAAATACTTAGTGTCCTTTACTTTCGTGTTTTTTAATTCCTTGTTTTGGTGCCTAAATCATCATTGAAAAGCAAGATTCATCATGTTCTCATATGATCCAACGAATGAAAATGTTCTCATATAATCCAATTCTTATATAGGGAAAGGTTCTTATGAAAAATTATTATTTTGTAAAATCTATAATAGCACATATAAAAAAATATGAAAATATATCTAAATAAACATGGTTTTTATGTTCTCACGGATGGGAGGGTTCTCATAATATCTTTCTCCTATTTTAATAATTAGCAACTTTTTTTTTTAATTTTTACTTTTTAATTTTTACCGTGACAGGTAATAATAGCGCAACAATTATAAATAAGTCTCCTTCCACATCTCTCCGTCGTTCGATCTCCTTCTCTCTCCTCTCTCTCCTCTCAAATTTCTCCATCTTCGCCCAATCATTCTTCTCCCTTTTCCCTTCACAGCGCGCCAAATACAAATTCCCCAGGTGAACACACATCACTCCCACTCAGTAGTATATGTGCGTGTGTATTATACATATATACTGATGCATATTTTATAAATCAGATGCTGCTAATTTCTCTCGATCATGTATGAATGCTATGAAATAGTTATACAGCTTATTGCTTCGCAAGATCGATTGTTTTTTAGTGTTTTTCCGAATCGCTGATTTCTTAGATTTTTGCCTTTTTTGTTTCTTTTGGTTTATGCGACTAGGGTTTTTTTTTTCCTGCTTTTTGTTGAGGAAAAATGGCGGACAGTCCCGATGGCCATGGCGGCTACGAAAACGGCGGGGACCACAGCCCGCAGTCTAGCGTGCGGAAGCAGGATCGTTCTCTTCCGATTGCGAACATCGGCCGCATAATGAAGAAAGCGCTGCCGCCGAATGGAAAGATTGCTAAGGATGCTAAAGACACCTTTCAGGAATGTGTGTCTGAGTTCATTAGTTTCGTTACCAGCGAGTATGAGCTCTTTCGTTTCTTATATGTTTTAATCGAGGTATTTTTTAATCAAAGTCTTTCGTTGTTTGGTTTGAGGTTTTATTGCTTTTTTTTTTTTCTGCTATCTATAAGAGTCTGTAACATTTGCATTTGCATTTGATGTTTGGCTGATTGAATTTGTGGACCATTTGAATTTGGTGTTAATTGCTTTGAGATGTTCCTGCCTTCTTTGGGTGAAAGTAAAACTGTCTCTTTTCTGATTCAGCTTGTATATGAACTCAAAATTGATACAACAGGACTCTGGATGAATTAATTCGGGCTCTATATGGTTATTTTAGCCAAATAACTTGTGTTGGTTTTCTTTTTTCTGTTTTTAATAGAGTTATTAGGGTTTCTAGTCCAGTCCTAATTGCTGTTTGTGTAAATTGTGCTCTATAATATGGGAAGCTACTTATTTTGTAAGCATAGCCTCTTAAATGTCAATATTAGTGTCATTTACCATTTTGATTTTAATTATTCAACCGCTATAAGTTTGCTTCGATAATGTGAGATCAGTGAGGGATTGCTCGTAGACGTTGGAATACTTCTTTTCCAATAAATTTTAGCATGATTATTAGTTAATGTCATTTACCACTTATGATCTGTGAATAATCATGCCCAACACATTAAGTCGGCATTACAAAATCATGGAGTTGATGGTACTGACAGTTAGTTGTTAAATGGATTACATTACATACTTGATTATTGCCTGCTTCATTATGTGATCCTACTCAGTTTATGTCTCTATCTCTCATTTTATTCTACAATTGGATATCTACTTTTTTCTGTATGGATCTTTGCTGAAATTATATTTTTCCATTAAAAGGTAGAAATAAAGGACTGGAAAATGTAGTGATTCACATGTATACTTACGCAAGTTGTTATTTAAGGTAAAGATTTGTGCTTTTAAAATTATTTGTAGTTTCATTGGTACTTATGCATATGTGAGAGTGTTAGCTTTTGTCACCGTCAATGATCATTGCCCACTTATGCTTTAAATTGTGACCTAGAGCTTTAGTGAAAGTGTCAATGTACATTCATTATTATACAAGCTCCTTTGTTTGGCATTTCGACGAAATCTCCAGGGAGATTCTCCTGTTTGCAACCGAGCTTAATGCAGATATCCGTAATTCAAATTATGATGACGTAAAGAATTGAAGGTTTGGTACCTTTTTTTAGTAAAACACTCACCTTCTCCAACAGTTATGCCGCTGCTGGCTCATTTTAACACATACGGCTGCATAAAGTATGTCGTTTTCTGCAATTTTTGTCCTTTCTTTCATATATCATGGGTAACATTTCAAACTGCTGTACAAGTGTTCAACGCAAACAAAAATGACCAGTGGCTATCTTTCTCACTCTGATTGCTGCCTTCTATAGCCACCCTCTGTTGTTATTCGATAGAGTAAATCCTCTTTATTCATGGTTTTTAGTCGACCAATAGCCTCGTTCTGTTAAATGAGGAAGAGTACCATGTTGGTAGGAAATCCATGTAATTCTTTTTGACTATTTGAAGCTTTAAAAATTACTCTTGTACCTTAGGCTTGGCATTTTACTTTTGATACTATAATCATCTCTAATAGTGAAAGTTCCTTGCCTTTGATTTGAGATATGCAAATTTCTCTATGATGGTATTGTGTGATTATGTTGCAGTTGTGCAAATAATTATATAAGTGTATAACCAGATATGAGTAGCTCAAGCATCTTTTTTCGTGAAACTTTTACTCTCTCGATTAACATGTCAACTTCTATTGGGCTTTTTATAGGGCTAGTGATAAATGCCAGAAAGAGAAAAGAAAGACGATAAACGGGGCTGATTTGTTGTGGGCTATGGCAAGTTGGCAACCTTAGGTTTTGAGGATTATATTGCTCCACTGAAGGTCTATTCGGCTAGGTATAGAGAGGTATCTCAAGCTCTCTTTTCTTATCCACTATTCTCTATTCTTTGGTGGTTCACATTTTCCTTGAACCCTTTTGATCTACTACTACTATTTTGCTTATCTGCTCCCATAATTTGATCAAAAAACAATATATATGATGTCTTAGAGCCTTTCCTGACTGTTACTTTCCTACTAGAAGAAAAAAAAAAGGATGCACAAGTTCGAACTAACCCTCTTATTTTTTTTGTTCTTTGTACTTCCCTTGGTTGATGATATGGACTGATCTTGATGTTACATTTAGAGGTAAAAAAACAGTTGCAATACATTCCCATTTCGTCAAACCTGCCAATTTCATTTTATAAATTTTAAGTCATGACCTATGACCAGGGTGACACCAAAGGTGCTGCTAGGGGTGCAGATGGAGCTCCGAAGAGAGATACAGTCTGAACTCGGCTAAGTTCTGATGCACAGTTTAACTTTCAAAAACCACCATTATTATATCTCTACAATTATGTCGGTGAAACATAATGTATTTCCTCAACTCTTACCCCATGGATGACTTTGGCAGTTTGCTCATCAAGGCTCTTTTCCACAAGGCTTCGGCTACTCAAACTCCCAAATCGAATATTAAGTGAGTTTCCTTCGCCAAACCATCATTTATCTCTATCCTTTATCTATGTTTTCTAGATTTGGGAAAACCATACATCCGTTGAGCATATCATATCTATAAATACCCGACGCTTTTGGAACAGGGAGCAAAATGTCGTTCGGCTTTCTGAAATTGCAAGATAGCTGCAAAGATACAATCTCAGGATACATGTTGAATTGATATTAGCTTTAATGTGGCTGGGATTTCTATAGGCACACATATATATATATATATAAATACGTATGTAAACGGAAATAAAGTTTGTGCTATTATCCTTTGCTATTTGTGATTTGTATATCTCGGAATCTCAGCATATTCTGTTTTTGTAATTGTTTTCGAGTATATTTAGCATTTGATGATAAATCTTCAACGGTTGCTGTGTAACGGTGTGCTCTTGGCTGAGCTGCCGAATTAAGTCCGGCCCAATCTCAGACTGGGCTTTGAACAAATTCAGGCAGGCAGATATTTGACCCAATGGGCTTGGCTTGGCTTGGCCGGATTACTAATCTATATAATAATAACGATTACCATAATTATAGAATGTATAAATAGGCAATTACCATATATATCTATATTAATTTTTTTTGAGAATATATGCTATAGATAAATCACGCAAAAGGTTGCATCTCTAAATTATCTTAAACAGTATATGAACTAGTAAGAATATTATTTTATCCAAATCTGTTTCTTTCACTTCTACATGAATATGACCGGTTTGCAAACTAGCACATGTTTCGAACATCAAAATCTTCAAAGTCTAATTTGCATATTCTTAAAAAAAGAAAAGAAAGAACCTATTTAATTAGGCTGGGTCATATTTAAGCTATATATCATGGGATTGTGACCCAATATCTTATACAACTTACATAGAGCGGATAAATGCACAACTTCAAGCTTATGGAAATACAAATCCCACAAATATCAAAGGCGTGAAAATAAAGAAAAGCAAATTACACAAGTAACAGTCGCTAAACTCGGTTAAAACTGATAATTGGGAATTTGTACAATTATGCACCAAAAACATACTTTGGGTGTATATTTAATTTTCACCTTATCATATCCCTATTATATAGTTGAGGAGAAAATTAGAGGAAGGATGAATATACAAGTATACGTACAAGTCTCCTCAAAAAAGCATGGCTTCTCAAAACTCAAATATTTGAGATACTCGATAGGCATCACCTTGGATGCTGAACTCGAGAGTCGCCCCATCTTCCATTTGCTGGAGGAAATTCTCCCATTCCTCACCTACCATTTCGTAAGCGATTTCATGAGGTTGACGAAGGGTTCGCCTAGATTCCAGTTTGACAAGATATTCATTGTCTGTGTTAAGATGGGTTATCGTGAAATCTCCGCGTGGGAATTCTTTAGCTTCATTCTCCTGGAACACAACGGTTCCATAGTCAATCACCTTCCTAAACGTCCTTGGTGCCTCCTCCCCACCATCCTCCACCTCTTGTTCTTCTTCTCCATCAGCTTCAACTTCCTCCTCCCCACCATCCTCCACCTCTTCTTCTTCTTCTCCATCAGCTTCAACTTCCTCCTCCCCACCATCCTCCACTTCTTCTTCTTCTCCATCAGCTTCTTCTTCCTCCTCCCCACCATCCTCCACCTCTTCCTCTTCTCCATCAGCTTCATCTTCCTCCTCACCACCCTCCTCAACCTCTTCTTCTTCTTCCTCCCCACCATCCTCCACCTCTTCTTCTTCCTCCTCACCACCATACTCCACCTCTTCTTCCTCCTCCTCCCCACCATCCTCCACCCCTTCTTCTCCCTCCTCACCACCATCCTCCACCTCTTCTTCTTCCTCCCCACCATCCTCCACCCCTTCTTCTTCTCCATCAGCTTCTTCTTCTTCCTCCTCCCCACCATCCTCCGCCTCTTCTTCTTCTCCATCTCCATCAGCTTCTTCTTCCTCCTCCCCACCATCCTCCGCCTCTTCTTCTTCTCCATCAGCTTCACCTTCCTCCTCCCCACCATCCTCCACCTCTTCTTCTTCTCCATCAGCTTCAACTTCCTCCTCCCCACCATCCTCCACCTCTTCTTCTTCTACATCAGCGTCTTCTTCCTCAGCAACATCACCTCCATCATCAATGCTGCGTAAAAAGAACAAATTAATGATAAGAAAAGGAATAAATTGATAACAAGAAAAAGGAACAGATTCAAGAACTACGAAACGGAGCTGTCGAGAGAAATCCTTAACAAGAAAAAAATAAATAAAAAGAAGCACAGTTATACGCAATGATCCAATCACTACTGCGCCAATTAATTCAAGCAACCGACAGTAACATTGAAGATGAAAAAGCGGAAATAAAAACGGGTGAGGATGATGATGATGATTCCTAGATAATACTCGTAATTAAGAAACCTGAAACCCTATTTCCATACGAATTTTCCCTCCAAAAAAAAAAAAGAAAAAAAAAGAAGAAGAAAACGAATTACTAACGAACAAGAAAAGATCGAACAAATGCAATGAGCGAGAGAAATCATCGAAGTAAAACGAAGACGAAGAACAACGCAATCAATATCGAAAAGGGTAGGCAACGTAATCATGATTTACAAGAGAAATAAGAAAACCCCAATTCCAAAAGAAATTCTAGAGCAAATTTATACAAGAAACGGAAAAAATCTTAGAACAATGCACTGATCGAGCAGTAGAGATCGAGAAGTATTATTCGTTTTTTTCAATTTTTTTTGAAAGGAGAGAGAAGTACTGTATTCCACTAACAGAAAAGAACGAAAATCAAACGAAAACACATCAAACACATTAACTTCTCCAATTTCAAGAAGCTGTGGGGTGGGATATTGAAAAAGGGTTTGCAATGATGATTATTTCCTAGAACCCTACTTCCAAATTCCAAGAACAAACAAATTAATTAAGAAACACAAACAAAACAGAAGCAATCATTGCGCAAATTTCAATGAAAATCATCATCTCAAGAAAAAGGAGTAGAGAGAGAGAGGGAGAGTGGAAATACTATACCCTTGAATGCACCGCCGTTTTGCTGGGCGAAATTCTTCATGCGTAAAACCTCCAAAATCCAGAAACTCTTCAGGCCGTTCTCTCTTAGTAGCCATGATCAAACGAAAAGAAAAGAAAAAAAGCTGAATTCAGTGATTAATGAAGAGAGAGAGGAATGAATAGAGAGAGAAAGTGGAAATGCAGTGATGAAAGAAAGTGGAATGCAGAATGAAATTTTGCATGGCTCAAATAACGGTTATAAACTACTACTATATGGTTTCGAATTCCCCTTTTATTTTTTTTAAAATTTCTTTTCTTTAAAATAAACCCATAAACTCTTGAATTATATCATCTTTATTCTCTACGCCTCAATCTCATGCCATTTTTTGTTTTTGTTTTTTTTTTTTGAAAACGAGCCATTCATGTTTTTCGTTCATTTTTTTTATTAAATTAATCTATAAAAAATTTTATTTTAATTTATGGAAGATAGTATATCTAATTGTAGACTATAAAACCCTAACTGAAAATTGTTGACCCTTGTTCAAAAATAATAATTGAGGATTATTGTACCCTACTTAAGAAGTAATAAACCCTTACGCGTGATTACTACTCTAGGGTTAGCGCATTTCGATCAATCAATTAATATCTCATTAAAAAAGCCTAAATTAATTGGGTTTAAGAGCTGAGTTGGATTCTCGACTTGGAGTAGTAAATTAATTGAAGATATCATAAATAGATGTGATTAATTAAAATAAATTTAGAATATTCATTTTATTATATCAACGGACAAGATTAATTAGATGCCTTTACTATATATTTTCCTATATAATTTATTATGTAAATGATATATGAACGATTAATTAAGAATTTTAAGATTAATTATATTCTTCTTTTATCAAGCAAAAGGTTTTATTATACTCCCTCCCTCCGTCCCTGTATGTATATATATACAGTCTTTGATTATAATGTACAATATATATGGGTCAATGTATTATAACTTAATGGCATTCCTTTCCTATTATTCCATAAAAGACAAAAAAAAAATAAAAGTTATTTTAAAACTTATTATCAAAATGCTTGAAAAAAATTAATAAAAAAATATAATAACTTGAGAATAACAGAAACACTCTATTAATTCCATTTATAAAGTGATCATTATTATTATGTCACGAGAATTAAACTAAGTAGAGTTAAGATAAATAATATTTTTGCCAATAAATTTAGGTAACGAAAAAATCCCATTTGTTTGATAGCAGGATTTTTTTTATAACCTTTTCATAGCAAATTGAAAGTTTATGAAAGAAAAGAGAGAGAGAGAGATGTAATGAAGGTGGGCCCGTAAGTTGAGCAGCTGCCTCTGATTTGGGGAGGAAAATTAGACTTTTTAAAGGCAATTTGATCAAGTACATTTTATTACTACGGAGTATTAAAGAGTGGACAGTTGGCGACACGTGGACGGTAAATTTTATAATTGTGTGACTTTTATTATAGATTTATCTTTACACCCAAAGATAAATGAATTCTCTCACCATGTTAGCTTTTTACATAAAAAAAAAAATACTAGTTATTAAATATTATTGTAAGATCAGTTATCTTCAGTATTCACAAGACTTTGCACGTTAAGACATAACCATAATACTATTTTCATCTCACTTTATTAATCTCAATGTCTCGTTTCGTCCCACTTATTAGTTTTATTTTTTTAAATGGTAAAATATACTACTTAACTATAATTAATTTTTTTCTCTATACGTTGTGTTCTTTATGGTGGAAAATTTTTATGTGAAAAGAGAACAATCACTCTTTAAATTTTTTTTTTTTATTTCTCACCTTTACCACCTCCTTCTCTATGATGAAGAATTTTACTCTATGTTAGCAGAGACGATTCTTAGGGGACTGGTGGAGGCTAAAGCCCCCCTCCCCACTCCCTCCCTACTACTCCCTCCGTCTCGCCGAATTCGTCCATTTTGAATAGTGGTTTTTTTAGCACGTTTTTCAGTCGTAGTATCCCGTAAAAGAAAGAATTCTTTAAAAATCCATTTTAAAACCCATCATCGAGAAGCGTAGAAAAGCGTGCCAAAAAAGACAAAAAAGAAATGGGACGAATTCGGCGAGACGGAGGGAGTATATTAATTAATTTTTATATGCATAATTTTATGATTTTGAATAAAATATGGAAATAGTCCCCTCATTACAATGGCCGTTAGGACTTAAAATATAACTATTCTAAGTATGATTTTGTATATGATGAACAAAATAGTATCAAACTAACATCGTTTTACTAGAAAGTTATATATAGAAACTAAATAAAAAAACCATTTGTCAAGTTAACATAAAAGAAAGCAAATTCATTTCTATAGTCCGAACGCAGCCCCCTCGGAAAAAAAAAAAAAATCTAGATTAATATTTTCATTCCATGTTGGTGGGATAATATTTTTCTTCCATTGGATTGAAAATGAAGGGAAGAAAGAGAAGAAAGTGGGAAAAGGTGGAAAACATGAGAAATTTAAAGAGTGATTGCTCTCTTTTCCCGTGAAAATTTTCCACCATAGAGAACACGACCTTAAAATTGATTATAGCCACATATCCTCTCCTCCTTTAGTTTTTGCCCCGATCCAAATGAGACTAATGCCATGGGATGAAAGTAGTATATACATGTACATGTTTTCATTGATAATTACATGTGAGCATTGTTTTACTGATGTGTGATAAAATTATAATTAATCATTATAATATAATTAAATATATGAAATTTGTTAGGTTACTTAACTTGATGCGCATGACTATCAGTTTTTCTAATTCTTGTGCTCAAGTTACTGCCACACAAGCTATATTTCATATCCAAAATTTTAAGTCCTCTAATGTAGTATTGACTAATTAGAACATTGGCATTATTCTGCGGCCTTTGTCATTGACTAGAACACATTCTCCACATATTCTTGGTGCCACATTACACCCATTTTTGGCACCAGTTTTGTAGCATAAATAGTCACAATAAAATTGTTATATTTGAGTTTTAAGCACGAACAAAAGATAAAGAGCGTAGTTGTTATAAAAATGAACATGGATGCTCAAGAAAAAACTAGCTAGCTCTTGTAAATATGTATAAACCATTTAATTTATTGATCTAATTATTCAGACATTAACACATGAAGGTAGTTTATAGGTGTTGAAATATAATTATTTGGACATAACATTAACGCATGAAAAATTATCAAATTGGAATTGGTTTGAACTTCCACTCTTTGAGTTGGAAAGTGGATGGACCATCATAGACGAGCATGGCTTGAAGAGTTTCGAGTTTCGCAGTGAAGATTTCGTTCGCGGTGAAGGTCAAAAGCAAGATGTTGATCGGATGCACGATGCCGGTGGTGGTCGAAACTAGCTTCTCCACACTCACCAGCATGTAATTCCTCTTCCCACGCTTCATTCAATTCATCACAGGTACAAAATCAAATCAAACCAACATATTGTTAGTGTTGCATGTATTATTCTCCCTCCGTCCCATAAAATTAGTAGTCTTGAACACAGGTTCAACCGATTCCAAGACTTAGTGAAATCTAAATTAGAAATTAAAGAGTAAATTGTGGGTAAAATTAAAGTGGAGTAATTATGCTTGAGCTAGGTACGAGCACATGACAGCGTAACTCAGACTAAATTTATGAGACGGGAGGGAAGCAAGAGTATATATTTCTTAGCAAGAGATATATATAGTACCATGAGAGTGTTGATTTCCCGGACTGCAAACTTGGATGCCGCCATGGCTGTATCGCGAAAATTCTTGTCGGTCAGACTATGCGGAACGAAAATATTGTATCCACGCCAAGCAGGGACAACAGAGAAATCAAAGTACAAATCCACATCGTAACCCTAATAGATATATATTGATTCTATATTATAGCATGGTATGCACAAAGAAAGAAAGAAAGAAAGAAAGAAAGAAAGAAGCATATATACGATGAGTTTTAAAATAACTTAAATTTTTTTTTCTTTTACGGATGATGAGTTTTAAAATAACTTTTTTAATTTTTTTTCTTTTACGGGATACTACAACCCGTAAAAGAATTTTTATAACGTGGACTTATAAAATTACAAAATTTGCTTGAACTTTGACCTTTGTAGTGACTTTATGATATGAACTTTTAAAAATTGCAAAATTAACCTGAACTTTGACCCTTATAGTGATTTTATGTCCTGAACTTGCAAAAATTACAAAATTGGCCTAAACTTTGACCATTGTATTTGTATTGACTTTATGACCCGAACTTAAGTTTGACCCTATAAAATTCGACGACGGAAAATCGACGTATACTCTCTCTCTCTCTCTCTCTCTCTCTCTCTCTCTCTCTCTCTCTCTCTCTCTCTCTCGTTTAGATGAACGCACGACGTACTCTCTCTCTCTCTCATTTAGATGAATTCACGACTTTAAGTTTACAATGAAAAAATAAGACAACTTTAAGTTTACAATGAAAAAATAAGTGTGTGTTGGTTGTTTAGATGAATGTAGAACTTTAAATTTACAATAAATCTATATGTTTTTGTCAATGTTATAAAAGTCGCTAGTTGGACGGTGGAGGGGGGACTAGGGCCTAGGCGGCTAGGCGGGGCCTAGACGGATTAGAAACATATTATGTATTTTTATTATTTTTACATTATGCCATCAGTTAAAAACTATATTAACATTTATTATTCATAATTTTATTATCAAATTCATAATAAAAACATAGAATATACTACTAATAATTAATAATCCAATTCAATAAATTTCATAATGTACAACAAATTTTTCTAACTTTCAACATAATATCAATATGTATAGAATTCAATATTTGTAATATAATTTAGCACTAAATTCGTCTAGACATCCAAATCATGTATACAAACGACCTAGTGTCATGGCCTATGTCGGAGTGAATGGCGGGTGGCGACGGGGTGAAGGAGAAGGGATGGTCACTAGAGTTCGATTTGGAAGAGAAATTGGAGTCGGGCGCCGATTTGGGGAAGAAAAGGGATCAAAAGGAAAGAAAGAAAATAAGTTGGGCCACTGATTATTGTTATTGGACCATTCACAAATTAATGGGCGGCTGGAGTGTTGCTGTTGGGCTAGTTGAAGTTTAGTTAATTGCTTTTGCAATTTAGTCATTGAGTCGTGTGTTGTTGTTTTCATTTTAGCAACTTTAGTTTCTTTTCTTCCAAGTAATAGTCTATTAGTATAAGAATGAGTCTTGTTTACAGAACTAACCAAGTAATGAAATATCTGCTTTTCTACCTCTCTCTCGGTTCTCTCTACTTTCTCTCTAAATCTTCCTCTAATTCTCTGTATCTTCTCTCTATTTCTTCTACAAATCCTCATGAATCCCCTTGGGTCCACTACACCTAGTTAACGTAAATATCAATTAAACACACCTAGAGACTAATTAAATTTTAATCTGACCAACAGTTAGGATGTCGCTAAGTGCCTAGTCGGATTTAGCATTAGTCGGGTCGGTGAAGTGCCGCCTAGCGCCTAAGCAGGGACTAAGCAGACCTAGGCGGAAACTTTTAGAACACTGGTTTTTGTATAGCGGTGATGGTTAACACCTTACACCAAAAGTTTCGAATTTGAATCTTCAATGACATGATATTTAAATTTCAATCGTTTCAAAATAAAATAAAATAAAAACAAACACAAAAACGTAGTCGCAATGAGTTTTATTGAAAATAAAAATGAACCTGCCGAAGCGAAAAACTAGCTAGCTATCTCTTAATATTAGGTCATCATCATCATCATCATCACTTGGCTTCCCTGCGAAATGGTGAAACGAGGCTTTCAACAAAAGTAAAAGCGCCAACTACGCCATGATCACCAAAGCTTCTCTCCACGAGACACGTGTCTTCTTTTTTATCATAGATATAATATTTTCGAATGTCAGTAGAGCTAGTGACCGCCTTGATAAGATTGCCGTCGCCGTCGCAGAAATACAGAGGCTTTAGATAAGAATAGCGAAGCGGATATACATCGGCGTAATCAATCTTCAAGTCTTGCTTCCATATTCCACACGAACCGACGTAGATCCACACAACGAACTTGCAGCGGTAGTTCATAAAAAGGCACAAGCTTCCCCTCAAAACGCTCAGATCCAATTTGTTGTTCCGCCATCTGGACGTGCAGAGAGACTGCGGCAGCTGCGGCGGCAGCGGCAGCAGCCGGAACTCCTCCGTCGATACGAGGAAGGAGATGATAGCAACATTGGAGCGAATCCTGCTCTGCTCGAAATCGGTCCAGAGGTAGCGGAGCAGCCAGTGGATCGCTCCGCCTGCAAAGCGGCCGATCGGAGATAGAAAATGGAATTCCGGCCAATCGTTGAGGTGATCTGGTAACTGATCGGCGATCTTCCTCCGGAAATCGGCGATCTCTCTCCAGGAATCGGTGTTCAGAGAATACAGCTCGGTCTCGCCTAGGAAATCGCGATGGATTTTCAAAAGCTTGTAGTCGTCGGAGACGGAATCGTACCCCAATCCGTACACGAATACGGACACGCAGGTGCCGAGGATGCGAGTTCCGATCTGCGGCGGACAAGAGGGGCGGGGGAGTTTCCGGTAGAGCCGCGTTGAAGGATTGTATAAACACAGTGTGTGGGCGCTTTGGAGTTCGAAACAGAGGAGTTGGTCGCAGGAGACTTGAGAGCACAGATTGAATTCTGAGGGGAAAGGGAAGACGAAATTAGGGCAACTCAAATTCAAATTCAAATTCAAATTAGGGCAAATCAGAGCTGATGCTCTCTTCTCCGCCTCCTCCTCCTCGGAGTAAAGTCTCAGCATCAACATCTCACGGCCGCGATACTTCCGGATGAATTCTCCGCCCATAATCATCCGATTCCATGTCTCCGAAACCGTCGAGTAACGGAGGAGCGATTTCACTGGGAGGTTCAACAGTATTTTCTCCACCAGCTCCGCCGGGATATGGCGCCGCTGCTCCGCCGCCGTCGACATCAAATCAAAACCAAATAAAACTAGTAACGTAATTTGTTTGTTCTTATTTAATTATTATAATTACTAATTACGTAGTAGATTAGATATTCAAGATCACGATTCAATCATCCCCAAACCCTAATCCAATATTCATATATATCGTTTCTCCGTCACATAATCTTTTTTATAGAGGTGGCATGTGTTGGTTGGGGGGAGAAATTGATGGGATTTCTTTTTTCCTTGTGTTATTATTATTATTATTATTATTATTATTATTATTATTATTATGTTGAGATTATGATTGGATTTTTTTTAAGGCATGTGTATCATAAGGTCTTGGGGGTGTGGACTACTGGACTTGTATGTTAATTATTGTAATATTTGTAATATATTTCCTAAAATGTATGGTAAGAATTAGTGTTAATCATTATATACTCCCTCCATTTCGTGGAATTTGACTCATTTGCTTTTGGCAATTGCTGACACGTTTTTTCACGCTTCTTGATAATGAGTTTTAAAATGGATTTTTGAAGATTTCTTTCTTTTACGGGGTACTACGACTGTTGTAGTATCCCGTAAAAGAAACAAATCTTCAAAAATCCATTTTAAAACTCATTATCAAGAAGCATGGAAAAACGTGCCAGCAATTGCCAAAAGCAAAGAGGTCAAATTCTATGAAATGGAGGTAGTATATTATTTTATTGTTGCCCGCTAATCATATCAAAAAATTTGCGGAAGTCTTTGAAGTTAATTTTGTAGCAGTTGTTATCCTTTATCCACCACATCGTGAACACATTTAATGTGCACATTACTAATGTGGCCGTTTAACGTTAATAATTTTCTATTTAAGATTTAGTCCATGTTTGGGTCACTGTTTTTTTTGTATGGAAAAAAAAACAATTAATTGATTCTATTACTTATTGAAGATAACTAAACTCATATTTATTTATCTACTATGTATTGATCTTATATTTCATTGTGAGTAAGACGACGAAGCATAACTTATTTGGTAATGTCTTTTCTTTTCAACCAAAAAGTCGAGAGTTCAAGTTAACTCGACTCAGTGTTGTGTTGTACACTAAAAAATATAAATCAAACTATCAACACAGACACAAGTATAGTAAGGCTTTAATTATTAAATTAATAAGGTATTATCTAAATATTCCTCTAGAACTCATGCAAATCGTTAAGAGATTAGATAATTTAGGTCAAAACAAACTAAATAGTCGAAAAAGATAACAAATTCCATGAAGAATTATTGGAGATTTTCATACAATTATTTCTCACACAAAATTTAAATGTATAATATTTAAAGAATTAATTAAATTAATATGCATGCCTCTAAACCTCACCTGCTGCATATTATATATCACACGTAGAAAAAGTAACAAAGGTACTCTAAATATTACCCCTAAATATTACTCCTTACATCCTAATTAGTTGACGGGAATGTTTAGTGTATAAAGTATATTGTGTTTAGGATGGTGGCAGCGAAGATCGATTAAATCTACAAAAAAATAAAAATCAAAGCTTGATCGCTATGTAGCAATTACACGCGTTAACTAATATGGGACGAACAAAAAAAACAAATACGCGTCAACTAATATGAATAGAGGAGTACTAAAGTTCGTCTATAATTTATACAAAAATCCTACATTTTCATAAATCAATTCCAATATCTAATATCCAATTCTAGAAACTTACCACAAATGGGGTATATATTAAAATAGTCATTTTAGATAATAAAAATACTTTTTTAGCCACCATAATAAAAATCAACTTTTATAGCCATTTTAGACGATCATTGTCTGAATTACCCCGTCCTAATTTTTCATTTAATTTTACTTCCTCTTTTCAGTTCCATTTATTTTTAGATTAAACAAAAAAATAAACCACAAAAATTCATATTTTGCAAAGGTTGAACATTTATTCAGCCGCGACGAAATGTGGGAGAGTGATTGAGTTAAAACTTGAACTCAATAACCATCAATTTCAATGGCCACTGGAAGCGAGAAACATACGAAAAAGAAGATATGATGCACCAATTAAACTTGTATCAAACCAATCCAAATAAATTCTCTTTATCTCAATTGATTGCAATGGATAATTAACAGAAAACAAAAGAAATCGCCGCCACCCATAGCCAGATTCAGAAAAATAAAAAACAATGGAACGAAAAAGAAATAATTATGTGTATGTATAATCGAAAATTCAGGATAAAATTTTATAAAGGAAAAAAAAGGTAGAATAAGAAGGAAAAGTAGAAACTAAAGCAGGAAGAATATAGTGAATATAGAAAATGAAAACAAAAAAAAAGTAAAGAATGAAAAATAAAGGGTATTTTAGACTTAACAAAAAAATAGCTAAAAAAGTTGTACTATTTTATAAATATGGCTAGAAAAATGGTTATTTTTAGGAAAAAATGCAAATTAAATCGTTAACTTAGTATGACATTGTAAATTTACCGCTAACTTTCAATTTTTTCCTACAAATCGCTAACTTTTTAAGTAGTTCAATTTTCCCGCCGATCAAGTTTCCGGCAAAGTCAGAGCTGACAAGGCAGTACACTAGGACAATGTAATAATACACGTAGCATTTTCAATAAATAAAATCATCCAAGTGTGAAACGACGACTGTAGCTGCGAATTCGAATGCGCCGACGACGAATTCGAGTTGGGATCTTCTTGTTGGGAGACGTAACTAACTGGGCGAGAAGCATAGCAGCCCATTTGTCGAATGCTAACCACAGAAAACCGAAAGCCGGTCCTTTTTTTTCCCTTTTTTTCTCCGAAATGGAAGTCAAAGTACAGTAATCGATCGAAACTTTTCCACCCCTTATCTCTTTGCGGCCTTTCTCCAGTCACTTTGAGGACAATGTGGAGAGAGATTGAAAGAGAAGGGTGCAGCAAAAGTTTTTGGTGAAAGAGGTTTAGGGTTTCAATTGCTTTCATCCAATTTAATAGGGCTAGTTCTTCACCCAAATTAAATTCATAAAACGACGTCGTTTTCTTTAGTTAAAACAGCGTCGTTGAGTTCGCCGGTCGGATAATTCCAACTCATTCAGAGGCACGTCAGCTTTGATTTGGGGAAAATTTGAAAAAATTGAACTACTTAAAAAGTTAGCGATTTGTGAGAAAAAATTGAAAGTTAGCGGTAAATTTGCAACGTCAGACAAAGTTAACGATTTAATTTGCATTTTTTCCTTATTTTTATGTATTACCACAAACGACGGCTAATAATTAGTAAATTCATTTTCTTGAATTTTTATTTTTATTTTTACCGTGACAGGACTAATAATAGCGCAGCAGTTATAAATAAGCCTCCTTCCTCATCTCTCCGTCGTCCGATCTCCTTCTTTCTCCTCTCTCTCCCCTCTCAGATTTCTCCATCTTCGGCCAATCATTCTTCTTCCTTTTCTTCCCTTCACAGCGCGCCAAATACAAATTCTGCAGGTAAACACACATCACTCCCACTCAGTATATGTGTGTGTGTGTGTTTTATACATATACCGATGCATATTTTATAAATCAGATGCTGCTCATTTCTCTCGATCATGTATGAATGTTATGAAATGGCTATACAGCTTATTTCTTCGCAAGATCGATTGTTTTTTAGTGTTTTCTGAATCGCTGAATTCTTTAGATTTTCGCCTTTTTTTTTTCTCTCTTTTGGTTTGTGCGACTAGGGCTTTTTTTTCCCCTGCTTTTTGTTGAGGAAGAATGGCGGATAGTCCCGATGGCCATGGCGGCTACGACAACGGCGGAGACCACAGCCCGCAGACTAGCGTGCGGGAGCAGGATCGTTCTCTTCCGATTGTGAACATCGGCCGCATAATGAAGAAAGCGCTGCCGCCGAATGGAAAGATTGCTAAGGATGCTAAAGACACCTTTCAGGAATGTGTGTCTGAGTTCATTAGTTTCGTTACCAGCGAGTATGAGCTCTTTCGTTTCTTATATGTTTTAATCGAGGTATTTTTTAATCAAAGTCTTTCGTTGTTTGGTTTGAGGTTTTATTGCTTTTTTTTTTTCTGCTATCTATAAGAGTCTGTAACATTTGCATTTGCATTTGATGTTTGGCTGATTGAATTTGTGGTCCATTTGAATTTGGTGTTAATTGCTTTGAGATGTTCCTGCCTTCTTTGGGTGAAAGTAAAACTGTCTCTTTTCTGATTCAGCTTGTACATGAACTCAAAATTGACGATACAGGACTCTGGATGAATTAATTCGGGCTCTATATGGTTATTTTAGCCAAATAACTTATGTTGGTTTTCTTTTTTTCTGTTTTTAATAGAGTTATTAGGGTTTCAAGTCCAGTCCTAATTGCTGTTTGTGTAAATTGTGCTC
Organism: Mentha longifolia; assembly: GCA_001642375.2. Taxonomy (NCBI): domain Eukaryota; kingdom Viridiplantae; phylum Streptophyta; class Magnoliopsida; order Lamiales; family Lamiaceae; genus Mentha; species Mentha longifolia. The sequence goes on along the minus strand of CM038118.1, from coordinate 32,870,875 downwards.
TATAATATGGGAAGCTACTTATTTTTTAAGCATAGCCTCTTAAATGTCAATATTAGTGTCATTTACCATTTTGATTTTAATTATTCAACCGCTATAAGTTTGCTTCGATAATGTGAGATCGGTGAGGGATTGCTCGTAGACATTGGAATACTTCTTTTCCAATAAATTTTAGCATGATTATTAGTTAGTGTCATTTACCACTTATGATCTGTGAATAATCATGCCCAACACATTAAGTCGGCATTACAAAATCATGGAGTTGGTGGTACTGACAGTTAGTTGTTAAATGGATTACATTACATACTTGATTATTGCCTGCTTCATTATGTGATCCTACTCAGTTTATGTCTCTATCTCTCATTTATTCTACAATTGGATATCTACTTTTTTCTGTATGGATCTTTGCCGAAATTATATTTTTCCATGAAAAGGAAGAAATAAAAGACTGGAAAATGCAGCGATTCACATGTATACTTACGCAAGTTGTTATTTAAGGTAAAGATTTGTGCTTTTAAAATTATTTGTAGTTTCATTGGTACTTATGCATATGTGAGAGTGTTAGCTTTTGTCACCGTCAATGATCATTACCCACTTATGCTTTAAATTGTGACCTAGAGCTTTTGTGAAAGTGTCAGTGTACATTGATTATTATACAAGCACCTTTGTTTGGCATTTCGACGAAATCTCCAGGGAGATTCTCCTGCTTGCAACCGAGCTTAATGCAGATATCCGTAATTCAAATTATGATGACGTAAAGAATTGAAAGTTTGGTACCTTTTTAGTTAAACACTCACCTTCTCCAACAGTTATGCTGCTGCTGACTCGTTTTAACACATACGGCTGCGTAAAGTATGTCGTTTTCTGCAATTTTTGTCCTTACTTTCATATTTCATGGGTAACATTTCAAACTCTGTACAAGTGTTCAACGCAAACAAAAATAACCAGTGGCTATCTTTCTCACTCTGATTGTTGCCTTCTATAGCCACCCTCTGTTGTTATTCGATAGAGTAAATCCTCTTTATTCATGGTTTTTAGTCGACCAATAGCCTCGTTCTGTTAAATGAGGAAGAGTACCATGTTGGTAGGAAATCCATGTAATTCTTTTTGACTATTTGAAGCTTTAAAAATTACTCTTGTACCTTAGGCTTGGCATTTTACTTTTGATACTATAATCATCTCTAATAGTGAAAGTTCCTGCCTTCGATTTGAGATATGCAAATTTCTCTATGATGGTATTGTGTGATTATGTTGCAGTTGTGCAAATAATTGTATAAATGTATAACCAGATATGAGTAGCTCAAGCATCTTTTTTCGTGAAACTTTTACTCTCTCGATTAACATGTCAACTTCTATTGGGCTTTTTATAGGGCTTGTGATAAATGCCAGAAAGAGAAAAGAAAGACGATAAATGGGGCTGATTTGTTGTGTGCTATGGCAAGTTGGCAACCTTAGGTTTTGAGGATTATATTGCTCCACTGATGGTCTATTCGGCTAGGTATAGAGAGGTATCTCAAGCTCTCTTTTCTTATCCACTATTCTCTATTCTTTGGCGGTTCACGTTCTCCTTGAACCCTTTTGATCTACTACTACTATTTTGCTTATCTGCTCCCATAATTTGATCAAAAAACAATATATATGATGTCTTAGAGCCTTTCCTGACTGTTACTTTCCTACTAGAAAAAAAAAAAAAAAAGGATGCACAAGTTCGAACTAACCCTCTTATTTTTTTGTTCTTTGTACTTCCCTGGGTTGATGATATGGAATGATCTTGATGTTACATTTAGAGGTAAAAAAACAGTTACAATACATTCCCATTTCGTCAAACCTGCCAATTTCATTTTATAAATTATAAGTCATGACCTATGACCAGGGTGACACCAAAGGTGCTGCTAGGGGTGCAGATGGAGCTCCTAAGAGAGAGACAGTCGGAACTCAGCTAAGTTCCGATGCACAGGTTACTTTTTAATGTCCTCAAAAACCACCATTATTATCTCTCTACAATTATGTCGGTGAAAAGTAATGTATTTCCTCAACTCTTACCCCATGGATGACTTTGGCAGTTTGCTCATCAAGGCTCTTTTCCACAAGGCTTCAGCTACTCAAACTCCCAAATCGAATATTAAGTGAGTTTCCTTCGCCAAACCATCATTTATCTCTATCCTTTATCTATGTTTTCCAGATTTGGGAAAACCATACATCCGTTGAGCATATCATATCTATAAATACCCGACGCTTTTGGAACAGGGAGCAAAATGTCGTTCGGCTTTCTGAAATTGCAAGATAGCTGCAAAGATACAGTCTCAGGATACATGTTGAATTGATATTAGCTTTAATATATATATATATATATATATGTAAACGGAAATAGAGTTTGTGCTATTATCCTTTGCTATTTGTGATTTGTATATCTCGGAATCTCAACATATTCGGTTTTTGTAATTGTTTTCGAGTATATTTAGCATTTTTGATGATAAATCTTCAACGGTTGCTGTGTAATGGTGTGCTCTTGGCTGAGCTGCCGAATTAAGTCCGGCCCAATCTCAGACTGGGCTTTGAACAAATTCAGGCAGGCAGATATTTGACCCAATGGGCTTGGCTTGGCTTGGCCGGATTACTAATCTATATAATAATAACGATTACCATAATTATAGAATGTATAAATAGGTAATTACCATATATATTTATATTAATATTTTTTGAGAATATATGCTATAGATAAATCACGCAAAAGGTTGCATCTCTAAATTATCTTAAAAAGTATATGAACTAGTAAGGATATTATTTTATCCAAATCTGTTTCTTTCACTTCTACATGAATATGACCGGTTTGCAAACTAGCACATGTTTCGAACATCAAAATCTTCAAAGTCTAATTTGCATATTCTTAAAAAAAGAAAAGAAAGAACCTATTTAATTAGGCTGGGTCATATTTAAGCTATATATCATGGGATTGTGACCCAATATCTTATACAACTTACATAGAGCGGATAAATGCACAACTTCAAGCTTATGGAAATACAAATCCCACAAATATCAAAGGCGTGAAAATAAAGAAAAGCAAATTACACAAGTAACAGTCGCTAAACTCGGTTAAAACTGATAATTGGGAATTTGTACAATTATTATGCACCAAAAACATACTTTGGGTGTATATTTAATTTTCACCTTATCATATCCCTATTATATAGTTGAGGAGAAAATTAGAGGAAGGATGAATATACAAGTATACGTACAAGTCTCCTCAAAAAAAGCATGGCTTCTCAAAACTCAAATATTTGAGATACTCGATAGGTATGAGCTTGGATGCTGAACTGGAGCGTCGCCCCATCTTCCAAATGATTTTGCTGGAGGAAATTCTCCCATCCTTGACCTACCATTTCGTAAGCGATTTCATGAGGTTGACGAAGGGTTCGCCTAGATTCCAGTTTCACAAGATATTCATGGTCTGTGTTAAGCTGGGTTATCGTGAAATCTCCTCGTGGGAATTCTTCAGCTTCATCCTTCAGGAACACAACGGTTTCATAGTCAATCACCTTCCTAAACGTCTTCACCTCTTCTTCTCCAACAGCTTGAGCTTGTGCTTGTGCAGCCTCATCTCCACCTTGAGCTTGAGCTTGAGCAGCCTCATCTCCACCTTGAGCTTGAGCTTGTGCAGCCTCATCTCCACCATCCTCCACCTCTTCTTCTTCTTCTCCATCAGCTTCTTCTTCCTCCTCCCCACCATCCTCCACCTCTTCTTCTTCTTCTCCATCAGCTTCAACTTCCTCCTCCCCACCTTCTTCCTCCTCCCACATTCCACCTCTCTATCCTCCACACCAACTCCTCCACCATCTCCACTTCTTCTTCTCATTCAGATGATTCAACTTCCTCCTCACATCCTCTTTCTTCTCCACTTCCTCTCCTCCACCATCCTCCACTCTTTTCTTCTTCTCATCAGCTTCAACTTCCTCCTCCCCACCCATCCTCCCACCTCTTCTTCTTCTCCATCGCTTCAACTTCCTCCCCCCATCCCATCTTCTTTTCTTCTCCATCAGCTTCAACTGACCTACGCCCAAACACCATCCTCTTCTTCTCGTCGCCATAAATTCAGTCTTCCTCCTCCCCCACCATCCGCCAACTAGTCTTCTTCTTCTCCATCAGCTTCTTCTTCCTCCTCCCCATCCTCACCTCTTCTTCTTCTTCTACATCAGCGTCTTCTTCCGCAGCAACATCACCTCCATCATCAATGCTGCGTAAAAAGAACAAATTAATGATAAGAAAAGGAATAAATTGATAACAAGAAAAGGAACAGATTCAAGAACTACGAAACGGAGCTGTCGAGAGAAATCCTTAACAAGAGAAAAAAAAAAGAAAAAAAAGAAGCACAGTTATACGCAATGATCCAATCACTACTGCGCCAATTAATTCAAGCAACCGACAGTAACATTGAAGAAGAAAAAGCGGAAATAAAAACGGGTGAGGAAGATGATGATGATTCCTAGATAATACTCGTAATTAAGAAACCTGAAACCCTATTTCCATACGAATTTTCCCTCCAAAAAACAGAAACCAAGAAAACGAACTACTAACGAACAAGAAAAGATCGAACAAATGCAATGAGCGAGAGAAATCATCGAAGTAAAACGAAGACGAAGAACAACGCAATCAATATCGTCGCCGATTTCAAGAAGCGGTGAGTAAAAGAAAAGGGTAGGCAACGTAATCATGATTTACAAGAGAAATAAGAAAACCCCAATTCCAAAAAAAATTCTAGAGCAAATTTATATCAAGAAACAGAAAAAATCTTAGAACAATGATCTGATCGAGCAGTAGAGATCGAGAAGTACTATTCGTTTTTTTAAATTTTTTTTGAAAGGAGAGAGAAGTACTATATTCCACTAACAGAAAAGAACGAAAATCAAACGAAAACACATCAAACACATTAACTTCTCCAATTTCAAGAAGCGGTGGGGTGCGATATTGAAAAGGGTTTGCAATGATGATTATTTCCTAGAACCCTACTTCCAAATTCCAAGAACAAACAAATTAATTAAGAAACACAAACAAAACAGAAGCAATCATTGCGCAAATTTCAATGAAAATCATCATCTCAAGAAAAAGGAGTAGAGAGAGAGAGGGAGAGTGGAAATACTATACCCTTGAATGCACCGCCGTTTTGCTGGGCGAAATTCTTCATGCGTAAAACCTCCAAAATCCAGAAACTCTTCAGGCCGTTCTCTCTTATTAGCCATGATCAAACGAAAAGAAAAGAAAAAAAGCTGAATTCAGTGATTAATGAAGAGAGAGAGGAATGAATAGAGAGAGAAAGTGGAAATGCAGTGATGAAAGAAAGTGGAATGCAGAATGAAATTTTGCATGGCTCAAATAACGGTTATAAACTACTACTATATGGTTTCGAATTCCCCCTTTTATTTTTTTTAAAATTTCTTTTCTTTAAAATAAACCCATAAACTCTTGAATTATATCATCTTTATTCTCTACGCCTCAATCTCATGCCATTTTTTGTTTTTGTTTTTTTTTTTTGAAAACGAGCCATTCATGTTTTTCGTTCATTTTTTTTTATTAAATTAATCTATAAAAATTTTTATTTTAATTTATGGAAGATAGTATATCTAATTGTAGACTATAAAACCCTAACTGAAAATTGTTGACCCTTGTTCAAAAATAATAATTGAGGATTATTGTACCCTACTTAAGAAGTAATAAACCCTTACGCGTGATTACTACTCTAGGGTTAGCGCATTTCGATCAATCAATTAATATCTCATTAAAAAAGCCTAAATTAATTGGGTTTAAGAGCTGAGTTGGATTCTCGACTTGGAGTAGTAAATTAATTGAAGATATCATAAATAGATGTGATTAATTAAAATAAATTTAGAATATTCATTTTATTATATCAACGGACAAGATTAATTAGATGCCTTTACTATATATTTTCCTATATAATTTATTATGTAAATGATATATGAACGATTAATTAAGAATTTTAAGATTAATTATATTCTTCTTTTATCAAGCAAAAGGTTTTATTATACTCCCTCCCTCCGTCCCTGTATGTATATATATACAGTCTTTGATTATAATGTACAATATATATGGGTCAATGTATTATAACTTAATGGCATTCCTTTCCTATTATTCCATAAAAGACAAAAAAAAATAAAAGTTATTTTAAAACTTATTATCAAAATGCTTGAAAAAAATTAATAAAAAAATATAATAACTTGAGAATAACAGAAACACTCTATTAATTCCATTTATAAAGTGATCATTATTATTATGTCACGAGAATTAAACTAAGTAGAGTTAAGATAAATAATATTTTTGCCAATAAATTTAGGTAACGAAAAAATCCCATTTGTTTGATAGCAGGATTTTTTTTATAACCTTTTCATAGCAAATTGAAAGTTTATGAAAGAAAAGAGAGAGAGAGAGATGTAATGAAGGTGGGCCCGTAAGTTGAGCAGCGGCCTCTGATTTGGGGAGGAAAATTAGACTTTTTTAAAGGCAATTTGATCAAGTACATTTTATTACTATTAAAGAGTGGACAGTTGGCGACACGTGGACGGTAAATTTTCTAATTGTGTGACTTTTATTATAGATTTATCTTTACACCCAAAGATAAATGAATTCTCTCAACATGTTGGCTTTTTACATAAAAAAAAATACTAGTTATTAAATATTATTGTAAGATCAGTTATCTTCAGTATTCACAAGACTTTGCACGTCAAGACATAACCATAATACTATTTTCATCTCACTTTATTAATCTCAATGTCTCGTTTCGTCCCACTTATTAGTTTAATTTTTTAAAATGGTAAAATATACTACTTAACTATAATTAATTTTTTTCATGATAAATATGATGGCAAAATATATTATACAAAAGATAAATTGATTTCATGATAATATGATGGCAAAATATATAAGAACCAATCATAAATTGCCATGTGTAATACAAATAAATTAAAAAGGAAAGAAAATGGGAGGACGGTTGAGGTCTGTGGACTCCTTCCCCCCCACCGCCCATTTCCTTCTCTCCTCATTTTAGCTTTTCTTTTAATTTCCAAAGGTGGGGTTGGGTCAGTCCACGGACGCTGATAAACTCAGTCTTAGGGCCTAAAATATAACTATTCTAAGTATAATTTTGTATATGATGAACAAAATAGTATCAAACTAACATCGTTTTACTAGAAAATTATATAAAGAAACTAAATAAAAAAACCATTTGTCAAGTTAACATAAAAGAAAGCAAATTCATTTCTATAGTCCGAACGCAGCCCCCTCGGAAAAAAAAATTCTAGATTCGCTACTGTATGTTAGTGGGATAATATTTTCACTCCATGTTGGTGGGATAATATTTTTCTTCCATTGGATTGAAAATGAAGGGAAGAAAGAGAAGAAAGTGGGAAAAGGTGGGAAACATGAGAAATTTAAAGAGTGATTGCTCTCTTTTCCCGTAAAAATTTTCCACTATAGAGAACACGACCTTAAAATTGATTATAGCCACATATCCTCTCCTCCTTTAGTTTTTGCCCCCGATCCAAATGAAACTAATGCCATGGGATGAAAGTAGTATATACATGTACATGTTTTCATTGATAATTACATGTGAGCATTGTTTTACTGATCTGTGATAAAATTATAATTAATCATTATAATATAATTAAATATATGAAATTTGTTAGGTTACTTAACTTGATGCGCATGACTATCAGTTTTTCTAATTCTTGTGCTCAAGTTACTGCCACACAAGCTATATTTCATATCCAAAATTTTAAGTCCTCTAACGTAGTATTGACTAATTAGAACATTGGCATTATTCTGCGGCCTTTGTCATTGACTAGAACACATTCTCCACATATTCTTGGTGCCACATTACACCCATTTTTGGCACCAGTTTTGTAGCATAAATAGTCACAATAAAATTGTTATATTTGAGTTTTAAGCACGAACAAAAGATAAAGAGCGTAGTTGTTATAAAAATGAACATGCATGCTCAAGAAAAAACTAGCTAGCTCTTGTAAATATGTATAAACCATTTAATTTATTGATCTAATTATTCAGACATTAACACATGAAGGTAGTTTATAGGTGTTGAAATATAATTATTTGGACATAACATTAACGCATGAAAAATTATCAAATTGGAATTGGTTTGAACTTCCACTCTTTGAGTTGGAAAGTGGATGGAGCATCATAGACGAGCATAGCTTGAAGAGTTTCGAGTTTCGCAGTGAAGATTTCGTTTGCGGTGAAGGTCAAAAGCAAGATGTTGATCGGATGCACGATGCCGGTGGTCGAAACTAGCTTCTCCACACTCACCAGCATGTAATTCCTCTTCCCACGCTTCATTCAATTCATCACATGTACAAAATCAAATCAAACCAACATATTGTTAGTGTTGCATGTATTATTCTCCCTCCGTCCCATAAAATTAGTAGTCTTGAACACAGGTTCAACCGATTCCAAGACTTAGTGAAATCTAAATTAGAAATTAAAGAGTAAATTGTGGGTAAAATTAAAGTGGAGTAATTATGCTTGAGCTAGGTACGAGCACATGACAGCGTAACTCAGACTAAATTTATGAGACGGGAGGGAAGCAAGAGTATATATTTCTTAGCAAGAGATATATATAGTACCATGAGAGTGTTGATTTCCCGGACTGCAAACTTGGATGCCGCCATGGCTGTATCGCGAAAATTCTTGTCGGTCAGACTATGCGGAACGAAAATATTGTATCCACGCCAAGCAGGGACAACAGAGAAATCAAAGTACAAATCCACATCGTAACCCTAATAGATATATATTGATTCTATATTATAGCATGGTATGCACAAAGAAAGAAAGAAAGAAAGAAAGAAAGAAGCATATATATTTGGTAACTGACCTTACTCCGGCGGACTTGTGTGAAGAATTTGAGGAGCAAGGAGCGGAGGTTCGGATATGGGTGATGCTGCTTGAAAAGAATCCAGCTTTGATCACTTTCTTCTTCATCATCAAAATCATCATCTTCCAATGCAAACTTACGCAGAAACATAATGATTAAATTGTATTCCATAGGCGTCGGATCTGGGTACGCGCCTCGGTACGGCGTCCAAGCATCCTTAATGTAATCCAATCCGCCTCTAAGCATCCTTAATGAAATCCAATCAACCGCCTCTGCCCTCGTTTTTATTCCCAAAACAATCCATATATATCTCAATCTCTCACCCTATTAACCTATTAACCTATTTTATTGGGTTTATAATTAAGGCTTATCCTATTCTTGATGTATTTTTACTTTACATATTACTGTAATATAGGATTCGATAGGATTATAATACTTATCTTAGAAGATATATATGATGAGTGTTCTTCTGAAAGACAAGGAATGGATAATTCGAAATTAGCAAATAAGAAACTTCCGGACTATGAAACGAATCAATGGAAAAAAAAAAAAGGCATTTTTAATACCATTTTTCTCAGATCAAATGGTCTATATTAATATTAGAAAAGTGGCGAATTAGATTTCGCCAGCGTAGTATAGCTCAAAAGGAAAATTTAGGGGGTGTATTGGTTGTGGAATCTGTAGGATTTTTTAAGACTTTAAAAGTTTCTAAGTATTCAATCCGGATTTTTAAAAATCTTTAAAGATCCTGAGGTATTCAATCCGGAGTTTTAAAAGTCTTTAAAAATCTTGAGGTATTCAATTCGAATTTTTAAAAGTCTTTAAAAATCCTGGGGTATTCAACAGTCTATGGATTTTAATACTCCATGGATTTTCTTTGATTCTCTTTAAAAAACATGAATAGATTTCATTATCCAAAATCTCTCCTAACAACCAGAGATTTCACAAATCTTCTCACAAAAGTCAGATTCTTAAAAAATTCTTTTGATGATGATGACGTGGCAACTCAAACCCAGTAAAACATAGTCATGTTCGTCATCACAAATATTCCTTTTTTTTAGAGTTAGTTCTTTGCTTCTCTCTGCTTGTGTTTAATTGACTTGGTGCTTGTGAAGCCTCGTGTGCGACAGTTTTTAGAATCCTTCAAGTTTGAAAATTGAATCTTTAAGTTGAGATGGATAATTTAGGCCATAGTCAATGCATAATTATTGCACTCCGTTGATGTTTAATGTAATTAATGTATATGAAATATATGATCTTATGAGCATATTTGAAAATCTGTATATGATCTTAGGAATCATGTATATGATCTTAGGAATCATATATACATCATCTTAGAATTTTGCACCTATATAGATAAAGGCAATAATTGTCAAAACCAGTTATGCTTGAGATCTTATAAAATCATGTCTCAGTTGGAGATATAAAGAAAATAGAATGACGGTTCAATACAAATTTTGTATTGATGTTCACGTTTAATTGACTTGGTGTTGCAGTCTATGTTATACTTCTTTCGTCTATAAAGAATTTGAAACCCTCTTTGAGGCACACATTTCTATAAGCTCATAATTAGTACTCCCATAAAAAAGGGAAGAAGAATTTAGGATTTTTTTTTTAAATAGTTAAAAGTTTATGATATAAACTACTATAAATTTTCCATTAAAAAGTGTATTCCACAATCCTCTCAAGTTTATGAAAATCCATGTAAATCAATAAAAATAGTCAGTCAAACTCTGCATGAGTCTATACAAAAGTCAGTCAAACTCTACATGAGTCTATGAATTTTCTAAATCCACAGATTTTTTAAAATCTAAAAAAATCCAACATAATCCCAATTGAATACACCCCCCTTAAACTAGCGGCATTCATTTGAAAAAGACCTATTAGTTGGTTACTGTAAAAAGTATAACAACTTGAAAAAGACGGATGTAGTACTAATATAAACACCCGTATAGCTAATTAAACATAACATTCAAATTTTACAACAGTAATTTTAGATTTATCAACCCTAATGAACTTAATAAAACTAAAACTAAATGCTGAAACTCATAATATATTAAAATTGTTGAAAAAAAGTTAATATTTGGAACACAATATGAAGATGGGATGGATGGTGAAGCTAGTCATCATCATCACTAGGCTTCCCTTCTCCCTACGAATGGTGAAACGAGGCTTTCAACAAAAGTAAAAGCACCAACTACGCCATGATCACCAAAGCTTCTCTCCACGAGACACGTGTCTTCTTTTTTATCGTAGATATAATATTTTCGAATATCAGTAGAGCTAGTAACCGCCTTGATAAGATTGCCGTCGCCGTCGATGAAATACAGAGGCTTTAGATGAGAATACCGAAGCGGATATACATCGGCGTAATCAATCTTCAAGTCTTTCTTCCACACTCCACACGAACCCACGTACATCCACACAACCAACTTGCAGCCGCAGTTCATAAAAAGGCACAAGCTTCCCCTCAATACGCTCAGATCCAATTTGTTGTTGTTCAGCCGTCTGGACGTGCAGAGGGACTGCGGCAGCTGCGGCGGCAGCGGCAGCAGCCGGAACTCCTCCGTCGACACGAGGAAGGAGATGATAGCAACATTGGAGCGAATCCAGTTCTGCTCGAAATCGGTCCAGAGGTAGCGGAGCAGCCAGTGGATCGCTCCGCCTGCAAAGCGGCCGATCGGAGATAGAAAATGGAAATTCGGCCAATCGTTGAGGTGATCTGGTAACTGATCGGCGATCTTCCTCCGGAAATCGGCGATCTCTCTCCAGGAATCGGTGTTCAGAGAATACAGCTCGGTCTCGCCTAGGAAATCGCGATGGATCTTCAAAAGCTTGTAGTCGTCGGAGACGGAATCGTACCCCAATCCGTACACGAATACGGAAACGCAGGTGCCGAGGATGCGAGTTCCGATCTGCGGCGGACAAGAGGGGCGGGGGAGTTTCCGGTAGAGCCGCGTTGAAGGATTGTATAAACACAGTGTGCGTGAGGTTTGGAGTTCGAAACAGAGGAGCTGGTCGCAGGAGACTTGAGAGCATAGATTGAATTCCGAGGGGAAGGGGAAGACGAAATTAGGGCAACTCAAATTCAAATTCAAATTCAAATTAGGGCAAATCAGAGCTGATGCTTTCTTCTCCGCCTCCTCGTCTTCGGAGTAAAGTCTCAGCATCAACATCTCACGGCCGCGATACTTACGGGCGAATTCTCCGCCCATAATCATCCGATTCCATGTCTTCGAAACCGTAGAGCAACGGAGGAGCGATTTCACTGGGAGGTTCAACAGTATTTTCTCCACCAGTTCCGCCGGAATATGGCGCCGCTGCTCCGCCGCCGTCGACATCAAAACCAAATAAAACTAACCACCTAATGTGTTTATTCTTATTTATAATTAGATTAGATTTGATATTCAAGATCCCGATTCATTACGATTTAACCCTCAACCATCCCCAAACCCTAATCCAATATTCATATAAGTATATCGTTCAATCGCCGTACGAAGTTGTCAAGGCATAATAATAATAATAATAATAATAATAATAATAATAATAATAATAATAATAATAATAATAATAATAATAATAATAATAATAATTTACAAAACTAATGTAAACTCACTTCATCACCAAATGCCAAATTTCCAACAACATTACAACCTCTTATTATTCATTGCTCGATAAAAAGAAAAACAAAACCCATCTAATTATACAAATATTTATTCTTCGTCATGATCATGGCAATGGCAAACTGGGTTCTGACTCTCTCTAAATTTAGGGTTGTTAATGCATTTCCCAGAAAGACAGTAATTATGGCCACACCCTATTTTCTTGCATGCATAATCGCAGTATTCATCCGTGCATGGAAGTGGAGTCGTTGGCCAATCGAATGAATTTCCCTTGGCACAATTCAAATCCCCAAAAATTGTTGCAACAATTAAAAGATACACCCAAAAGTTTAAGGGAGAAATGTTTTTTCTTCCCATTTGATAGTTTTGTAAATATGGTTTCTTGATTAGATAAAATAGAGAGTTCTTGTTTTTGAATGCGATGATTTTTTTTTTTTAGTTTATATAATAGAGGTGGCATGAGTTGGTTGGGGGAGAAATTGATGGGAATTCTTTCCTTGTGTTATTGGAGGATAGTCCTTATTATATTTTATTATGTTGAGATCATGATTATTTGTATTTGTATTTTATCCGGATTGCGTAATATTTTTGAAGATCTTGAGGGGTGTGGATTTGTATGTTAATTATTGTAACATTTGTAGTATATTTCCTAAAATGTATGGTAGGAATTAGTGTTAATCATTCGTTATTAATGTGTCAGAGTATTAATGTATTGTTGCCCGAATCATACCAAGAAATTTACAGAAATCCTTGAAGTTAATTTTATACTAGTTGTTACCCACCGTGGGCATACATAACATACATACCACTAGTGTGGCCATGCAACGTCAATAAAATTTCCAACTAAGGTTTAGTTTTTTTTTAGGGGTTTACTTTTTCTGCTAGAGTTTATTTTTATAAGGTATATTAATTATAACTTTTCTTATCGTCATGTCAGCCGCCGTGGGCACATTAAGTAGAGTAATGTTTCAATGCCCAACGCGAGTATGCTTATTGTGCCTACGGATGACGTGAAAATTGTATAAATAAAGAAGTTAATAAAAAATTAACATACCAAAATTAATTAATCCTTGCTAAAAAGACCTAAACCCTAATTGAAAAAAATACCGATATGCACATTAAGTGTACTCATGGTAGGCGGTGGGGCATTTTTGACATTAATTATGCCCATAGTGAGTAGGGGAACATTCCTCCTAATTGATAATCCCGAATCTCACATTAATCTTGATCTCATACCCTCGATACGAACACCACTAACGTGATCACCACTTATGTGACGGTGTCATTGATTGATTTTTAGTAGGGTCTAATTTTTATTTTTTTAAAGCTAGATTTAAGAATTTATTTTTGTATGTTAAGCCATTATCTTATCTCACCGGTTTGGATAATCTATTGTATTTTCGTATAACATCTCATATTGCATCACTGAATGATTGCTATGCGTTCACAATATTTCAAAATTAAAATAAAAATTGTTTGATTTTGGAAATACTATAGACACGCGATGATCATCCATTAATGAAATAGAAGATGCTATACAAAAATACAATAGAAGATATGAATGACACATCTCCCATGCCATGACATTACTATATTAGTCGTGAACACGTTAAATGGTCCACAATAAAGTTAGGAGCCTCTATAATTAATTCCTTTTTGGAAACAATATTCTTGTAGGTATTTTGATGCTCAAATCATCTAATCGATCATGCACGTTTGCTTTAAGTATTTTCATTTCTTCATTCTATATATAGTTAAAATAAAAAAAATAAAAAAATCAGTGTACCAGACAACATTTGCTTACGATGTTGGTTATCAAACTTACATTACATTGCCACAATTTACCAAAACATAATAGCAAGAAAAGCTCAAACAATTCACAAACAGAAGCTCATATTTTATTCATACAAAACATTACACCACAATTTATAACTGGGAATTTATAAAATTGGCGATTTAATTAGAGCATTGACACCCCATAACTCTGCGGCCTTTGTCATTGATTAGAATACATTCTCCACATATTCTTGGTGCCACATTACACCCATTTTTAGCACCAGTTTTGTAGCATAAATAGTCACAATGGATCGGAACGCACGGATCCGGATAGACCGATATCTGCCGTCCGATCACTCGAGTCGGGCCCACTTCGAATAAAATCCCGAAAATTAGTAAATAATAAAAAAACGATAGCCTTTTTGTTTTTTCAACCATTCTCGATTTTTTTTTTTAATTTTTATTTTGAGTTCGAGATTTTGAGAGAGTGAGGGAGGTATGATTTTGGGAGGAATTGTGATTAGCCCTTTATAAACTTCAGGTGAATGATCGTTAAACTATAATTGTAGAAAATTTGTTTAAATCGAGGATAGGATTGTTTTTACATATGTATTTATTATTTTGATCCGTTTTATGTGATAGATAATTGAGGTAATATTTTGATGGCGATTTCAATTATTGTAATAATAGTCAAAACTAGCCACTAAAATTAACAAAAATTAAAAACTAGCCACAAACTTAAAAATATATAAATTATAACCATTTTTGATTATTACAAAAATACCCTTAATGAAGAAAATTAAGAGGAAATAGTAGTAAAAGAAAAACAAAAAAGAAAAACCTAGAAACTACCCACCACCACCCGTCCCCACCCTCTCTTCTCACCCTTCTCTCTCTCTACTCCACCTTTCTTCCCTCCGCTGCTCTGCTTCAATTCTCTCTTTTATTTTTTTTCCCTTTCATTCTGATGTGTCTTGCTCGTCCATCCCCATCTTCACCCCCACCACTCCTCTCCCGATATCTCTTTTCCCCCTTCTTCATGCGCAGCGGCTGCTGCATCTTTCTCCTTTACCTTCTTTTTTTTTTTTTGCAGTTTTTTTTTTACAGTCTCGATCGGAGAAACAGGCTCATCCCACAGCTACTCGATCGATCCCCCAACAGCTCGATCGACCTAATCGTGTTAAGTTTGAATGTCAGTTGAGACAAACGAATAACGGACTTTGCGGGTTCGATCGAGACCACGGCCGGTCGATCGAGCCAAATGAAGCTTCAGTTTTAATTCATCCGGCTCAGACTCGAACGAGCTAAATAACGCTCGATCGAGTTGTTACGGCTCGATCGCACCCAATGTGACTCGATCGAGCCTAACATTTCAATATTGAGCAAATCGAACCCTGTAAATTTGTTGAGCCCGATGCTATTTTCAGAGTCTCCATACCTCTTCTTTCTCTGTAATCTCCTTCTCTTCTCCACCAAAATCTGACATATCCTCCAACATTATCAGACGCAGCGGTCGACGGCGATGCGAATGGTCCTTGATGGCGAGAATGGCGGATCCATTAGTTTCTCCTTCGATTGGGCGCCGGTCGCTAAATCGAGCAAAAAAACTATCACTGGAGAAGGTGGCTCATTCGGTAAGTACAATGGCTCGATCGACGGCGACTTGGGCATGAACGCCGGTGGCTCGATTCACAGTCAAACGGCGAAAGTTCGGCGATTTGGGTAGGCGGCAGTTTACATTTAGAATTGTAATTTCTTAAATTCTGTATATTAATTTTATGATTATTATTTTGTAATTTTAGTTAACAGGGGTAATTTCGTCTCAATGTATTGAAAGTGGCTATAATTTATATATTTTTATGTTAGTGGCTATTTTTTAATTTTCACTAAGATATATGGCTATTTTGGATTCTGTCTTTCAATTATTCTTGTGGATTATAAAAATATTTTTAGGCTTAATGATTATAACATTCTATATAATGTGATAGTAGCACACCTTTTTTGTTATTTTTTTTGGCGAACTCGAATATTTATATGCACTTGAACAAATTAAGCATATATATTTGTCATGTTTTGTGATTTATGCAGTTTAACTAAATAAGATTTATTCAACTATATCTTGTTTTACATGTGACATATGCATATATATCTCTTTTGGATTGTCCCTTTCCTTGAATTGCTATTGTCCTTTTTTTTTAAACGGTAATTATTCGGTCCCAACAAAATTGAGGTGTTTCATTATTGTATATCTCAAGAAACACCACAACTTCATTGGAACGGAGAGAGTATTTTCGTTTGATTAAAGAAAAGAAAATAACTTTTTAGAAATCTATATCTTATTCATTACAACAATATAAAAGTATTACATCATCAAATATGGTCATTTCAACACATTTCTTTTAACCGTATCTTTTGAGACCAATCTTTAAACTAAAACTTCTTTTAGTCAACTAATTAATTATTATAACATTCACAACCATTTATCTTTTTCGCTTTATCAGTTGTTGTAACACAATGGCCACAAGTACCCTTGGGCTTGGGCCCATTACAATAACCATCCTTACCGGTTTTGAAGCACAAAAAATCACAATTGCTATCAATGCATGGATATGGATCGGTCGGGAGAAACCGGCGGCCCAATACTGAACCCGGTCCAACTTCCATTACTATTGCAAAAATTACCAAGTAGTAAATTGAAAGACTTGTTATCTTCTTTCCAACCATCCTTACAAAAAAAAAATCTTCAAATTTTGATAGAATAAGAGGTGATTTAAAGAGGAAGCGTAATTAGCCATTTATAAACATAAGGCGACAAAAAATTGTTTTTTTAAAAATTGCCTTTTTCCCTTTAGCATTTATTATTGTAATCCAATTTTGAAGATTAGTATTTTTGGGATAATCATATATTATATTATCTAAAGAAATATTAGGATATTGTAATCGAAAAGGGGAAGTACAAATTTTTGGCAAACACAATTAATTCTATAAATGATTAATGTTTTATTAACTTATTTTTCATTTTCGTCATTTTTTTGTTTCAAAAAAATCACAAATATGTCGAGCATTTAAATAAATTATATACTAACATTTTGAGGGCGTCTGGAGTAAGAGTATGAAAGGCGCTCGAGTCTTGTTTCTAAATAGCTACTTTATATTTCTTGAAATTTAATAAAATTGTCATTTGAATTGGACCACAATTCATGTAGGTATTCTAAATCTCGTTTTGTTATCAATTCACGCAAAAGCCCACCCTTTAATTTTATACTTTCCCCAAATCTTAAAGAGTCTTTAAATTGATTTATATTTACTCATTAATTTCGTGTTAATTTGGTCAAATACTATGGAGACTTAAATTAGTCGATTAACGAACATTTGCACATTCACTTGTCATTTTACATAATATATGGCATTGATCACAACTTTTGCTAATAGTGTAGTTAACACAACTTTTGCTAATAGTGTAGTTAATGGAATTTGACTATTGATGAATTGATCCCCCCCCCCTTTTTTTTATAGCCTTTAAAATCATATACTCCATCCGTCTCAAGTATTCTGACCCTCTTTCCTTATTGGGTCGTCTCGACACCTTTCTTTTTTGGAAATAATTAGCTAATTAATTGTAAAATTAGTAAATCACTTATTACACTTAACATTATCTAATTAAATCTCATCATCCACTCACATCTCAGTACGTATTTCAATATAATTTAAATCATAAAAGTTTAAACTATCATAACTTTCTCGTTTGTTATTCGATTTTTATGATTTTTATACCAAATTAAAGGTCTTGATACGATCTTTCATTTAAGATCAAACATGGATATATTTTTATGCATCTATGATGCTCTAGTTTTAAAATATGTCTAAATACATAAACCACATCACATCTCTACACACATTACACTTTACACACTTAACACTCCCGTTTTAAGTTTCGTGCCGAAAAGAAAAGTGTCTTAATACTTGAGACGGAGGAAGTATAAAAGAAAAAAAAATGATATATTAGGAAAAGACAAAAGGGTAGAGGGTGGTGGTTTATTATAGTTAAAAAGTGTGAAAATCTTTCCCAAAGAAACGTTTTCGCCCTCTCCTTTTTCCCGCGTTTACCGTCTCCTAAAAAAGCCAATTCCTTCAACACACCATTTCGCATTGCTCTTTCTGTGATTGGTGATGAGTGCTTCTCACTACGGATATGTATGACTCTAAAGTATAATTTTTAAGCATAAATTTAGGTTTATTTAAAAGTTATAATGATAAAGTCTAGATAGTTCTTCACCAATTTTATAACCCCTTGAAGTTGTCCAGTTTCTGACGGAGAATTTTTTACGGGGGCATGTGCAGAGATGTCAATACACTTGTTCGTGCTAGTTACTTAGGTGGCCGCAAGGATAGACGAAAGTGTAGCCAAGGGAAGTCAATTGATACCCATTATATTTTGACGTATAATATTTATTGCACTCCTATATTATTATTTTATTTACATATTCAAGATACATATAGAAAAAATATTAAAATTCTAAAATAAAATGATAATTTGGTAGTCTATATTGAAAATGATATGTTTAATTATGTTCCTCATGAAGCTATTATTCATAAGTTTCACAATATAGTTAATTGTCGGTATCGACTATGAATTACTACCTCTTATTAGTCCACATTAGATTGGACACAGAAACCAACGAATGAGGGAATATGTGCATATAATCAATTCTAAGGAGAGCTAGTTAATTAGAGCCATAATTTTTTTATTATTTTAAGAAATGAGATTAATAAGTGGGATGAACCAAAACGAAAATGTGGACTAATAGAATGTGATGAAGGTAGTAGATTTGTGCGAATTATATCAATGGTATATTTTGTAATAATGTTTTGTATTTAATTTTATTTGTTATAATTTTTAACCTCCTTATTAAAGATCTACGTCTGCCACTGACTGGCCGGACTTTTCCTGAGGCAGAATAGAAGAGGAGTGACCGTATTTTAATGATCATTTAATGTGCTCACTACTGATGTAATAGTGTCATGTCGGCAAATTTTTCAGTTGAGATTTTTTTTAGGTAGGGTTTAATTTTTTAGTAGAGTTGAATTAATTTCAGTATAATTTTTATTAATTTCTTTATTCATATCACTATCACGTCATCCGTCAATATATTAAACATGTTCACGATGGGTATCGAAACATTAATGTGTATAGCCAATGTTTACATGAGTGTATATTCACTTTAATAGGAAGATGATACTCCAATTTATCTTCATTTTAATTACTTGCCAAACTAAGGTCAAAATCAATCATCCACAATATAATCCTTTTCCATTTATTTATTCCAATTGCAACTTACGCACTCAAATTAATTATCTAAGTGAAATAAATAACCATTATAACTGCCGTCAGTCAACTTTTCCGCCGGAACTCCACCACTACATGTTAGAATAAAAATAAATACTATTCTGACAGTCGTAAAGCTGATTAAATCAAATGCAATAAATCAAAATAATCTTGCATTAACCAAAAATTTTGACTAAATAAAAAGATCGCGTTTATTAAAATCCGAAGCAAAACCCGAACCAAGACCTCTATACGTGCTACACCGACCCGTACACGTGTCTAATCCGGGCCGACGATATTATCCGCCGCAGCAATCAATAAATTAAACGTGACGAAATCAGACAAATTCTGTCGTAATTTCTGCAGCTATCCCCAAAGATTACCGTTAAACAAATACATATATTATTATCTTGACCCGGAACCGACGTGGGGCCCACAAGGGGCAGGACCACTTGGCGGCAAAGGAATGAAATTTAAACCGGCTGGGGGGGGGTCCGACCGCCCGGCCGGACCCACTCTCTGCCCCCTCCCCTAACTCGGACCCACGTTTCCAATTCGTGGACGCCCCTCCGCCCCTAGAAAGGCTGTAGTTGCTTCTCACTAATCCTTTTGTTTTTATCATTTATTTATTGTGATAATGATGGATCAAATTTTAATTAGGATTATCTTTGCACTTCATTCATTTCTATATTGGATTTTAGAGTATGGTCGTTGTGCCGTGTAGAAGAGTGTTCCATAACCGTACCCATGGAATTTAATGTTGTGCTTTTCGCGTATTTGGTTTCTTCGATTATCAGCGATCAGATGTACAAATAAACGTCGAGTATCTCGTCAGAACAAGATAAAGACATACGATCTTTCGATGGTTTAAATTAACTTCTTTTTAGGCTTTATTGATTGATTTAGAGAAGAAAAAAATTGATCAACTACAAACGAGTAATGATATTTAGCCATAATTTCCTTTATTGAACAGAGAAAAACAGTAGAAAAAAAATTATTAGATTCACTAAGCATAACTAATTTTATTAATTATATAATCTAATTTGACCATAATATCTCAAGTATGGTCTGCCATAATGTCGTTGCATAACTTTATTGATTACGATATATTTTTTATATCTTGCATAATTAATAAAAAAAAGAGATGAATTTAGTCTTTTTCCAGGTTTGGGAAGTCTTCTTCGTTACAAATTTATTTGTTTTGTGTATGTTGGTTGAAATTTTTATAGTTTTCAAGAATTTTCTAAAATTGATGGGATTTTTTCCTTTTATATCAGAATTTGCAATTCTTGATGAATCCAGTTATGACTACTAATTTATTGATCCGAGTAAAATGTCTTAACATATTCTAAGTCCATATTTGGTTCAAGTTTTTTTAGGTATGGAAAGGGAATCAAGTAATTGATTCAATTACTTTTTGTTTGATTGGAGTAATTCGTTATCAATTTCTCTTACTTGGGGGTAACCCAATTCATTACATTGTTACCCCTCAAGAAGGAGGAAAAACAAGGAGAAAGGGAACCCCCTCACAAATGACTCTTTTTCTACTATTAAACCAAACACTCAATAAAAGTAACCATTATTATTAGCATTTCCTTACTTGACTTGATTTCATTCCCTTTCTATTACCCAACTTGAACCAAACGAGCACTAACTATATATCATTTTCAATTCTAATTTATAGTTTAAAACATGAAGTGATTTTGGTTAGAAAATTATAAATTAAAAATTAAAATAGTGCCACTCCATTTTGCAGCTGCCGACGAATGCTCAGAAACGGGGCTGGCATGGCCGACCCCACACGTCAACACTATTCACTAACTATGCCCTTCCATTACGGACAAACGGTCTTAATTTCACCCAACGCCGTTAAATATCACTCTTCTTTTTTACACGCCGTTAAAAATCAATCCTTACGTGCTAATAATGTTATGCCTTTTCTTTCTTCCTTCATTAATTACAGTATATTTTTGCATGGGAGTAATTTAACTTGTGTCATTTTATTAAGGGACACACTTAGGTCAGCCAGAGGCACCGTGCGGACGGTTAAAATACTGACACTTTTATTCGTGTAGATTAACACTTTTCTGTATAAAGACTGTCACTTTTAAAAATTGACATTTTATTCGTAAAATAATTATGTTAAAGATTGACACTTTTATTCGTATAGATTAACATTTTTCTGTATAAAGATTAACACTTTGACCCGGCCACACTATGTGGCCGACCTCACCGAAATTTTTGTCTTTTATTAATACAATTAACTGAAATTTAAAGTGATTCTACGGATGATTTGAACCTCGATATTTTTGGTCTCAGTCATTAATTTCCTACTATTAGGACAACATACACACACAACTTAAGTTGTCAATTTTTTAAAATACAATTAAATGAAATTTAAAAACCGTAAAATAGAAAATCTAGAATTATTGGTCTCAGACATTAATCGCTACCGTTAGGCCAACACACATGCACTAAGTTGTCAATTTTTTATATGAAGATTTTTATCCTGTTTTGTAGCTCGAAATCATTTATGACCGTTTTCATTCTAGTTTGTACGATTTTTTTATTTTTATTTATTTTTATTTACTTTGTTTTTGGCTAGATAGTTAATTAAGATAATAAATTGGGTCTCTTGATTAGATGTCTCATGCACGATTGTATATGGGATGAGACTAGACGATTTATATAATATTTTCAATATAAATAGTACTTATACTTTTCAATATTTGTCTCACGAATTATGTCCATAGAATATATGTAAATATTAATGAATGAAAAAGAGTTTCTGACATAAGGGGTTTTTTTTTTTTTTTTTTGGGGGGGGGGGGGAGGGATAAGATGGTTTCTATTTCATTAGTGACACACTAATACGGCACGTGATATTCTTTTAATCTTATTATAATTTCTCCCTTTCTTTCGTCTAATAAAATAAAGTAAAATTAAATTAAGAGATTGAAATATAAACGAAAACAAAACAAAAAAAAAAAAAAAAAAAAAAAAAAAAAACAAAGAAAAAGAAAAAGAAAAAGAAAAGAGTTATTGAAGTGGTTGTGCCAATCATCTGAAATAGCATACTCTACTCATTTAATATACGAAAAATGTAACATAATATGACATAAAAGCAATCGTCATGTCGCAATATAAGGTTATTGTTATATTATTATCATTAAATAATTAAAATAAATGTAATATGATGTGGACATATGAAATAACATAAGTGTGACTATGCTACAATTTCCCGTTATGTATTGAACCTAATTACATATTTATGTAACCTTAAATAAAAAATTATATATTTATGTGATGATTTTTTGAAATACAATAATCAGTAAGTTTCCAAAACGAAAAGAAAAAAAAAGAAACACAATAGTAGTAATAAATAAGCAGTAAAAGTCGTCGTAGATTGGCGTGAATCGTTATTCAACAAAATACAAGTTCACGTTGATTTTCTTTTTCTTCGTTTTGTTTTCGTTATTTCGTTTATATATTTAGTTAATTTAATTTAATTTAATTAAAAACTCTTTTCCATTTTACATTAGGATAATTTGAAACACCATTTTCCCTTTTTATAAAAAGGAAAATGGGAACAAACATGCTCTGCAAAAACTGGATTTTGTGTTGTAGTTTGCTGCACCCCACCTCTTCTCTCTTTCTCTCTCCTCATTCGTAAAATCCTTTGACGCCTTCTCCCTCCCTCCATCGCCGGCAATCAGCAATAAATATTTGTGCTATCTTAAACCTTTCCGCCATTTGTATGCAACGGGCGAATTCAGGAGGGGTATAATCGAATCGAATGACGTGAAGAGACCACTCGATTCAGGAATGGCGTGTGTTGATGCTAACGACGACCGTAACAGCAATCCGATGATTGGATTGCAGGAGCCGAGCATCGATACCGACAAATTGAGCTACGAGATTTTCTCCATTTTGGAGAGCAAGTTTTTGTTCGGCTACGAGGATCAGCAGCTTTGGGTGCCGAAGCCGATTGCGGTGCAGCCGAAGAACGCCTCCGTCGACGACGGCGGCGGCGTTCAGGCGGCGAAGAATCAGAGGGGGAAAATCTGCATCCTGAGCATCGACGGCGCCGGTATGCGGAGCATTTTGACGGGCAAAACGCTGGCGTATTTGGAAACGGCGTTGAAGAACAAGTCGGGGAATCCTGACGCCAGAATCGCCGATTATTTCGACGTCGCCGCCGGCACAGGCGTCGGCGGAATCTTCACGGCGATGCTCTTCGCCGCGAGCGATCAGAACCGTCCGATTTTCCACGCGGACGACACGTGGAAGTTCCTTGCGACGGAGGGGAAAAAGGTGTACAACTCGGCGAGAGCACGCAATTCGAGGAGCGGTTTCCTCAAGCGTGTTTTTAAGAAATCCGGCAGCGGCGGCGGCGGTTCGTCGGCGGTCGGTATGGAGAAGGCGATGAAGGAGGCGTTCAAGGACGAGAGCACCGGTCGCAGCTTGACGCTGAAAGACACGCTCAAACCGGTTCTGATCCCCTGCTACGACCTCTCTAGTGCGGCGCCGTTTCTGTTCTCGCGAGCTGACGCTCTCGAGAGCGACAGCTTCGATTTCAATCTATGGGAGGTGTGCTTGGCGACGGCGGCCGAGCCGGTTAAATTCGACCCGGTTTGCATGAAATCGGTGGACGGTTTGACCCGGTGCGTAGGGCTAGACGGCGGATTGGCGATGAGCAACCCTACGGCAGCGGCGATCACTCATGTTCTGCACAATAAACAGGAATTTCCGTTTGTGAGAGGAGTGGAGGATATTTTGGTACTTTCAGTCGGCGCTGGCGGGATGCTAATGGAAGGCAGCTTTGACTATGAGCAGGTCAAAACATGGAAGGCCAAGGATTGGACGCGGCCGTTAGCCCGGATTTCCGGCGACAGCGCGGCGGAGATGGTTGACCATGCTGTGGCCATGGCGTTCGGTCAAAGCCGCAGTAGCAATTACGTCAGAGTTCAGGTACACAAAATGCGCAATCAATTTGAATAGATAATCACCTCATTTAACACAACTTTTACCATTCCTGATTGCTAAGTATGAAATCAATAGAGAACGGTTGCTTAATCTTAATTTCAGATATTTCCTGAGATTTTTTTTTTAAAAAAAAAATGGGAGAGACAGGCTGGATTGGGATGGGGAGGTTATTACTAGGCTAACATGCGCCAGTGGTATTTTTGGGAGCATGCAATTTAAGTCTGTGTGTTTCTTTTGGGGAGGGAGGGTGGGGAGAATAATGTGAAGACGAGGGAAGGAAAAGGAGAGTTTCAAAGCCAGGTGAAGAAACGCTGTCGTTTTGATGCAACATGGCTGCCTAAGCCAAAATGCCAACCATGAGCTCAGTGTTTGGATACTGACATGGGTTGCCGGGACTGCGTGTTCTCTGTGTGCGTGTCACAAAGATGATCATAAATACAACTAATATTTCACTGTAGCATTAAGTTTTCTATCCACCACTCTGTTTTTAGATTCTTGGCCTAAATTTCACAACAAGAAACTATTCACCCTAGTTTCTTCCTCTGATGTAGGAGATGATTCTTCTCTTAATTGCTCTGTACTGTACATGTATGGAATTTTTTAGTCTCAGGACCTAACATTATTGACCAATTTCTGTTGGAACACAGTTTTTCATCATCTTGCTAATTCTTGTTAAAATCAGTAGCAGTTAGAAGGTAGTGAGATTGGAAGGGGAAGTGATAAAATTATGAGGAGATTGCAATATTTGGTTATTTTTATTTTATTTTATCATTATTACTCATCAAGTGTGATGCTGGAGGGGAGTAATTGGAGGGAAAGGGCTAAAATCATACACAGTTTGCAATATTTGTCATTTTCTAGATTTTTCACCAAGTGTGATTATGATGCGGTCCTTCCATTGGGCCTGCCCATGAAAATGATGATATAAGTTATACTAGAGACGGTAACATATGTGCAGAATGTGACTTGAGTTTGGAAAACAATCATGGCTTTTATCACATATTTTTAGGAGAAGGGACTATGCAACTACATGAATTTTGCTACACTTTAATTTTGACTGGAACTGGCTTAAAACAGGCATGGGGTAGGATTCATTTCCTTGCATTCAAATGGTCCTGCCAGCCATCAACAGCAATGGTCCCGTTGCAGGACATTGCTTAAAAAACTTCCTACTCTTGTTTTTTGCTATTTGTGCATATATTTTCAGGTGTGCAGTCTGTGGATTTATTTAATTTTATGGCAGATACAGCATGAGATTAACTAAAAGCTAAGAAACATATGATTAAGTAGTTGGATAACTTTGCAAGATGTGAATGATAATGTCATTTAAGATGGACTTGTCATTCTTAAATATAGTGTAGTAATAAATAGATAAAGCTATGCTAGTGGTTATACATTGGACTGGATAATTTTTGAACATTTTCTGCAATCAAACAACAGGCAAACTGTTCCAGCTTTGGCCGATGTGGAGCAAATGTCGATTCCGACCCTAGTCCAAGCAACGTAAAAACGCTGATCGGGATAGCAGATGAGATGCTGAAGCAGAAGAATGTGGAGTCTGTCCTCTTCAGTGGTAAGAGAATTGGAGAGCAGAGCAATTTGGAGAAACTCGACTGGTTCGCCGATCAACTCGTGCTGGAGCATCAGAAGAGGAGTTGCAGAATAGCTCCCACTGTCGCCTTCAAGCAACCAACAAAAAGGCCTTAATACAACTTCAGACTACTCAAAATACAAATCCAGTAAAGCAAAATTAAATGGTAAGCTTTCTCTATTCAAGCCACCACTACTTTTATCTTGTAGCAATCAAATGTTTTTCTCTCTTGTATTATGAATTTGTTAATACTACTAATCACTCAAAAGATACAAGTCTTGTCTGTTTCTGGTGCCTCGTGGGCTCTGTCTTGTCATTTTCTACCGATTTCAGAAATAATAATAGCTGACAAGGAGTTCTGGTTGTTGCAATAGTATTGTTTTTAAGTACTGTTACTGTTAGAGATGAAATTTATTAGGCAACCGACACTGCTTCTTAGAGTTGGAAGTGATAGAGAGAACCATAGAAGGGTGTTTCGGTCATTTTGTCAAGTGTGGTAGGCCTTTAGGAAAGGATTCTTCCTTGTTTGTGGACACAGTCAAATCCGTAGTCCGTAAAGAGAGGAAGTGAACAGAAATAGATGCTCTGTCCCAATATGTTCTTAATTGGCAATATTCATAACCCAATAGGTTAGAGTCTTTCCTATGTTTTTGACTAATAAAACCAATGATTTTAAGCTTAGTACTACCTTCATCCCACTTTATTAGTCTCATTTGACATTTTGGTCCATCCCACTTATTAGTCTTATTTCCTAAAATGGTAAAAAACTTGTGGCTACAATTAACTCTCTCTTCTTAGAATTGATTATATCCACATATCCTCTCCTTTATTGGTTTATGTGCCCAAATGAAATGGGACTAATTAGAAGGGATGGAGGTAGTACTTCCGATAGATATATTTTCTTGATCTAGTCGATTTTAAAGACGCTTCGCCCTTTTAGTCTTTTGGTGGGAGCCATTGATAAATGCCAGCATTTTGAGCATAAACAATGTCCTAAAACACAGCTTTCTCAAGATTTTGACCCATGCTTTCTGTTAGTTGGCCTTAAACGTAAAAGGAAGAAGAATAAGAAGAAGATTTCATAAACAGATGACCATGACATTTAATTGCCGACATTAATCTCTTTGACTAGGTGCATTGCATTGCATAAGATCATCTGCATCCAAAGAAGTCGGTATGTTTTGGGAGAAAGTGTTACTTAATTAAGCATTAGTTCTAAATAGTTGAAGATGAAAAAAAACAAGACAAGTATTTATATATATATATATATATATATATAGGTAGACATTTTGTCATGTAAGGCTGTTAGAATGTAGAAAGAACCCACAAAATCATCATCAATAACATAATGTGGTTTCTTTTGGAGATTATGAAATAACTCCTTCCACTTTTCTTGATTGCTGTAGAGAAAAGGCCATATAGAAAACTAAGCACTATTACATTTGCTTAATTGCATTATTCACAAAGGTCAATACAATAATAGGCTGAATAATCTTTTTGACATTTCCCCACCACCTACTGTATATGATTGAAAAGTTAAAAGATGGTCGGTTTTGAAAAGGAGAGAAAGTTAAAATAAATTGGTTGCAAACTTCCATAATTTTGTTAGTTTGTGACTCACAGGTACAAAAAGGGTTAAAGTAAAAACATAAAAAATAAAAAATAAAAAAAAATTACTATCGTTGAATTAAGTGTGGAAATTGAGACCATCTGATTAAAGCTTCCAACATAATAATGTCTTGTGTTCTTTTGCATGTTTGAATATTTGTCTTGACTTTTTACAGAGCAAGTGTTTCTGATTCTTGCAGTTTTTGAGATGTTTGTTTAATGTGTTTTCTGCAGGTAAATGTGTATGAATTGGGCAAAACTACAAAAAAGGGAAAAAAGTTGAAAAATGAAAAAAAAAAAAAAAAAAATGAGGAGGAGGAGAAGTTAAAGTGATATAAATATATAGCAACTTTTACTTTTTACGAATGATAGAGAGAAAGAGAGAGGAGAGGAAGTGGGGTTTGAGTGAAGATGACTTTGAGTTGTAAAAAAAAAAGGGTGTTGGTGGATCTTTGATTGGATTCTTTGCCGGCCAGCGGCGGAGCATGGTGGTTGCCGCCACACCACGGTGGTGTTATTAAAGTTGTACTTTTTTCTCTTCTTCTTTATTTGGATGAAAAAAGTTATACTACTATTCTATCTGAAGTTGTTGGTGGGATCGTCCTTGTGATTTTTTTACATTCATATAAATGTATATTTCGATTTTTTTAATTCTAGTGGTGGTAAGGAGCCTCGAACTTAATGGTGGGTCTTAAAAGCAATATCATTTATATGTCTTTTTTTGGGAAATTTTTTGTCTCAATCAATAATTTATATGGAAATGGAATTCGACTTTTGGCGTGGAGGCATTTTTTTACATGAAAATGTGACTATTTTTTAAGCTTTGTTCTCATGAACTTTGTAGAAGATATGGACTCTCTTTCTCCACTAAAAAAAATTATTCTTGATTTTAAATAAATTAATAAATAGTGATAAATCTTGGGTCTTGTAACGCATTGGACTACGGGTGAGAGTCTGTTATGTTATGGTGGCATAATAAGCCTGTTAGTAATAACTTAGTGTCCGTTTTCGTTTTGTCAAAAAGGTCAACCCAAGTTGTTGGGGGGTACTTATTCAATAGGAAAAAATGCAATTAAAATCGCTAACTTTGTCTGACAAATTATGAAAACCGTTAACTTTCAATTTTTTCTCATAAATCGTCAACTTTTTAAGTTGTTCAATTTTTCCTGAACTCAGGATTCCAACGACAGGAAAGTTGATTTGTCCCTGCTACGTGGCAAACGTATATTCCACGTTGCATTTTATTTAAATAAAAAAGCCAGATAGGCTAAAATGGCGTCATTTTAGCTAACATGGCAGAATGACGTCGTTTAGGTCCAAATAGAAATGAATTCCCCATCTTCCCACTTCACTTCACCTGCGCAAACAAAACAAGGTTCACTTTGTTTTGAAAATCTGCAGACGATATAGCAAATGATGAAGGCTGACGGCGGCAATTTTTTCTGAGAGTGACGACGCGAAAAAGACGACAAAATTGAGGAGAAGGGGGCTTTGGTGGTCCAGATTTGTTGTATGCGAAATGGTGGTCCACAGGTGTGTCTTTTTCTCCCTAATTTACCGGAAGCTTGCAATGACACATGAATCCATAGCCATAGCAATTGAAATAGCCGCTTGAACCGTCGCTCATTATCGATGACGACGACGACATTTGGTGAGAAGAATGGAGAGAAATTGGAGAGAAATCGCTGCTAGGGTTCTACAAACTATCGCAAGATGTTCGCCCAAATAATTAGGGTTCTCGATCCACAATTCTTTTATAAAAAACGACGTCATTTTTACAAGTCAAAACGGCGTCGTTTTGCTCGCCGGACGGGAAAACACAGCTCAGATTCCCGGCTGCCACATCAGTTTCGATTTGGGAAAAATTCAGAGTTCAGGGAAAATTGAACAACTTAAAAAGTTGACAATTTATGAGAAAAAATTGAAAGTTAACGGTTTTTATAGTTTGTAAGACAAAGTTAGCGATTTTAATTGCATTTTTTCCTATTCAATATGTTCTTACATGTACCGTCTCATTTATAAAGAGTCCGATTTAACAAAACTGAGTCGATTTAACAAAGGAGATAGAGGGAGTATTTGTTAGTAGCTAGGGAGGTGTTGAGTATTGGTCAATTTCTTCTTATGAATTATGAATCATACAAAATGCTTGTACATAAATGTCAATTTCTATTGATGAATATTGATAGTTCCAACACGAAGTGGCGAATTGATTTGATTTGATTTAATGATGGTATAAGTCCAAACTTGCAATAATTTCGGAGTGGATATTGGAACAAACACTAGTTTACTTGACTATAATTCTTGATGTTTTTAATAATACTTTAGGGGGCTACTTCCACTCTCCCACTATTAATGATTATCGAGTTAATTATCCACTTATACATACACATACATACATAAGTCTCATAAGAGAAATTTATCAAAATAATAACTGTCAATTTTTTCTGGATTAATGCAGTTTTGTATTTAAAATATATATATATATATGTTCATACTTTTTAAGTAAAGAAATCATCGAACGAGTGTATATTCTATTTGCATGCCAACTAATATTTTTCTCTCACACAATCAATGTGTCATTATAAGATAATGCAATATTGTTTGTGTGTTGATAATGATATAAAGATAGAATCTACTTGAAGCATGTTCATAAGAAAAGCTTATCCTTTTGTTTTTGGACATGTACTAAAAATAATAATAATAATGAAAAAAAATTATAAAAAAAACCTTAAATAATTGAGAGTAATTATTTGACAAGTGATTAAGATATGACAAGAAATAAAATAGTCTAAAATAATGACAACCATTAAACCAACTTAATTTCGTGATAATGGTGTCGACTAAGACACGGGGGGCACAAAGAATTCCAATTACTCTCATCATTTGTTTTTCTTATTTCTCATTAGTCCACTAACCTACAAATTGCAACTTAAATATCAATTAGAAGGCACCGAAAGTGAAGAAAAGGAGATAAAGTTATATGGTTTTAGAACCACAATTCAATAGAGAAATGATATGCTACTCACCTCCCGGTGGGCACCTTCGTGGGCACCTCGTCGTTTTATCACGTTTGCATTGTTTTTTTTTTAATTTTTATTTTTATTCTATATTCTAGTATCTTAGAAATTAATTTACAAATCATAAAATCTAAAAAATCAATGTTCAATTTATTTATTTTTATTTTTAACTTCAAAAAATGAGTAATAAAATAAATCGAGCTTCGATTTTTATGTATTTTTTAGATTTTGTGATTTGTAAATTAATTTCTAAGATACTAGAATATAGAATAAAAATAAAAATTAAAAAAAAGCAATGCAAACGTGATAAAACGACGAGGTGCCCACGAAGGTGCCCACCGGGAGGTGAGTAGCATATCATTTCTCCAATTCAATATATGTATTGAAAGAAATATATGTATTGAAAGAAGAAAATCAAATTCTCTAGAGAAAGGGAAAGTGACTTAAGAAGACAATAATATATTCCTATTCCAATTGTGATGATTATATATATTCGCACTTCACCCCAGCAATGGATTGAAATAAAACTTTTCATGAAAATATTTGTCTCTAGATACTATCAACATGTAACATAAGATTAAATCAATGTCCCACATCGAAATGCAAAATATGCACGCGTGACTTATAAACGATTCCACAAATAAAATTAAATAACTAAAAGAAAATAAAAATCATTTTGTATTAAAAAAAGGCTCCAATTGTAACTTTTATATCATTGTCATTTTTCTTCACAATAATTGTCACTTTTGATCCGACCTCGACTCGACTCTTGCAAAGACGAGTTGATAGCAAAAAGCATGGATTGAGCATATTGTGCCATTAATTGGTCAACTAGCACTAAGGCTACCGTGGCTTCCACCATTGGAACAGCTTCAACAAAAGTTAACCATCAACCATGTAAGAAGAAAAAGAAGCATGGCAAAATGCATGGTCTAGGAAAGTAACTCGAAGGGGGGAGAGTCGACCTTAAAAACGCATTTCCATGTCTTCTATGCATAACACTCATTTTAACCATACATTGCCTTACACATGTATACCACTGCTCTTTTATTTTAGTTTGTCATTATACTATAGTGCATGATTTTTATCTACAAAAAAGTAAAAATAGCTGACATCTACCTAGTTAACAATCACCCTAACCCCAGTCAAAACCTCCACCCCTTTGGGCCCACAGACATGCACATATCCATTCTTTTCTTTTGAATGTCACAATAATAAAAAAGTGAAATTATAATTTGAATATGTTTGCAAATACGATTATTATAATAATAAAAAAAGAAATTTTGATAATAATTACAATTTTTGATTACTATTTATGCATATATGCGTGTGCTTAATTGATAAAAGAACAAACAAATTGAACATCTTTTTGTATGCGGCGGTAATATGTAACAAAATATGAACATTCTGGATCATCCATTGCAGTTCTGCGTTGTATTTTTTTTTATTGCATTGTCTAAAGCTCGTCACATGTCAAAAATATTTCAAAATTAATAACATTAATAATTTCTTAAACATAAATATTTATTTTAAAAATATTTTTGAAATTATTTATAAAAAAGTTAGTTGATGTATGTAAAGCAATTTTAATTACAAAAAATAAAATAAAAAAAATATTTGACATACCCCCCATTGTCGTTCGCAAAAAGTGCTAACAACCACCGCTATTGGTTAACAGATATATGAATTGTTAATAATTGTAATTTTGTAAAAATAAATAAATCATGTTATATCATCTAAGACATATTGTCTCGTGTTATTTTACTTCAATTTACATAATATGTATAACAAGTAACTAATTGAGATGTGGAGGTGTGAAAATATTTTTATCTAATTATTATCATAATCATTTTTACTATGTATCGAAGTACAAAATGGAGATAATATGGAAAATTAGTATAATACTTTCACAAATATTTGAATCAAGATATAAACTTCAATATTTTATAGATACTTATATAGAAATCGTTAAGTAAAACAATTTAAAAAGTTTGACATACAAACCGCTCCACATTTTTTGCCGATAAGTGCTAATCGCCGGCCAAAAAAGGTGGAGCGGTTAGCAAATTCCGACCACAAAGATGGAGCGGTTTGTAATTCCAACGTTTTAATTATTTTCATTTTGAATTAAATATATAATTTTAATAATCTATGTTTAATTTAGTTAATTAGATTGTCGATTTATACTTGTATTATTTTTAGATATTTATATTGAATCCATTGAATAAAAAAATTCAGACCCTAATCCTAAACCTTCGACCGTTAGGGATGCCCGTCGCGCCAAAAAGTTGACCAAAATATGAATTGTAAATAGATTTTCTTTTGTAATCGAAATTTTGTAAAAACAAAATAAATCATGTTATAATATCTAAGACACATTGTCTCGTATTATTTGACTGTAATTTACATAATATGTACAATAAGTAACTAATTGAGATGTGAAGGCGCGAAAACATTTTTCTTTTAATGATTGTAATAATCATTTTTATTATGTGTTGAAGTACAAAATGGAGAAAATATAGAATCTATGTAAAAAATGCGTATAGTAATAATAACAACAATAATAATAATATTAATAATAAGAATTTGTCCTATACATTTTGATTAGAAAATATTAATGATCGTTATATATTTATCTTATATTTTCTAGAGTAGTAGTTTATAAGTAATTATGTGAACCCAAGTGATTGTTGTTTGATGTTATGCCAATGATAAGCTATACATATGTCTTAATCTCGACTGGTCATTGTGAACTCTTTAGCCCATATTAGTTGATTAGTAATTTCGATTAAATTAATTGAATTTAAATGAATGTTCTTTGAGATTCGGCACATAATTGTGAAATATGTATCCTAGAGATCTTGATTAGTAATTGAGATATATTTATGTGGACCTTATACTATTTTTCTTCAAGGCTACGTCAATCTGTAATACAAAATAATATTATTTTGGAGTGCTAACTTTGAACTCGTTATCCGATATTAATTGATTAGATTTTCCTTTAAATACATTGGAACTAAAAAGAACGTTCTTTGAAATATGACCTTTTGTTAATTGTGAAATATGTATCTTAGAGTTCTTGAGTAGTAGTTTTGGTGTAACTATGTGATCATGAATGAATGTTATTTGAGGTTTTTGGTATTATCTATTTAGTGCGTGCAATCCGTATTTAATTTCTTCATGAGATGGTTAAATTATACAAGTCTACAAATAATATTAATAATATTTTATTATTATCATTATATTATTATTATAATAAATATATATATATACATATACATATATATACCATATTGTAATATTACTATATATCTCTTTATTTATACATATCTTGTATAAATATATCTATAAGAATCATTACCAATTTAAGATGTAGAACTATAAATTAATACTCGATAAATTAATAAACTTTTTAAGTTAATAAAATTTTCCAATCCTGACTCGGGCCAGTTCAAAATATGATCAATTTAAATACAATAATAAATTAATATTTCCTTCGGCTCAGAGATATTGAGCTCTTTCTTATTAATATATGAGGTATAAAATAATGAAATGGGTCAATATCTCTGAGACAGAGGAAGTAACTTTTTAGGGAAACCTCTATAAATATACAGGTCCCGTCAATCTTATACATTATTTTTTTTTTTGATATTATGATATGAATAATGTCGTTATATATTGATATAATATTTTGGGTACTTGTTAAATAATTTTTTTATATACTTTTTAGATGATAATGCATCATGAATAACTCTTTAGAATCTTAGTTTTTTTATTTCATATTAAAGAATATATAAGAGATCCATTCATGAATATATTTAATTACATGTCACATATCAGTAAATATAGAAATATGTGTTAATTAAATTTACATGAATCATTTGAAGTTAATATATTGAAACTTTTAATGATGAGCCCACAACCGGGGACACTTTCGTGAGCACCACTTACATTTAATTTACATTAGCTAATTTTTTTATGTTTCGTTTTGTTGCTTTCATCGACCGTTATTCAAAAATATTAAAAATTGTTATAGAGATTAATAAATTCAAAAAATATATGAAAATCAAATCTCGATTTTATTCATACATTGTCTTTGTCTAAATTATATTTTTGAAATTAAAAAATCTCTTTAAATTAATAAATTATTAATTTATTGAAATATTAGTAAGTTTCTAAATTGATAAAACATCTCGATTCCGAGATTATTAATTTATGGAAGTTTTACTGTAATATACTAAATCTCTTGAAAAATAAATAACCTACTAAAACCAACCCAATAAAGCCGGTAATGTATAATTAATCACTATATCTTCAATATTTATTGCAAATTATTTGAAAAAAATAAAATAAATATTGATTGCTAGATTTATTCTTAATAATTATTAATTATTAATTTATACTCCAGTATTTTATAAAATTAATCTATTCGGTACTAATTATGATATTTTTAAAGTTTCTAAAAGTCTATGTTAATGATAACAATAATAAATTTTATAGAAAATCATATTTATAATTATTTTTCAAATATATATATATATATATATATATATATATATATATATATATATATATATATATAGAACATACTAAAGTCGACTCTTTTTTTTTAATTTGTTGTTCGTAACTTTAGTTAATAACGATTAAGTTAATTGTCTCTTACTATATTCCAAATTTCGAATTATGGAATTGTCATTCAATCGGTTTGTAATTTATTTGCTTATTATATATTAGTATTTCACATTTGGGTTGGAACTGTAATAAGCATGGTGTGGGGTGGTGGTGGGTGGGAAGGGGGAGGGTTACTTAAAGTGAATAAAAAGGACGAAACTGCCTATTTTTTTCTAAAATTATACAAAATTACTGTAGTTTTATGGCGGGTTACTGGAGCATTGTGGCTTGAATTCAAAAAGTACTAAATGGAACACGTGTTGGCCAGTTTGGGGGTTATGCATAGAATACCTTTTTTTTGCGTTTTTAAGGTCGAAGCTCCCCTCGAAGGGCGATTTGGTAAATAGGGTTGTACCTCGTGCAGTCGTGCTACAACGTAAGGATCAAGGGTCGTGACAACCTCTAGCTACAAGTTCTTGTTCGTCTCTAGTCACGCTATTTTAGGGGTGAAAACAGTTCGGATATTTCCCGACCGATCCGGATTCGTATCCGGTCGGTATCGAATTCGGTACAAAAAATTGGTATCTGGGTGGATACGGATAGTTGAATTCGGATACCGGATTCAGATTACATAGTATCCGACCGTATCCAAGTTTTACCATATTTTATCGAACATTATCTGGATAACAAATCCGGATATCCGGATATTTTTAATATTTTTTATTTTATATTTATATTTTATATATAATATTATAATATTATTAATATCTATTTAAAAAATTTAAATTGTTGAGGTTGAGTGGTTTGAGGCTAAGAGCTTTACTACTTGATCCACCAAACTTGATTATAAATATTTAGTATTTTATTTTACTTATAGTGTCTTTATAACAATCAAAGCACATTTCACACTTCTCTCGATTCTGTTAATGAACTTTTAACTATTTTTATATTTTACACTTATTTATATGGATATTCTTATAGTTATACAAATAATACATAATATTTTGTATATATTTACAGTAAATATCAATATGTAATAAAAAAAATAATTATAATTAAGAATTTCGTATTGCTAAAATTAAATTTAAGATATGATATTGAATTTATATTTAAAAAAAATCTCTTTATTATAACTTTAGTGTATTTTTTTATTTTATAAGTTATGAATCTACTTCTATTTATGTATATCATGTATTTAATTTTATAATTAATATTATTTAAAAACGGTCCAACCCCGGTTCAACCGGTTGAACCAATTGAACCGTGACCCGGAGGCCTCGACGGGTCGACCTCCGGTCCGGGTTTTGAAATATTGGTTCCAATCACATCTTGATGATTTTCGTATGAAATATACTATCCGATTGTATTTATTCGAATCCGACCTGGATTCGTCCCGTATTCGTACCATGTCTTTATACCGAATATTCCGAATTCGTATCCGAATCTGGCTTTTCCGTATCCAACTCCGAATTCGAGAAAAAAATATGATATAGGATACGGTATGAGCACTATCCGTCCGTATCCGATCCGTTTTCACCCCTACGCTATTCTACATAAGTTAAATGTATATGATTATTAAGATTGCACAAGCTATTCTCATGTTGATTATTTCTCCATTTGATACCCCACTGTGAAACAGAACGAAGGGTGAAAATAACTTACCAGAAAATAAATAAATGGTATGTAAACTGCAAAACTTTCCTTTGTATTTACTTTCAATGAAGGGTGGAAAGGTTTTTTTTTTTTTCCCCCCCTTCTTTTAAACAACAAAGGTTCATATCAGTTTATAATGTACAAGCATCTCTCACCTGCATACCACCAAACCTGCTGGTTTTTGTCCTAATTCGACTGTGTTCATCCATGTAGTAGAATTCATCGTTATTCTCACGAGTCACGACCAGTCATGAATGTACCTAATTGATTTTCCGTAAACAAGAAAATTAAATGATAAAGCAGAATCTAATATGCTTATGAACCCGGTTTCACAAATGCAACAAAATCACACATTCATGACTAGATTAAACATGTTTTCCAATCAGTTTCTATCAGATATATAAACACTGCTAATAACAAATGAAACGTGAAATACACCTTCTACCCAAATCCAAATTGATCGATCACACACCCCGCATTTTCGTCCCACAAAAGTGGGAACCGAATGTGTAGCCCGATGCTCGTAATGCTGTTGGCAAGAGAACCATGAAATCACTTTCCGTTGCTCAAGCACTCCCCATAACCAGATAGCACGCTAGAGAGCTCTCACGGAATTATAAATCACATGAATTCCTCATATATGTTCTGCTGCCTTTCGTGAATTATATACAATGCTTCAAAAAACTAAGAAATGTGTCACTTTTAGCCATGTTTGATTCAACTTTTTTTGAGTAGGGAAAGTGAAACAATTAATTGATTCCATTACTGTTTGTTTGGTTGGAGTAATAGATAATCTATTTCCCTTATTTAGAGGTAACACATGCCATTACATTGTTACCCCCTCAAGAAGGAGGGGAAACAAAGAGAAAATGAACCCCTTACAAGTGATTCTCATTCTACTAAACGAGCACTTAGATTCCGATTTTCTCCATGATAACAACTTCCTTTTCATCTTCTACTTCCTACTGGTTCTAGAATCAAACAATCAAATTCAAAAAAGCTACAACTAATAAGGTATTTTTTAACTATGGTTTTCGAAGAACAGTTCAACATGTGATTAATCTCCTCTCTTAAACCTCAAGTGAAATAAATTAAAGAAAGAGAATTATTTTTAGCAAACTTCTGCTCCGCAATTCCGAATTCCAATAGTGAATCGAACCCTCCATAGCATCCATAACCAGTTATAAAGATCAATCCCTAATTTTATTTTTATTTTTTTTTGTTCTTAAATTAAAACACACACTCACAACAACAAAAGTGAAAAACCGAAGCGAGAAATTATCACAGTTCAGAGCGATTCAGTTCATATTTGCAATTACAATTGAAATGAAAAGAACTAATTCACATTGCATACCGAGATGTTTCGTCACATTGGGATCGGCGGCCGGAAGGAATCAAGGGTGGCGGGGTTCATCGGAAGTCGACGGAGCTCGGGGAAATTGTTTGGTGGAGCGAGAAGCTTGCATTCTCAACGACGCCGTTTCGGCGAGATTAGCTCGGCGGAGCGGAGGAGAAAAACAGGTGGGGGTGAATACAGCTGACGCCAGCACCGGCCACTAATCTTGGCTAATTTGCAATATGCACCCTCTTAATCATTTCCATTTACAGATTCGTCCTCCTAAAATAAGCTCATTCTTAATTTCCCCCTGCTTACAATTAAATTGATTAAAATGACTTTATAAATTGGGCCTGAAAATAAAGTCCATATGAAAGCTCAAAGGTATTACTGCGGAACACAAAATTATTTGAGCCCATACACCATTCTTGTTTGGCTCACTACTAAACTTGAAGAGTGAACAACAAATATACCCATTTTGAGGATAATAAATTAATATTTGCCAACACATAACAAAACTCAATATTTGCCCATATTTTTAATTTTGGGTCCAAACTACCCCTATGACATCACCCACATGTGACACCTTTTTCTCTCTTCCCCATATGTGACACCTTTCTCTCTCTCTCTCTCTCTCTCTCTCTCTCTCTCTCTCTTCTCTCTTCATTTTTTTTCCTTTTTTTTTTTCCAGATTCCCTTTTTTTCTTTTGTTTTTTAGTTTTTTTTATCCATACTGTGAAGACTTTCACAGAGTTGGTAAGAATTTTTTAAATTCTTATCAAGTTTATTGACATATTTTTACCTTCTCTTGAAAAAATTCTTATATTGAACTTGGAAAAAAAATGTCAATTTCTAACCAATGTGCAACTTGTGTAATAATTTGACAATTTCTTATATTCTGTATTATGAGCAATTTGATGCATGGTCGTAGACTTCGTAAGAAACTTGCACATATTGGTGATAAATCCAAACTTTCTTACGTTCTGTAGTGTGATTGCTTTGATTTTAGTAAAAAATATAATGATTCTTACCACGAAATGATAGAATGCCTATGTGTTGATTAGAATTTGTGAATTTTGTGT
Source organism: Mentha longifolia (assembly GCA_001642375.2). Taxonomy (NCBI): domain Eukaryota; kingdom Viridiplantae; phylum Streptophyta; class Magnoliopsida; order Lamiales; family Lamiaceae; genus Mentha; species Mentha longifolia. The sequence continues at coordinate 32,831,376 of CM038118.1, read as the reverse complement.
GTTGGTTAGAATTTTGCATATATTGGTTAGAAATTGTACATTTCTGACATTTCTGACTTCATAGTTGGTTAGAAATTGTATGCGTGGCCGTGACTTGGTTAGAAATTTCAATTTCATATGAAGGTAGAGACAAGAATTTGATAAATCCAAAATCCATTTGGTAAGAATTTTTATCAATTTCTTACATTTTTAAACTCTTACAGTAAGAATTTGACAATTTCCAATGTTCTACCAATTCATTTGGTAAGAATTTGACAAATTCACTTAGTAAGAATTTGTCAAATTCTTATTTTTCTAAATCAATTTTCTAACTATTATTTAAATTGCCCGATCATAAGAATTTTGCCAAATTCTTATATTAAGAATTGCACATTCTTATTCAATTCTAACAACATTTTAACCAAAAAACAACCATATGAAAACCCTAAAAAAAGCATATGAATGACATTCTGTTTGCAAAGTTCAAAGTCATGAATTCACCCATGAATGAATCAAAGCTACTGCGAAAATTAACAAATACCCATTAACCCAAAACCCTAGATTTACAGAAAAAAATCCCTAGTTCTACAAAAATAAATCCAGATTTAAAAGAGAGGGAGGAGGAGAGGGAGGGGGAGGGGGAGGGAGGCTGCTGCGGCGGCAATGAGATCGAGTGGCTGCTGCTGCTAAGCTCCGGAGGCGGAGGAGAAATAGATTCCGTCGCCCTTCCCTCCAAACCCTAGCTCAGTCACCCCCTTCCTTCCAAACCCTAGCTCGTCACCGTGCGATGCAGAGGACGCCGGCGTCGACAAAGTCTTCACAACTCATCTTCTTCCCTCACAAAGAGAGAGAGATGAGGGAATTGAAATTAAAATTTTAGAGAGAGAGAGATAGAGAGAGAAAGAGGAAAAGAGAGAGTGAATGAATGAAAGTGATTCTTGGGTGGGGAGGCGTGTGATAGGATAGAGGAGAGAGGAGAGAGAAGAAAGGGTATTCTAGTCTTGTTTTTGAAAATATGGGCAAAAGTTGTGTTTTATTATGTGGTGGACAAATTTTAGTTTCTTATGCTCAAAGTGGGCAAAAAACTACATTTCCTCAAACGTGAATGTAAATTTAACCCATTGTAAGTATAAATTTAGAAGAGAAAAGGAAACACAATTTTTAATACAATGAAACAAATTTCAACAATTTTTAAGATAATGTGACTATTTTACTGATGAATTTATGTTGAAATGTTTAGCCTGGAGCCTTGGCATGTTGTATATATTAATATATCATTACATTTGACATTAAATTAATATCAACAGTATATGAATAGTGTTAGTACTGCTTTGATTGGTAGGCCTTTTTTATATGCAAAGTTGAATATTTTCATTTGAATTATCGTAATTGGTTTCTCAAACCATGACTAGTTATTATTTACAGTAGGTTTTTTTTTTTTCATTTTTTATTTAATGATCTTTGGATTATATAAGCTTACACATCATACATCTAGAGAGCGTAATCACATGATTTATCACTTAATTTACATGCACCATATTTATAGTTAATTATTTTCTTTGCTTGTTAATTCTTTTACTTATATATTCTTACGTTCCTTCTCCACCATTTTCAATATGCCAATCTTCAATTGCATTTTTCGTATTACATCTCTTATTTTACCGTTGGATGTTGAAATGAATAATATTTAAATAATTTAATAAATAAAAATGATGATTTTTAAAATATGCTCAACACGTGTGGAACATCATACAATACAATAGGACATGTAAGACGAAAATGTAATAGATAATCCAAATAGTTAAGAAACTCTCTGGTTCAAATTTTCCTTCAAAGAAAAACTCAAGATGTGCAACCGAACAAAACAATTGATCAACACATTTACCCACAACTTATTCATTTACTACCTCCATCCTACTTAATTGTCTCATTCACTTTTTGACATTATATTTTGTATCCCGTAAAAAAAACGATACTTCAAAATTATATTTTAAAACTCGTATTAGGTTTCAATGGAAACGCGTGCCGAAAATATCAAAAAATGAATGAGACAATTATGTGGGATGTAGGTAGTAATTTTCTTGGTCACATCCTTCCTTTCTCTATAATTGGATAAAAGGTGAGGAGAAGGGTAAAGAAATGATGTTGGGCTAAAGTTAGACCAAAAATGATATACACATGCTACAAAACCTTGTAGGCTTCACAAGACTAGGTTAGGTCTACTTGTTATAATGAATGTCTTGTACTACAACAACATATGTACATCTGGATACACATCATTACAATCTAGCTACTCCTCTAGTCTGCCTATAATAAAATTAAATACATAATAATTCAATAACCATAAATAAATAAAAAAGAAATTAAAAGTATATTTTTAGAGTTGAGGAGTGAGAAGAAGAAGAAGAAGAAGAAGAAGAAGAAGAAGATGAGGTAATTGTATATTCAAAGATTGAGGTGGTGGAGAATAGAATCTGCTTTTTAAGTACAGTCTGAACACAATGCAAAAAGAAAGGTGATATGATATAAACCCCATTAGTTGATGCTCCCTTTCTTCTTCTTCTTCATCTTTATATATCTTTATATATTTTTTTTTTCTTTGAAGTTTCCTTCTTTTTTTTTTCTTTACCCTCCTTTTAAGACAAAGCTGAACTATGCAGGGGGAATGTTCTCCATACTGGTTTTCTGATGGGCTCTGTGTGTGTCTGTGTTTTTGGTGTTTGTAAGTATATACACACACACACACATGCATGTAGAGAGAGAGAGAGAGAGAGCACCCAAAATCCAATTGATTTCAGGAGATCTCTCCAGGAAGGGGGAGGGGGGATGGTCCCCATTTATTGATGCCAGAACCCCAAACATACGTCCTTTTTTGACCTGCATTGACTGTGTAATTTTATTCTCCACTAACCAACCAGAGACCAAGAAATGGAGCTAGAGATGATGAGAGAGAAAGATGAACAAGTAAGTATAAAGATTGGATTCTTGAAATTTTCTTTACCCTTTTAATTTTCTTGTTTTTTTAGGTAAGGGGAGGAGTGGTCCATTTCCCTTTCTTCTCTCTACTATACACTGATAATGTTATGATGAAAATCAATGGGGATCCCAAAAGCCCAGCAAAAGCAGCTATCATATGATCATAACAAATCTTCTTTTTTCACTACTCATATATACAATCCCTCTCTCTCTTTCTCTCATTCACACACACACACACACACACACACACATGTGAGTGCACATGTGTGAGAATGTGTCTTCTACCCACAACCTAAAGTACTTGTGCAGATGAAACCTACATATGAGAAATGGTGTTTTTATCTTATACTCCAATATGCATAAAATTATTATCATTACCATCACTACTCTACACGTGTTGGTATTGTTAGAATATGAATATGGAAAAAAAACCAGACAACAACTTTTTTTATTTCCAACCATGCCCCTCCACACACACACACACACACACTTGGCCCACACTAGGGTCTATGCAGATGGACCTAAAAACCCTAAGCACTCAAATACTTTCCACAGATGCATCCATTTCACATTGCTAATAATACCATATAATCATGCCAATTTCTTTTCATAACTTTTTAGGTCAATTATTTGTATATTTCTACAATCTTAGTAACTAATTATCGGCTCCCACTTTAAAGTATAGCTAGCTAGCATGCATCTGATCAAATGAAAATGAAATGTGGAGATCAAAACATGGGGTTCTTAGCTTGAATTCTGATTGGCTTAGTGAAGATAATGTTCCTATCTCACCAATATTATAATTTTCTTCTACAAATTAGCTCACATTGTTGCATGGATAAATAAGAAAAGTAAATCACATGAAATAACAAATTAACAATAATTAATTATAAGAACTATTCTTCACTTCATCAAATCAAATAAAATGAGAAAATAAAGGTGTAGATTGTAAGTGGCCTTTCAATTTCAATATAATCAAGAATAAAAGTAATGTGGGGTTGTGTGAAACTGATGTAAATGTATGGTCTACCAAAAGAGATAACAGAAATCACACACACTTACACCTACACACACACACATATAAATAAATAAATGCATATATTAAAATATAAAGAAAAATCGATTGGGCAATACAAAGGTTGTAACTTTGATGTTGTCGGTTTATAAAGAGAGTGGATGCCTTATCGGAAGATGAGCTGCCTTCTTCTCTTTTAAAACAAATACTGTTAATTATTCCCTTAATTAATACTTCTAATTATTACTACAACCTACCTACAAACTCTATTTTCTGTTTTTTATTTTTATTTTTTTATTTTTTATTTTGCTGATTAAATATAAAAAGAAGAGAATAATTAGCACTAGAATCGAAAAGGGCGTGAGGAATTGAAGAGAGACGTACCTGGTAAGTGGCAAGAATTGGATCAAGAAAAATATTGGGAGGAAATGAAGAAATTAATTAATAAAAGGTATAAATTAAAAAAATAAAGGATTTAATTATAGGATGTGTGGATATGCTTGGCTCCTCATACGCCATCCACGGAGGGCCATCGATTCTCCGGTGGGCTCTGCAAATGGCATACAGGGAGCCAGGCATATATACATTTATCTTCTATCTATATCTATACATATATACATATATATATGCACCATCACTTCAAGAACTCCCTTCACTTCACTGTGTGTTGTGCGTTTTTTTTTCTTGGATTTCATGCAATGTGAAAAATGAGCTTCATCAAATGATGGAACAGTTGAGGAGGAGAAAGAAAGACGAAATATAGGGTTGGAGTGGCACACACACACACACACACACAAACACGCAATTTATTTATTCATGTATATATTAAAGAAAAAGAGAGAGGGATTAAAGAAGAGATTTGGAGAATCAAGATGGGTCCGAAATCGAAAAAGATAAATAAAGAGATTGGTAAAACAAATCAAACCCCACAAAACAAAACCCTTTTCAACTTCTTCTTTGTAGATAACGAAGCAAAACACCACACACACACACACACACTACACGCACTCAAGAAACCCCCCTTTTGAAGCGGCAAAAAGCAAGCATGGCCATTAAACTCTCAAGAAAAGGAAAAGGGAGCTCCTAATTTCTTGTGGGGTTGTAATATTCAATCACAAACTCTCCCACTAAATATAGACACGAGGTGGGGTGGGGGTGGGGGTGGGAGGGGGTAGGGTAGGGTATGGAGAATAGAATTGAAATGAAGAAGAAGAGGAGGAATAGGGTTATGTTATGTTAGGGTCGACCCAATTTCCTAAGCTCATTCTTTTGTAGGTTTGAAATCTCCTTTTTCTGGGTCGTAAAGTAAAGCTTGCTTTTCTCTTCTGAATCTACTTTGTCTTCAAGTGTTTGGAGGACATGGATGATGGATTCCTCCTCTCCCCTCTCTCTCTCTCTACTTTCTCTCTCTCTTTCTATAATTTTTTATTTTTTGAAACAAATTTGGGAATAAATCAAAAAATTGATAAATGAAAGTGGGATTATGTACCATTTGTGTTCACTTTTTTGTTTTAAAAAAGAAAAAAGAAAAAAAAAAAGAAGAAGAGGGAAATGATGAATGAATAAATGTTTTGCCTTAATTTGGGAACGAGTTGAATTAAATTTAAATGTTGGTTATGTACTTTTTTCCCATTCTCATGTATGGTTTGAATTTTGTTTTTTTGTTTTTTATTTCATTAGGGTTTTGCTTTTTGATATTGATTTTGTTCCCTTTTATGTGTTGCCCTAAACACGCAGAGTGACTAAATTTTACATAACACTGTGTTTAAGGGGTTGTAATAAATCATGCTACTTTAGTGTAACTGATTTTTAACTGTACTTTCCTTCACCTAACTAATCCCTCTTACATGGAAAGAGCAAGGACCAGATGTGAGTTTTGTTTTCCTTTTATTTATTTATTTTTTATTTTCTTCCCCATCTGTCCTACTCATTCTCAACCTATATATATATTAATTTCGTAAATCCATGTCATGTGGATGTAATAATTATTTTTCTCTATTTCTAAATGTGTTACGTGCCCGTTGTTTCATTTTTCTTAGGCACAGCATGTGGGTCTAGCGAAGAAAAACAAAATTCAAACTTTCACGATTTTTTACAATAATAATGTAAATTGACAATTCAATAATATATATATATATATATATATACACGAGAATCCTTCTCATTTGTGAGAACCCGTTATACTTATATATGCTTATGGTTTTTTATATATGCAGTTATGCTTTTTTGTAATAGCATAATTATATCTAAATAAATATTATTTGTAAAAAAATATAATAGCATATATAAAATGGTTCTTCTTCTTTTTTTTTTTTGGTCGGAAAAAGAGAATTTTATTAAAAAAAGAGGCTCATTGGTACTAGAGGTACCTGAGAGAGAGGAGATTACAGAGTAGTTCGAAAGAAAGAGGAGAAATTACGACTCCAATCAACAAAACTGAGATTTGTTGGTGCCTCGCCTCTAACCATACTCCAGCTCCAGAATCAACATTTGATCTCCTCTTCGATTCTAACGAAGTTCCAATCCTTTTGATAAAAAAGGAACGAGTTTCGCAATTTCCAAAGGACTCAAGTAATACAAATCCAGAGGCCTCCGATTTTTTACGTACCTTTCCTCCTCCGTGAAGACTAGAGAAGTGCTCGAAGTGTGCTTGTAAGGCTCGAGCCGGCACCCAACTGACTCCGATCCAGTCGGCCATCTTGCACCAAAGCCATATATATATATATATATATATATGTGTATGTTTCGAATGTTGAAAGATTTTTAGCTTATTGTTCAAATCAATGACATCCAAGCGATGTGATCAAATGAAGAAAATTTGAAATTCCAAGCTATATTATCTTCAAAATGAATTCAAGATGGAATTAAATGGCTTTGCAAAAACGACGTTCTATATTATTTCGTTATATAAGAATTCCTCATACTCATTTTGACACTGTTAAATACTCCCTCCGTTATTTTTGACTTGTCTCATTTGTTAAATATATGAATGGTATAAAATAATAAAACGAGACAAGTCAAAAATAACAGAGGGAGTACATCAATCATTGATATGACAATATCACGTAAGCATTTTTGTAAAATATAAATCATTTAATACATGACATTGTCACATCAAAATGTGATCACTACTCTTATCAAGTTCCATTTTTTTTAAAGAAAAATGGGGGTTTGGGAATTCACATAATAAATTGAAATGAAGGCAATTTGTTTGTTTGTTTTTTTTTTTTTAATGAAAATCATGATTTTTTATTTATTATTATTATTATTATTTTGCCATTAGGCCCACGATGTGTAAGTAATAGAATCAGTTTGAGCACTATGCGGAAACAGAAGATAACTTAAATATTTAATACTACTAAGTTCCATTGTTACCATGGATGGTATTGTTTAGGAAACTGAAAATGGAATATAATCTATACATATTCACTACCAAGTCCCACATGTGTCATCATCACATATTGATATTGCTATGTGGTGTGTATCAATTCATAATCAACTCATAAAGAGACATTTAAATATTATAATTGATTCAATTTCAATTAAGTTGGCTCTTTACGAGTAGGATAAGGGACTATATAGAAATTGGATCATATGAAAAGTAATTATGCCACGAGAACTAAGAATTAATCTGAACTATTGATTTTCTTAAGATCAACAGTTGTCGTTGTAGAAAGCATGATCGTAAATTTATAACACATAATAAGCATGATTCATAAGAAAATATAGTCTTATAGTTATATCTTATGATTCGCAATAAAACATAATTGCATATATAAGAAAAACACAAACATGTACATAAATAAAAAAGGTTTTCACAAGAACTGGCCATTCGAAAAGATCTGGATTGTTGATCACTTTATATATATATATATATATATATATATATATATATATATTATTCATAAATAAATATACATATGAGTCTAATGATTAAGGGGTAGAGTTTGAAAATGCAGATATTTTTTTTTTTACTGTGGCGGTGAAACTAATTAATTAATAAAAAAAAATGGGGGAATGGGGTAATAATATTGTACACATTTCCTGATATGTGCATGGCAAGTATAGCACGTCTAACCTTATTTGATGTTCCTTTGAATGGTCAATATCTCATGAGAATCTTTTTGCTGTCAATAATTATAATTTCACCAATCCATTGCCTTGATAGCTAGGGTTCCTCCCTCATCAATTACACCTAGCTACCCCTCTCTCCCTCTCACTCTCTGTACATACACTACTATAACTTTTTATATCATTTCCCAACCTTGGCCTTATGTTTTTTAACTATATAGTAGTAAGTGGGTGATGAAATATATTCTCAAAATTCATAACTGGCTAGGGAAAAAGTGAATGTCCATTCCCTCATTTGAAAGTCTTTGAATTAGATTTTGTTTTGATAAAAATATTTTTATATAGACTATTTTTTATGTGTCAATGCCACGTAATTAAATTTTTTATTAATATAATTTCTAGGTATATATTTATGGTAGATTAGTCGATATGATCACATCAGCCATGGAGATATTAAATAAACATTCGGTAAATAAAGGGACATTCCTCTATACTATGGATATTTGAATCGATAAGCACGAGCAAGCCATGAAGAATTAATGCTTTTAAGGATCGTCACAGCAGTCTCATAATTAACGTGTCTTCTCTAGACAGTAATTTAAAGCATTATTTAATCAGTCGTGATTATGGAATAACTAATTGTACATTAGAGCTTGTAGTGTAAGTGATGCGGTTAATTAGGCTAGGCAAATACTAATTAATTAGACGTTCTAATTCAAAGGTGAATCAAAATTGAAAAAAGAAGTGTTTTCTTTTTAAAAGGTCAATGAATTGAAATTATAAAAGCGAGCATAAGGGATACTCGAATCCCTTATAAAACAATTTAATTACCGATCCACCTTACAAGAGTAGTTTCGGACTACACGAAATCGGACTAATACACTAATCGTGAAAAGAGTATACAAAGGAAGAATGAAAATATATATATATATATATATATCGAATCTACTTCCAATTACTATACGAAACTTAACTCCTTATAATATTGTCGATGGTTGACTTGATCCCCTTAAGAATTGCATCATTTCTTTATTTCCAAATACTCCAATAAATACATTGCGAAATGGTTTTATTAACTTACATTTGTTTTGTTATTTAAAAATTAACTTTAATTTTAATAAAACACTTCTTTATGTTTAATGTAGGACCTTTATAAAAGATAATAGTGCACTTGAATTATTTTTTAGCATAAAAAATTATCTTTGTGTACTTTCAACTCTAAAGAATCCAAAGAATTACTGTTAAATCAAAGGGAAAAATCAAGAAAATTATGTGTCAAATCACGACTTTCACATTCTTATTGTTCATTGAATAATTGACAAAAGGAAAAACAAAATTGAAAATAAAGTAAAAGAAAGCAAATATTTCCCTTTTGTGGGCACAAGAAAATATTTCTTTTGACAAAACTTAATTTACTTTTAATTTGTATGAATGCAAATCACGTCAGTCTACCATTGTGATGTTTCACTAATTAGACTTTCATAGTGTATTGATTTGATTTATCCACTAATTTTGATTTTAATCATTTTCCAATTCAAATAAGTTGAGTAAATAACTAGTCCTCGTTCTATCTTTATGTTTCTTGAATATATACTCTACATATGTATATATAAATATAAAATAATAGAAACATATCAAGTAAAATGAGACGGTGTAAGTAATTTTTTATATATACACAAGTAAATAACTAAATTTAATAGCTTAAAAATTTGAAAATACTTTTATACTATAATAATAAATACTTTAACAGGAGTATAAAACTTAGGTTAATTATAAATCTATACTATATATATAAATTAAATAGTTGATAATAATTATATCAATGTCATTTTCCCTCCAAAAGTAGCAATCAATTGTCCAATGGTTTCCTAAAGATGATTTAATTTAAAGAGATGTGAATTGTCCAATGAATTTGATAATAAATATATTTTAAATTATAAATAGTGTTACATTGTTTGCTAATATATCTATTTTTGCATTAAATTACTATATTAATGTGCTTACGATTAATTATATATATATATATATATATATATATATATAAATTATAAATATATGCCTTAAAATTAAACCTAGCTTTAAGAAAACTAAACCTTACAAAAGAAAACTTAAACCTTGCTGAGAAATATTATTGATATTGCACCGTTACAATCACGGTGGACATATAAAATGTGCTCACTCCTCACGATGAGTAGTGGAACATTTATGTACATATTATATAATATCGAGGTTATTTTTATATTAAATTATGATTTTTTTTTTTGTTTATTTTGTTACCCTCTTTATAATTTATATCTTTCGTGCAACGCACGGACGCAATACTAGTCATACAAATAACTAAATGGTGTGGAAGAGTAGACTACTCATGGCCTAAAAGATAGGATTCAATAGTTGGCAAAATTAGTTAAAGAGTAATCATTTTGGATAATGACATATCACCACATAAAAACAATGTTTGAGAAAACTTTTCACCATAAAAGAAAATAATAATCATGTTTAAGAATCTTCTTTGCTAAGATTCAGCTTGACCAAGTTTAATGAGCTAACTTGCAAAAGTAAAGTATTAGTAGTTTATTATTATAATATATATTCTCATCAATAATATTAATTTTTTGAAATTTATTTTGATGTCGTGAGGAATTTTATGGGATTGAAATTACTATTTTAAAGTCTTCCAAAAATTATTTTAGCCTTTAAAGAAATTTTGTAACTGATTTTTGTAATATATGGCTCATAAACGTAAAAGGGGGGGGGGGGGATGTGTAAATTAATAATAATTAATTATAAAAAAGAAGCAAAAAAAAAAAAAGAAGGAAAAGGAGAATCCATCATAGAAGTTGGTATGACAAGAAAGGGGAGAAGGGCATCTCAGTCCCAACATGAAAGTCACAGACACATCAGTCAAACATTGGGATTCCTAATTGTATAGTAAATCATTTATCTTACAAATTTTGCTAACTAAAAATACCTATTCATCATTTAATTTCGGTTGGAAATTAGGGCTGTATCCGTTTGAGTTTTACAAGTAATAGAATTCCATTATATAAATTTTTTATATATACTCTCCCCCGTCTCAGCAGTAAAAGTGAGACGATGTGAGATATAAAATAATAAATCGTCTCACTTTCGCTGAGACAGAGTGAGTATAATTTATCTTTTTTATACAATATATACAAAAACTAAATTTTATGTAGAGGTCAAATCGTGCGGGGTTGAATCATTATTGTGTCGACACAATAAGGATAGGATTTTATAAGTCCAAATATGAACACAACTTGTTAATGATTTGTTAAACTCATACACGAATACGACCTGAATCGCTCAAACACGTCACGACACATATAAGATTATAACACGATTTTATTCAGGTTGACACGACACGATAATGACAAAAAGCGACACGATAAGTTATATAAAAATAAATTAGTACACAAACACGACTATGATATTTATCCGACACAAGCATGAATATAAATAAATTAAAATAATAATTAACAAATATTTACAATAATAATAAATAAATGTTATTGGGTAATAGAAACCCTTCATGTCACCGACACGAATACGACATGATAAATTTGTGTCCTTATTGTGTTGTCAACGATAAGAATACGAACACGATAAGCTTCAACACTAATCCATTAATTTCGTGTATATTCGTGTCGGATTAACACGTCGTATCAAAAATTGACATGCGTAATTTTATGTAAATTAATTAGTATTAACTATAACAAAAATTACGAAGTTCCTTTAAAAAGAAAAGATACTTGTAAGTCGTAACTATTAAGAAAAATATAATTACATGTATTGTGAATAAAGCAGCACGCTCCATCTCAAAAAGTAAGGATCTTGGTTTGAAGAAAAAAGACTTAATATGATTTGACATCATGATGGAATTAAAGCTGTGACATTTGCTTAATAAAAATAGAAAATAGCAATTGATATGTGAAATTCTAGACTAGATTAATATAGTGAAGAATGCTCCCATACCCACCGTGGACATATTTAATATAGCCACAGATGATATGCGGTAAAATATTAAAGGAAATCATAATTAATATACCTTATAAAAATAAATATTACTCCCTCCATCCCACCTAAATAGTCCGTATTGCTTTGGCACAGAGACCAATGCAAGTAGATATAAGAATTTTAAATAGTATTAGTTATAAGATAGACTTTACCATTTTAAGAAAGTAGACTATTATATGAGACAAACCAATAAGGAAAGTTGGACTATTTAAGTGAGACATGGAGAGTATTAAAAAAAACTAAACCTTACAAAAAAAATCTAAACTCTAAATGAAAATATTATTGACGTGGCAGTGCCACGTTAGCCGTGAGCACATTAAATGTGCCCATGATGGGTAGGGAGCATTTATATTAATAGAGTATCTCTTTTATTACTTACGAATTACTAATAGTATGATTTAGCCATTAGTTCCACATTAAAATATACCACTTCCACATCCGTCTCAATTAGTAGTCATATTTCTTAAGGTATAAAACAATGAAATATGACTATTAAGTTGGGACAGAAAGAGTATATTTTTAAATCATTTCAAACTTCTAGTAAATTAACTTAAATTAAACACAATAGCTAGCCAATTAAAGCTTTGCGATATAGTTACAACCCTAACAAAGGCAACCCGTTTGAATAGTAAAAACATCTATAAAATGAACCCCAAAAAAAAATAATAGCAAAAGACGACTCGTCCAATAATTTGTCGATTTTCGTGGCCTATTCCATCCTCGTTGGACTTGCTCGATCGGATGGTTAAGTGACAGACCCCACCCCGCTAATATCACTTTACTCTCCCTAAACTTATCACAAGTTCAATACGACATCATTTCAACAAATTAGTTATTCTAACACGTTAGATCATATATCCGGAAGTTATTCTAATCACACCAAAAGTTTGTATTATTATTATTATTAAACATTGAATAAATTTACCATAAGATGATATAAGCATTGTTGTAAATTGAGAATTAATATGTAAGTAGAGCAAAGGATAACATACTTGTTTAGCACAAAAGGCCAACACAAAAGTTAAAATTCTCCAGGGGATATATTGATGACCGCTACATGACATTTGAGAAATTATTGCAAAGAAAAGACACTCCTCCTCTTCCCCATAGAAAAAAAAAGGAAAAAACAACCATATATCTAGATAAAATTAATTAATTAATTAATTAATTAAATAGAAGTAGTATACTGTGTTAGTATTAGAGAAATTCATATTCACAATAAAGTGAGGAAACAAGAGTTCTGTCCTATTCTGATGCACCCCATTACGATGCAGTATATAATCAGCTAAAAAGAACTATTTGCTCACATGGAAACCATCATACTTTTCTGCATTCTATAATATTACGACTATCACCTTCCCATAATTATTACTACTATTAATTACACATATACATATATGTATATATATTTATCGGCTTTTCTCTTCCATTTATGGTTTTGGCTTAGTCAGTATAAATGTCTCTCTTATAATAAAGTTTGGTTCTAATATTTTTGTGGGGTTTTTTTTACCTACTTTTTTTTTAGATATATAGCATTTTATAGTTTTTGAAAGCATATATATATATAAATATTATGTTAATGTTATCTTCAATTACAATATATATGTTGAATTTTTAGGTCAGGAAATGAATTTAGGACATTGATGAATAGAAGAAAACCACAAATATGCGATGCTATATTATATTATAGTACAAGTACTTATATACTTCAAGTTTTACTGTTTGATGGGACGTAATTCTTACCGACTTTATCTAAAACATAACCAATATATAAAAATGGTGTATATATAGTTAATCTTGAATTTGAGAGGCTCTGGTCCTAGAATTAGGTAATTAATTAAAGTTTAAGTAGTAAATTAAATGTTTTCATGATAAGGGTAAAGGGTGAAAATATATATTAATTGGAATGGGATGCATGGAATAAAAAAGTAGCAAAGAGGGCTGTGAAATATTCGATGTCTGAAATAGAGCATGAGAGCATATATGGAAAAGGGGAAACCGAAAAGAAAAAAGAAATAAAAAAGGAAAGAAGGTAAATAAAAATGGCATAAAAGTGGGAAAGAGAAGAGGAAGGCATTAATAGAAATGGAAACAGTTGTTTTATCGTCTAGAGTTTTGGAAGTAACAAGTGTGGGAATCCTTCTGTCAGGTAGCTTTAGATAGAGAAATAATAATAATAATAATAATAATAATAATAATAATAATAATAATAATTTGATGGGTCTTTTCTTTTCTTTTTTTTTATTTTATTTTAGTTTTTTTGGGTATATATTGTGTGTATGTATGTTCATATATAAATATAGTTCTATAATAATGTGGGAGGGAATGAATGGGAAAATGAGTAAATTTAGACGACTTTAATTAAATTAAATGCTTGTATTTGTATAGTGTGTAGTACTATATATATATGCGCCTCGAACTGCACACATGAAAATGCTTTCACGCACGTAGACAACAAGCATGAAATGATGATCGATCATATTTTTTGCTCTTTCTCTCTCTCTCTCTAAATATAATGTATGTAAATATACTAGTAGTAGTGACTAGTCCATTAAATATTATTATAACGCCTCGAACTTATAATCAGAAAGTGAAGCGTGAGAATATATATACTGTACATGTAGTGATTAATTTAGGCATGCATCTTGGTTTTGGTTTCTCTTGATTTAATTATAATATCGTTGCTCTCTAATCACATTTAAGTTGGTATAATTAATGTTTCTCATTCTCAGTTTTTCTTTTGTCTCGTCTGCATCCACTGACTCATTATTATACTTATAATCAAACACTATAAATCTGTTTTTTTTTTTCTTTTCTTTTTACTCCGTGTTATTTTACTAGACACGTTTCTATATTTTTAAACGTATCAAGTAGAATGATACGGAGGAATATTTAAAACTGTAACATATTAATTAATTATTAATATCATTTTTATTTCATCTATAGTTCTCATATAAGGTCGCCAAACACTGCCATTTTTTGTGTAAAATGTGATGTTAAGAATTTAATTTCCACAACCAGCTTCCCATTTTTCTGTAATGTACTGCTATCTTGCCTAATAAATTCTCATTGCGCTACTATTAATAATTATTTTACTTTATTTTAATTTCTTAATTATTTAATACTACTAGACTAGACGTACGTTGTTGAAAGAGTAATTGTGGCCCATTAATTATATAATACTTTAATACCTATATTAAACCCTTAAGGGCCCAAGTAATGAAATTATGGTATAGACCAATATATTTCGTGGGCTATAAGCAATATTGGGCCAGTCTTAATCCACTACTGGTACAAATTAAAAGTGTAAGAACATTAAAAAGTTCTCCAAGATCTAGAGATACATCTTTCTTTGTTCTTTTCTTTTTCTGTACAGTTCTTAATACTATCTACACTGCACAAGGCCCATGAGTCCATATCTAACTACTTCATCTCATTATATTAGACTTGTTTCTTTTTTGACTCTTCAGCACGTATTTTCACTGAAACTTAGTACGAGTTTTAAAATATAATTTTGAAGTATTCTCCGTAAATAAATAATAAACTGATGGGTAGAAGTTAAGCACCATATAAAAAAAATAATAATAATAAATAAATAAATAAAAAGAAGTTAAGCACCATATAACATTTTAGAGTTACTGCTCATATTATGTTTCTCTTCGCAAATTATTACCTAGTACTCCTTCCTTCCGTCTCATTCATAACGACATATTTTTATTCAAGTTGATTATGTTATTACGTGTTATTACGTAATAATGAAAGAAACCATAATAGATGTAATGGAAGGAGTGTGATATTACCAATTACGAGGGTTGAGTTATCTTTAGTGTACGATGTTATAATATAAATATTTTACTAAGAAAAACGGTGGCAACCATTTTGGAAACTATATGCCTCAACGTTTTGGCTTGTTATACTCTACTCTAATTTTTCTTGAATAAATTATTTCGTTTTTCCTAAAGTATAGTTGTCAATTGAGTTGGACTAATCCAGTTTTGTTCAACCTAACCTAGTATGGCTTGAGCCAGGACCGGTTCACTTGATTAGATGAGTTTAATGGGCCGGGTCACTCCCGATGAAGTGAGTTTCTTTTGGATTCTTTTTCTCTAAAATCCAGGGCCGGTCTAAGATCAGACCCACATCAAGCACAACTTTTGCCCACTTGATGCTCATCCCACACCGAGTTATTTTTCAATATATATTTGATTTTATGATGATTTATAATATCAATATATGAAAAGTAAAAAACTTTACCCATAACTAAGTTTGTATTGGTCTTTTTCAATTCTTAGGTATTTGAAAAAAAAAAAAGATTCATTTTTGCATATTGTCTTTTGTTTATGTTTGTTAACTTCTTTTTATTCTCCACAACTTCTTATAACATTCACTCTACTAAATTACGATATTATTGTTAAAAATACGAGCATAAGATTAACAAAAAAAACTTGAGAGAAAAGAATAATTTTAATTAATCTACTACGGAACCACCACTTCAAGTTCAATTCAAGCCTAACCCAATACAATCTAGACCCACTCTGCAGGTGATCCTGGATAGTACCGATCCTAAATATTTTTAAGAAACCAAGCCCAACCCAAGTCCATTGCATAGATGGTCCTGAGCTGGGCTAGATATGTATGGGCTTATGCGGACATAGGCTGAGCCAAGCCGACCAATCCCAATCGACAACTACTATATCCTAAAGTTCAAAAATCCTTAAAATCCACAACTATTGCCAATAAATTATTGATATGAATAAGTGAATTTCCAACTAGGTGGAATGTTAGCTTAATTAGTTCTCACTCGTACTCACATGTAGAGGTGCCCACGGTTCCGGAACCGGAACCGAACCGGAACTGAACCGGCAGTTCCGGTTCCAAGATGGCTGGAACCGAAACCGAACCGGAACAGTAACGGTTCCGGTTCCGGTTCCTGGAACCGACGGTTCTGGTTCGGTTCCGGTTCCGGAACCGGATAGGAACCGACTTTTTAAATTTTTTTTTTTTTTGTTCGATTATGATTCAATGCTTCATTGTTTATTGATTTAATTTTAATTGTAAGACAATTCGAATTATAAAATGTAAAAAATACTTGAGAGTGAGATTGTATAATTTTTTTTATTTATTAATCCTAAACCCTTGGATATCACATGTCGATTCCAAGGGCCGAGCCTCGTTAAAACCTCCGAGAGGAAAAAGAGTACTCGACTAAGCATTTTAATAGACCACTACATATTTTTGAAATCGAAATCGTCGTCGAAATCATCCGTTTCTTCAGAGGCATCGGTATCGGTTTCTACTTCGGTGGTACTGATTGGATCATGTTCAAAGACCTCATCCCATTTGTTCTCTTGCTCACGGTGTTCGGCTAAGTGTAGTCCTTGAGCAGTACTTGAGCTTCGAGATTCCACGGGGTCATCGTTGATCGTCTTTCGTCTAAAGTGTACCCTCCGCTGCTAAAAGCTTGCTCGACCGACACCGATGAGGCAGGAACAACAAAGAGTTCTCGAGCCATTATGGATAGGATTGGGTATTGAACTGTTCTTCTTGACCACCAATGTAAAAGATCTTGATTGTTTGGACCTGCACTTGTTAGTTCTGATGCAATAACCGGTTCATTTAAATATATAGACCATTCATCGTTTTGAGTGAGTCCGGATGATCCCCTGTTTTGGAAGAAAGAATGGAGTTGTTGGGCCCGTTGACTCTGAGAACTAATTCCTAAGTCCATAGATGGCCTTGGTCTCCTGCTGTGTTCATAACCTCCAAAAGAACCCCCATATTTCTCTACGAAGTGGTTATACAGGTACCTAAGGGATGCATCTAAGTTTCCCCTAATAAGATCTATGGAAGGCAAATCTAACCCATCCTTACCCTTCCCCCCTGCGAATCTCATCTCCCCCAAAGCGTTGTAATAGAATTCTAAAAGCATCTACAATTAATTTCACTTTGATGACAATATGACATCTTTTATGTAAATTGTCATCTTCAATTCTTCATCATCATGTGATATTGTTTATTATTAATTTAAAGATATTTTTTATATTAGTCTTATTTATTTTAGCTTATTAAATTATGAATTATAAATTAAATGATAAAAATATTTAACTTTACAAATATAACATTTCCATATAAAAAAATGTAACACATTAATCAGTAATCAAATAAGTATACAAATACAAGTATAATATTGAAACATAAAATAAAATTAGGATTTGTAAAAAAAAAAAAAAAAAAAACCCGGTTCTTTTCGGTTCCGAACCGGAACCGAACCAGAACCGAACCGTCGGTTCCCGGTTCCAAACTTTCGGAACCGAAACCGAACCGTCAGTTCTACCGGTTCCTCGGGTCGGTTCCGAACCGTCGGTTCCGGTTCGGTTCCGGAACCGCCCGGTTCCGGTTAAAAACTGACGGTTCGGTTCCGGATCCGGTTCCGGTGGGCACCTCTACTCACGTGAACCTATATCCATTTTCCTTACAAATGGATTCTCAAATTTCAATCACTTGTACATATTGTAGCCTTTTCGGTGTACACCTAGGTTTTTCTACTATATTAGAAAACTTGAATAACATAAAAAATCCTTTACTATCTCCACGCTGCAAGTCTTGATAAATTTGCAATTGGAAGATGAGTAATATTAGAAAACATGCATTTTTATATCTACCCTTGCAAAGAAAAGTGTCATTTGTAATTAATCACATTGATTTAAATACATACTAACATTAAACATCAATATCTCTTCACCTTTCCACATTTTACCAACAAAACATCCCACAACTACCACTACACACAAACAATATAACATGTCACGAAATAACAACACATCCATAGAGTTCGATTTCGACAAGCACAAATTTTACACGGGATCGAGTTTACAAAGGTCGTATTTTTCAAGAATGTCTCGAGCTTCACTTAAAAAAAAAAAAAAAACGCGATTTACGAAAACGGAATAAGAACATCGCCAATGTTGTTGTGCCACGGGTCGGCCAAATGGCTCGCCAAGTTCTCCAAGGGTCCGGTCCCCGGATATGCCGATTGCTGAACGCAGAAGCCCACGAACGCCAAAAGTGCGAGACGCCCTTCAATAAATAAACAAATAAATAATTAACTAGGGTTCACGAATCCAAGATTCTAAATATAGAAGGGCAAATTCGTCTTTCAACAATACCGTTCTTGATCTCCTTGACTTTGTACTCCTCGAACTTCTTAGGGTCCTTGGAGTAGCCCAACGGGTCGAAAGCCCCGCCCGGGTACTTCTTCTTCTCCGGGTCCTTCTCCATGCTCCGTTGGTGCTCGACGAAGGCTATGGAGAGGAACTCGATGACCAAGATGGTGGGTAGGGTCCCCCACGGAACCGGGTTACCCAAATAGGTGGCTTGCCCGCCCGGGACCGCCGCCCATTCTTGGGCCTTGACCCAATTACCCAGGCCCAATGCCTCCGGCACCAAGATTCCGGGCTGTAATTTTTCGATTTTAATTATAAAACAAAATTAGTGAAATTAAAAAATGCGCGCCATTAAATTAAATACTTATTAACTAATCAAAAATCATTAATTAATTAATAATGTTAATTGTGATTAAACGAACTTACGACGGCAAGCATGGCCCACCGGCAGTGGATGAGCTCGGACTCCTTGTATCTCTCTAGGTTTTCGGGGACTGCGCCTAGGCCGAGTGGATCGAATCCGAAATCTCTGCAATTTTATTTGATTTTTTACGGATTAATCTTCTCAACTATTTTCACTGAATTGAAGAAAATGTAGGAAATTCGGAAGCGGAGGAGAGAATTTTAATTTACCCAGGGGCGGAGCCGTCGAGGTAGGGGGGGCGGGGCTCGCCGGGCATCCACTCGGCGGACATGGAGAACCGGGAGGTGGTGGCGTTGGTGCCGAAGGTGACGGAGGCGGCGAACTTCGACTTGGAGGAGGAGAGGAGGGAGGGGCAGACGGCGGCGATTCCGCAGCTCATGGCGGAGTTGGCTGCCATTGTGCGATGGGGGGAGGGAGTGAGAAGAATGGGGTTTGGCGGTGAAGAGAAGTGATGGAGAGATGAGGGAAGTATATGGGAGATTGGGGGGATATTGGCAAATCCGAATTTTGAAGGTTATTGGCTGAGGGAAGTGGGTGGTGCCATGCTATTGGTCCACGTGTCGGGTGTTGAGCCAATGAGATGTTGATGTGGAGTGGATATTGTGAGTTTGTTTCCATGGTGGAGGTTCGATGTGGAGTGTCAAAAAATCAGCAGAAATCTTGAGTGGATTATTCTCTAATGCACTTGGCCAAAATTCACATTTTTTTTTATCTTCGAAATAAAAAAGGTTTATTTATTTATTTGTTTTTATTTTTTAAATACAAGTACTTATTGCAGTATTATTATGTTTGACGAGTGAATTCTTGCGTTAGTTTACGCAAACAATACATTAAGACAATTTTAGTTTGAAAATTGGAATTTGAGCGTAGCATTACAGATTACAATTTGTGGATATCCTTTACAATATTAGTATTAAGGGTGTTTGGGTAAGCTTATTTGGTGCATATCGCTAAAGCTAGATATTAGATCCTAAACTTGAAGTTGTGCTAATTCTTGTTGTTCCGTTCCTTTGTGTTGTGTACTTCGCGCACCCTTTCATTTTCATTAATAAAAGACGCCTTCTTTGTTTGATCAAAGAAAAAAAAAAAAAAAACGTTGGTTTTTTATTTTTTTTATTTTTATTTTTTTAAAGCAAGGTTCTAATTCTTTTATTTAGACATTCGAAGTTTGTTTATTTGTTTGTTTGTTTCCTAGTGGAGATAACACTAAAAATGAGTATTATCCCAACATAAACCGAGAAGAATAAAACCAGTCTGAATTGGATGAACAGCCGATCCAATTCTCGACACATAACATGAAAGACAAAAAAGAACAAATACAATGATCATGGCCCAAAAGTGACCATATCAGAAAACTAATAATAGGACCTATCAAAATGTTGGGAGACCAAAAGTAACCGATTATATTACTAACTATATCGGAACCTAAAGTTCGGATATCCCAATTGATCCATCCGAACAAGCGCCAAAAAGTAGCGAGGGGGCACTAACAACATCAAAGAAAGTCATGGTGTCGGTTTGAGAACCCCGACGCGCCATGAAATCAGCATGGCGATTCCTTTCCCTATGTATGTGGGAAAAACGAACTTGATCCCCTGCAGCCGAAGACGAATGCGTGTCATGAGATGGCGGATGTCTGTAGAACCATGCTTCCCAGAAGCAAGTAAGGTGACGATCGCAACATCATCCATCTCGATCTAAACGTGTGAGGAAAAAGTGATAGCCAAATCTAACCCATGAAGAAGAGGACTGAGTTCCGCTTCAAAGCTAGATCTAGCTTCAACTGAAAAGCAGAAAGCACAAGAGAGGGACGCCATGGTGGTCACGAACTAAACCATCACCTGCCGCACTCCCAGAAGCAGCATCAAACGAACCATCAGTATTAGCTTTACCCAAGGCGCCTCAGGTGGGATCCAACGAACGATCCTGGACCTAAGGGACCTGCTAACGAGCTCAGCTATAGGCATGAACGGGACCTGAGGCTGGCATCCCTGCCAGTGAACTGGTAGGAGCCTCCTCGCAGCAACCAGGGTATGCAGGTCATGTTTAACCTGCCAAATAATGTTAGAAGAACGAAAAGGAGTGCCACGGTGCTTATGACTATTCATCTCCGTCTAAATAAACTAAGTGATGAGGTAAGGAATCAAAAAAGAAATGTGTGTGTAGGTGGCTCGTGGAAACGAGTGTCTCCACCATTCTAGACTACGTGCATTGTCAGTGTTCGTGTGTGCATGTGTTAGTGCAGGAACCAGTCCGAAAAATATGCCCATACAGTTCTAGTAGATTCACTCCAAGAGAACACATGCATAATAGTTTCGATGTGGGGAGAGGTGCAACACTGGCACCTCGAAGCAAGAGAGATACCACGAGAATGAAGTTTGATATCAACAGGTAATCGGCCAAGGAGGCGCCACAGAAAGACAGAAATGGTGGGGGCAAGGCAAGAGTTCCAAATATCATCAAAGAGAGATACCTGAGGGCGCCAGTACCTGACGTGATGCCAGGTAGAAGCCACAGTGAACTCGCCATGTCCAGTAAGACTCCATCTCATGACATCCTCCCCACCCCACAATACCGGCGTCCGGCTCATAGCAATAACATGATCATGGGATCAGGGGCGGATCCAGAAAAAATATCGAGTAGGGGCTAATTTTTCTAAATTTTAACTATGATGAAAATTTTCTTATTTTTGGTTTGGTAGTAGGGGCTTTTATGCTATAAAGTGTACAAATTAACAATAATTTGATGATTTTTTAAGAGTAATTTTTTTTTTTTTGATTTGGTGGGGGCTTAAGCCCTCCTCCATCACTTACTAGATCCGCCCCTGCATGGGATAACATAGAAGGAACACATAAAGCATGCAAACGATTCATATCCCAATCAGAATCACTCCACAAATCACGCAAATGGGGGTTTGGGGTGCCTACTGGGCGATATTCGGCGAGGGATCGATCCTCAAACCAAATATCATCCCAGAAAGACACCCGCCCCGCACCGAGAGACCATCGAATAAAATCATGTGCATGAATACCAGAATGCATGAGATATGCCAAATAGGACTATGATGCTCACAAAAAGGAGTCAAAGGGTACGAGTACTTGCACCACAAGTATTGAGCCCAAAGGGAATCATGAGCCTGAGATCTCCACTACAACTTATAGCTGAAGGCAGTGACCATGTCAGAGAGCCGACGAATGCCGAGACCCCCCTCATTAACAAGGAGACAAATCTACTTCCAGCTAATCCAGTGAATCTTCTTGTCTTCACCTACAGATCCCCAAAAGAAACGAGCCATCATCTGCTCAATCTCATGCAGCACACACTGATGGACCTTAATCACCTGGAGAATGTGAAGAGGTATAGTAGAGAGAGTGCTCTTGATCAACGCAAGCCTTCCTCCAAAGGCAAGGTGTCTGTGAGACCAGCTATAAATACAAGCACTGACTCTCTCTCTCAAGTTAAGAAAAAAGACGATTTTATCCAGCCTGATAGATGGGGACTCCCAGATAGATAAAGGGAAGGGTGCCTCATTGGAAGCCCCCAATCTCTTGGATGCTCTGT
The DNA here is from genome assembly GCA_001642375.2 of Mentha longifolia. NCBI lineage: Eukaryota > Viridiplantae > Streptophyta > Magnoliopsida > Lamiales > Lamiaceae > Mentha > Mentha longifolia. The sequence continues at coordinate 32,808,155 of CM038118.1, read as the reverse complement.
TGCCATTCATGAGCATATTTATCATGGATAAAGAAGTTGCTCTTATCAAAGTTAATCAGCTGTCCAGAAACTGTGCAGTAACTGTCCAGGCACATCTTCAACTTCTCCAAAGCCTCTCTCCTAGCCTGAGTGAAGATGATGATGTCATCGGCATAAATTGGGTTGAATGGGCTTATTTTTAATTAGCTTATATGTAAGCTCTTATAACTTAGTTTTGAAGCTTATAAACTCTCGGGAAACTTATTTTGCCAAACATATCTCCAAAGCTCATAAGCTAGAAATAAACAACTTATAAGTTGTATTTATGAGCTTATAAGTTTAGCCAAAACACCCCTTAGTATTCCATCTGTTCCATTTAATAATGTCCCATTTGAAATATTTATGTAAGGTATAAAATTAAAAAGTACTTCGTAATACATTTAATAATGAGAAGGGATGAGCATTATTCTAAAAAAAGTTACTAGTATCCGTAAAAGAAAGAATACTTCAAAAATTCATTTTAAAACTCATCAACGATAAGCGTGGAAACGCGTTCACACATACTGAAAAAAGGTCACTAAATGGAGGACGGAAGGAGTACAAAAGTTTTTAGATGGGGATTTTCTTTTCCATTTGTCTCACCCTCCGTCGTTTTATAAATGTCCCCAATCATCAAAATATAATATTATCAAGTAAATGTATAATTTTACTTATTTTATCTCTAATAATTGTATATAGAATTGAAAAAGCAAACATTTTTAAGGATATACTTTGTATTAGGTAAGTTTGACCCAAGTTCGGGGATAAACATTTTTCACAAATGAGGACACTTATAAGAGGACGGATAGAATAAATAAGTTCAATTCATGCACGTTGATATTAGTTAAGTGATCAATTAACTTTATTTCCGGATTCCAGTAAGGAAAGCTGCTCATACACTGATTTCAGACACCTAGAATTTCGAATAACAAAATTGGGCTGTGATTATAGATGCTCTCTCTCTCTCTCTCTCGATACACTCTTACAGCATAAAGAGAATAATAAACTTACAGCTCGACTTTAAAAGGAATAAAGAGAACATTCTCCGCATCTCTGGCTATACTGTATGATCAAGAACACCAAAACTTGAGTGAGGAGAACTCTTCAATCTAAAGCAGCAAAGAGCAGCGACGAATTAGTTCCACCGAAGCCAAAAGAGTTCGACATGGCCGCTCTAATGGTCATCTTCTTCGAAGCACTCAAAGGCATGAAATCACCATTAAATATGGGATCTGGTTTACTGAGGTTAAGAGTTAAGGGCGCAATCCCCTGCAACGGAAGCATGCATTAGCAGATCAAACTCAAAAACTACAAATCACGTGCACTCTCCGTTGCCTAATCTGCTGAAGCATGGCGTATAACTATAGCTACAAAACTCAACAATCTAGAGATCTCATCTAACAATTGTGCACATATTACTCAATCTCTAGAACTGACTTGAAAAATCTTACATGGAATACGAACAACTCATGTACCATCTAGTTGCTACCTAATGTAATTTCGGAACCTCTGGAAATTATTTATTGGAGCTATTTTCATATTATTAGTGAAGGCATGATACTAAATAAAACCTTCACCAAGTTTTAGGACTTGATACTGTATGCTTAACGATGCTATGAAGTTGCAAGATTAGAGTAGATCGTCTTACATGGTGAATGGATAATATCGAGAATATTGCTTCAACAGCTCCTGCTGCTCCAAGGAGATGCCCAATTGCACCCTAAAATTCAATCACCAGTAATATCAAGATTCAGCTTCAATTAGAAAATAAATAATCCCTCCGTCCCAACCAAGATGAGACGTTTGACTGAAATTCGTTGGGACGGAGGGAGTATATTCAGACCCGAATATTCCTTTCACTGCTAAGTCAGAGATCCTGAGGAAACATTGAAGTCATCCCACTCCAAAATTCTTTACAAAAATGTAAACTAACTGGCCAGTATTCTTAAACAAATTGAAGCTAAAAATTTAGTCACAAATTTCTACTTAATCCTGCTTGCGATACAGCAAAGATAGCCATTGAGTCATTAACTGTACAAAAATGCTTTTGAATTTGCATAAATACTTGTCATAGATATATAATTGATATGATCAATGGGTTACCTTAGTGGAGGAAAAGGCTAGAGTTTTCGATGCTGCATGGCTGCAAAATAAAGACTGAATTGCCCTGGCTTCCACCGCATCACCTGTTCATTGAGTTAGCTTGAGATGGTTATACTGCTATGGAAAAGTTTAGAATGAAATTATACTGATTTTAAGTACCCAAAGGAGTGGAAGTAGCATGTGCATTGATGTAATCCACCTGGTTAGGGTTCAGGCCAGACTGCCAACCACAGATAAGAACAAGAAATGTAGATGAATAACCTAATAATGATCGTAACTACATTCTGCTTTCTCTATACATAAGTGCGAACAAGAGCATAATTCAGAATTTTCATCTCAACGTGTTAATGGCACTTGAAATAAGATCAAGGTGCAATTAAAGGAAATAAAAGATAAAGCCAATTGATATGGTTAATTCCAACTTGGTACCATAAGATATACTAATATATATATAATCCCGATTCATCTAAAAGTCACACTTCAAGAGCATTATGACAGAAACAGAGAAAGACACTATCGATGTTTCGATTAATGATCAGAACATATGAACTTAATACCTGCTTTAAAGCACGGGACATGGCTAAAATTGCTCCTCTTCCATCACCATGTGGTTGGGTGATATGATATGCGTCACCTTAAGCGAGTAAAGATCCAATTCTCTATGAAATGCCAAATGCATAATCGATGTTAAGAAAATCTGGAAGTTGAAGAAATCACCTGACATCCCATAACCACGGACTTCTGCATACACGTTTGCTCCTCGTTTCCTAGCATGCTCCAGTTCCTTTTATAATAAAGAATGCAATGAAGCTTTAAAATAATTGATGTCTTTTCTGTAGTACTCATCATTTAAGTAGGAAACTAGGAAGCATCTATTCTTGGGGAGGCATTTGATAACATAACTAACAGTGCTATACATCAATTTTTCAAATGAAAAATTGACGGCATACTGTTGGAGTTACATCATTTTTTGAGACCGGAATTCTATATTCAAGGGAGAAATGTATATACTTTTCTTAGCGTACTAGTAACATCACTCACCTCAAGAACAAGGATGCCAGAGCCTTCACCTATTCTGTTTAAAGTAGTTAATTAGGATGCAAGATGTGAAGCATCTGCAAAAATGAAAAATATTTATTGAAAAAATAGCAATCATTACTTACACAAAACCATCGCGGCCACAATCAAAAGGTCTTGAGGCTTCTTTAGGTACATCATTATACTTGGTTGTCAGTGCCCTTGACCTATTGACATAGCAACATCTATTAATCCCTTGACCAAACATAATTTGAACTCTGTATTGGGACTATCTTCCCCAAATCTTACCACGGACAGCTAGAGAACTTCAATGGAGTTTCTTTTAAATTTGCTTATCAATAAAGTATTTCTATTTTTCAGCACCCAAACAAAATTCTTGAAAATTTTCTACGATTCTATGAGCATCTACATGCACCTTTATCAAAAACTGATAGTGATACACTGGTAAACTCTTACCGACAGAATCCTGCTATAGACAAAGCATCGATGCTTGCCTCAGTCCCCCCAGCAACCATAACATCAGCATCACCAAATTGAATCATCCTGGTAGCATCTCCAATAGAATGTGCCCCCGTAGCACAAGCCGTCACTGCAGCATGGTTTGGTCCCTAGATTCCACTTCAAAATTAGGATATACAACTGTATCTTGTATCGTGAACAATTGACTTTCAATCACAAATGTGTACCATTTGCATCCAGGAATTGTAAAATTTCACTTTTATTCCTCAACATTTATTCGAGAAACAAGCAGCTTTAGCATAACGATCAAACAGCAATAAAGGTAACAAGGTTGATTCTAGCAACAAACATGTCTTCTAGCAACAAGGTTGATTCTTTCAGAAACCAAGTTGAGGCAAACGATTCAATCATAGATATCCAGCGGATAGAAAAGGACAATTATTCCTCTTCGAATTCACCTGTTGCTAGAAAAACAGGAATGCAGCATTACCTGAAACCCATACTTCATACTGACATGGCCAGAAGCCATGTTTATTAGTATCCTTGGGATGAAAAATGGACTAAGCCGGCGCAATTTCTGTACTCAGGAAAAAAACAAATATTGAAGTTAAAAATCGGTCATTAACCAGAAAACAGCAAACAAAAGGCACATACAGAGCAAGCAGCCGACAAACCTTCTCACAAATCATTCTTGAAGCATCCAATATGTCACTAATGCTACCAGTTCCTGCACCTATGGAGACTCCCTAAGAATCGTAAAGTTAGAAATGAGAGGTCATACATTGAACCCCAAACACAAAATCCTTCATAAATAAATGAACGAAGTACCGTGCTTTCCTTCTCATCCTGCTCAGTTGGCATAAAATTTGCATCTCTTAAGGCCTCATCAGCAGCACACAATGCATAGCCTATGAACCTAGCAATTGACCTATGATCCTATGGAGACTAAAAAAAGTCAAAAATCATATATAGCGGATCATTCATTTTAAAAGTGGCAAAATAAAGTGACAAATTTTACTTTTGAGTTAAGCCATAACTCATCAAATTCACCAGGATTGGACCCACAGCGTACAACTCCGGCAACTTTTGATGTCAATTGATGAAAGGTTTGCTGCTGCGTCTCACTATCAAAGCCATTCATCTTCAAATCTTCAACAGTCACTGCTCTGATTCCGCAATCCCCATCGATTAGACGCTTCCAGGTGGCTTCCACACCACATCCCAAAGGAGTTACCATACCTAAACCTATAAACAGCATGACAAACAAAAATAAGCTATATCTTACTATAAAATTAACAGCTAGCATCGCCGGAAAAAGCAATATATAGAGTTACCTGTCACAACAACTCGACGGGGAGGTAAACGGGGTGGAGGGTCAAAGGGAACAGTGGAGAACAAACGGCTGACGTGGATGAATGATGTCAAGATTCTCTTACTATTGCGCTTTGCCATAGCCATTTGCTTCAGAAATGTTTCTTGAAATCCAACTTATTTAGCTTGCACCGACGCCTTCATGGAATAAAAACTTCATCAAACGACAAACCACATTACGAAGTACGTTTCAAATGGTACAGCATGAGTTAAGTATCCCATAATTTTATGTTTCATCTCTTTGGGGACTTCTGTCGAATAGATTATATACAAACTTAAGTGCAGAGCAAAGCAAAAAACTTCCGCATCTTTTTCTTTGAAAAAAAGAGGCACGCATTCAGCATTTCTTACTGGAAGAGAAAAATGCATTGAACTAAGAAGATTGAGAATTTACCTATTCTTTGGTATGCAAAGATTGAGTACTCGCTGAAGACCATTCTGTTAAATTCGGCGCCTCAAATTTCTTATATAGTTTTGTTATTTGCGAAATACTCCTTCAAAAGTTTGAAATTCCATAATCACCCCGACAAAGTTCAATAAAAACAAATCACATTCGCAAATGAGGGTGAAAATAAGAATTCCAAAATCTGTAGGGGGCAAATCGCAAATTCGCAACCCCATTTCATTTCCAGCATGGTTCATCAATTCCCAGCTCCAGAGTCAAGAATTCCACACTAATAGGAAAAAAATAAAAATAAATAAATTCCAAATTCAGATCAATAATTCACAGTTCACCAAAAGCCCTTCAAAACTTTCTCTCACATCACACAGAAATTCGAAAATCTACTAGTAATGAGCGCTTCACAGCTCTCAGGAGTAAGCAATCTTTTATAATTTTTTTTTTTGCATATACGTACACATGTACATGCATATCCATGGCTAATCATTTGCAAGCATCGTTACATTTGAGTTTGGGTTTTGATTCAATTTTTCGTCTTCTTGAATTTGAAAAAAGAAAAAAAAGATTGAATTTTTAATTATTTTTGGTGGGCATAAATAGATGAACGGAGGATTCACAAAGCTTTGCAAAGGGATGGCAGTGATATTAATAGGCGGGCACTTTGTTGTGCAGATGCCTTCTGCTCTCTCCTATCTCGCTCTCATCCCTGCAAAGTACTCTCATTTCTGCTCCTTCTCTCTCTCTCATCTTACATAAAACTGATTATTTCTGAATCATTTGTTTTGTGGCTGTGATCATATCGTTTAATGGTGAAATTTCTTGATATATATATATATATATATATATATATATTTTGTTTTTTTTTTTTTTTGTTTTGAGCTGGAATATTGTAATTTGGGATTCACTGGTTGCTTTTCTTTGAGTTGCTTGGAAAGCCACTCGAGTTTTTGATGTTCCTTTATACTCCCTCCATCGCTTAAGAGTACGAGTTTTAACAAAATGTTCGGTGGTATAGAGAGTAAAGATAAAGTGAATGTGGTTGGATATAGTGTTCATAAAAGGAAATGACATGCTCTTTTGGGACGGACCGAAAATGAAATTTGGGAATACTCAAGGGACGGAGGGAGTATTTATCATCAGATCCTAACTTTTTCTTGGCATGCTATTTGGAAAATTCTTTGCTATGATTCAAACAAGCATGAAACCAAAATTTTCGTATTCGTCTACTTTCTTGTGGCAAAAAATTACTATTTGGGGGATGAGGGTGTAACTAATTGTCATTAGGCTTGTATAATGTCTTGGTAGAAATATGGATTTTTTAATGGGACACAGAAGAATTTTGCTGCATTGGTGTAAATTTTGTGCAATATTTAGAGTGATTTAGTGATTTCTACAGCATAGATTACTTTTGAATTAAGAACTTTGTAGTGAGGGGGAAAGGTTAAACTTTTTGATTTAATTAATGTAGGACTATCCCTTTTGGTTGGAATCTCATCACAGCTGGATATGTTGAACAAACAATATATGGGGTATTTAGTTTTTATTGCTCCTTTCTCCCTTTTCTTTTCTGGTTTTACTACTGTAAGACTGTTAATTTCTTGCAGGTGGTCGTCAGTGTAGCCGGCCTTCTTTTCGTTGGAAGGATGCTCGAGCCCATATGGGGTTCTAAGGAGTTCTTGAAGTTCATCTTCGTCGTTAACCTCCTAACATCATTCTGCGTTTTCACCGCAGCTATTTCCTTGTACTACTTCACAAGGGACGAAACATATCTGTCAGTGAAGAACGAAACTGTGCATTTTATAATGAAGTTCAAATAAATTCATAATACTAACCCCTAATCTTAGATTACAATAGTCCGGATTAATTCATATTTGACTTTTAATTCTTGTAAACTCTAAAATAGTCCTGATTTATTCATGCTATATATACATATTTTGCAGTTATAAACCTATTTCAGGATTCCAAGGGATCCTATCGGGGCTATTAGTAGGTGTCAAGCAAATATTACCTGATCAAGAGCTGTCTTTCTTAAAGATAAAAGCAAAAGTATGAACTTTTCCTCTTCACTAGTTTTGCTCGAGTATGTAACTCTTCGTCTTTCTCATATTTCCTCAACTCTGGATTCTTGCAGTGGCTGCCTTCACTGGTAATCTTGATATCGATTATTGCAAGTTTTTTCACCACAGAAACAACAGCATACCTTCCTATCTTGATATGTGGGACCTACATGAGTTGGATTTACCTTAGATACTGGCAAAGAAAACCGGAGACGAACTTGAAAGGCGATCCCAGTGATGAATTTGCTTTCTCTACGTTCTTCCCCGAATTTTTGAGGTAGTACTGCACTTTCCCTTTTGTATTATTTTTTTGTCATTTCATTCAATTTTCTGCATTTTGAACCTTATTTTGGATTCGAATGCAGACCCTTGATTGATCCTATTGCTATGATTTTTGATTGGATGCTTTGTGGAAAAAGGCTGGATTCCTCTCAAACGACGGCAGATTACGGTTTAGTAGTTCCTCCAATGCCTAATCCAGACTCCATTGAAGCAGCAAGGAGAAGGTAATCTCACTCCTTTCTCATTAGAAAAGATATACACTAAAATTTGTTTGGGTTAAATATTCTGTTTTGATGATTTTCTTGTCAAAATTGATGACAGGGAAAGAGGCGCTCGAGCGCTTGAAGAAAGATTGGCTGCTGAGAGACTCAAGGCAGAACAGATCAAAAGAGACTTAGGGAATGTGTAAGAAAATCCGAAAATCCCTACGAACGCACTCGATTTCCCAGTTTTGAAGGTTGTTACATGCTTCTTGTTTACATCTGCAAGTTTAGTTTTTGCATTTGTCATTGATGATCCTTATAATTTTTTCCATTTTATTCACATATTTATAAGCTCATAGTTTTTTTTTTTTTTTCCTTTCAAGGTAATTTGGTGAGAATTGAGTTTTGCATTAACACAGCCTACACTACATATAAAACTGTTGGAAAATAGCAGTTTAGATTAAAGTGTTGAAGCATAAAACTCACACTTGAAGCAAAGTACACTAATCACAACTAACTTAGTAGCGAGCAGGGACGGAGCCATGAATTTTTGTATGGTCGGGCGAGATTTAAAAAAAAAAAAAAAATTCTTTTTTCGAAGACAACAAGTCCTCCTCAATATCAAATATCATATTTTGAAGAAATGAACTAAAGGAAAACACACAAAATGATTAAAAAACTCAACTCTAAGGGGACTAAAAGAATCCGTGTTATGCCGCCGGTAGACCGACTAGAGAGGGAATCAATACCTAATACTGTAGACAGCAATACAGATAACTACATTAGCTACAGGTGATACCGTCAGCTACTCTTTCAGCATCTTGAGTAGACTACTCTAGACCGTTCATGCAACAAGGTGAACTCAGAATTAGACTATAAATCAATTCGAATATGGGGTCCTATCGGGATAGGTAGGCCCAAGCCTTTCCCCTCCCTCCAGAATCCCGAGGGGGAAAGAGAAAGAAGAAAAAAAGGAAGAATTTTTGGTCAGAACTCAGACTATGAGGCAGGGGAGCAAGAAGCGTTAACGGCATCTTTCCCCAAAGGAGCTTAACGGGAAGCTAAGGACTTCCCGGAAGTAGAAAACAAACAAGAGGAAGATACTCTAACATGTTCGGGTATCTACCCCTCTTTCCCCTCCTGCTATCACCAATTCTAACAACAGGGACTGGGTGGAATTAGAAAAAGTAAAATATAACACTATATACAGTAAAACCTCTCAAAAAGAATACTCTATTAAGGAATAAACTCTTTTTAGGAATAAAAATTCATGGTCCCAACTTCGGACCAGTTATAATTTGGAATAAACTCCATATTGTCATAATTCATATTTTTTCAAGTCCCAACATAAAGAAATACACCTCCATTTAGGAATAAATAATAATAATAATATATAATTTTACAATAGATTTAAGTTGATTTAAAATACTTGTTCAAGGTTGATTGTGACAATGATTTAATCTTTTGTGTTGTAACCTTATCCTTCAACTTGCGTGTGCGCATTAGCTCGTCCACATGACCACCTTCTTGTTGAACCCAAAACATTTCCAACTTGTCGAGTAAGCTTAAAGCTTCTTCACATGAAACTTTTTGTACTTCTATGCTATCATCCTCTAGATTATTTTCCTCATTTTCTTGCCTAATTCCTTCAATAATTTCTTCATCCGTTATATAATATACATGCATTTAAAAAAAAAAAAACCTTATAACTCTATTTAGGAATAACCCCATTTAGGAATATTTTTTTGTGGTCCCAAAGATATGACTATAGAGAGGTTTTACTGTATTATTAAAAAAAATTAATTTGCCTGGGCGCAGTGGCGGATTTAAGTGTGACCAAGGGAGGGCAATTGACCCCCTGTATTTTGGCATTTATTATTTAGTATTATACTTCTATTATTATTGTTATACTTAAATGTACCTAAAATACATATAGAAAAATTAAAAAGACAAAATACAAATGATACTTTGTACTATATATTGAAAATGATATATTTAATTGTGTTTTTGATAAAATTAAACTAGAAAGTGTCTGTTTTTTCGTGAACGTACAAAAAAGAAAATTGGATCAATTTATTATTGATGGAGATAGTAAAATTTTTGACCCTCCTTACTCAAAACCCTGCGTCCGCCACTGCCCGGGCGACCGCCTAGTCGAGCCCGGTATGTGGCTCCATCCCGGGCAGCGAGTGTTTACTGCAATAGATACTTGAATAGTAATCCAATAGCATGCATCTTCTTAAAACTAGGAGACATAAACATGAACAAAAGAGTAACTAGGCATACTAGCTCGTGTTGGTGGCGTCCAAGAATCTTTTGGGTGAGACTAAACTTTCTACGTAGACACGAGCTGCGATGAAGCTGACATTCTTGGTGGCTTTTGAGAAAGCATCGTCTTTGGGAGAGTAAACCATCAAGTTTGTTCGATAAATCATGAAAACCTCTCCGTTTGGACATTCTCCGAAAAAAGGGACGAAAGCGATACTCCTATGCACACTATTCTCGGAAAAAGCATTACGAGGGAAGGATAAGAGTTTTAACCAAGATTCCTTCACTCCATACTCCTTCATCACCCAAACATCTAATATTTTCTCGTTATCAGATAAGATGCCAAGGCATCCACCAATATCTCCCAACCACAACCACTGATCCTTTGGAGCAATCGAAGGTAGCTCAATCCTTCCAAACTCTTCCCTCCCCAAATTGAAGGATTCGATTTCATATTCATGAGAGAGGCGAATCTCGACCCAGTGGAGATTCCCACCTACTAACACACCATATCCAGAAAACGCAGGAAGAGATCCGTGGTGGGGTACTGTTCTCCATGATTTTGTGTTGGAACTATAAACTCTTCCTATTAGCTCATTACTTTTAAGTTCAGACAAAACAGCAAACACCTTGTATGCACCGCTCGACTCATCCCAACCAAACCCACGTTTTCCAATATAATGGCCTCCGCTGTCTGGTAATTCGATGCGGACTCTAATGGCTGGGTTCCACAACCAGAATCTCCAATCTTGAGGGTCATAAAAGCACACCACGCCATTGCAGCAACCCACGAGAAATCCTGCCCTTGCCTCCTTTCTTGGATCTGATCCTTCTTTCGAATTCAACAACGACTGCAAAGAGCACGTTTTCATCGTGTAAAAGTTGCAATCGAAGACGACTCTAGGGTTTTTTGCTGAATTCCGGTACTGCATTTCGATGAATCGGTCGCTTTCGATCAGAGACTGCCATGATTTCGATACGCACTTGAATCTCGAGAGTGATTTCACCGGCAGCCTCGGTAATATTTCATCCATAAGAATTTCTTGAGGAATCTTAAAGAGACGAGGAGGAGGATTTTCGTCATACATCTCCCAACTCTTTTTTATTTTCTTTTTTTCGAGTATATCTTATATATATAGTGGTGGTGAATACCATCTTCGTTTCCTTTTCCAACAAGGTAATTCTATGCCTAACCCCTTTTTACTCTTTATTATAACCCAATATATATAATAAAATAATAAAATTATCGATGAAATATACGATATTATCCCTAAACCTAAAGCCTCTGAAATTCTAATAAGCCCGAAAAATTCATTCTTGCTATAAAAGTTAAATGGTGTTAACGAATTTAATTTAAGTTATTTAAATTGATTTGAAGAAGAAAAAAAACTAGAAAAGTTGAAAAGACACAAACCAACAATGAACGAGAGGCGTAAAGAGAAACTTCAAAGGTTAATATGATGCGTTTGTATAATCAAGAAATTGATTACTTCAAAAAACTTATAACTAATTCTTTAATTTCTTCATTGTTTTGAGATTTTTTTTCCCAATTGATGATATTATTTCCTTAATTTTATGTTGCTTATGTTATGTGTACTGATCATTAGTTTAATTTATTTATTTTTTTAATAAAAGATTAAATTTACTTCTCGATCACGATTTCTCCCCTGTTCATCAAACCCTGAGGCTTTAAGTGAATATACATAATCCTAACCTCTCTCTCTCACTTAATTCTAGTCTCTCTTTGATTATGATGTTATATTCATCAAACTCTAAGGTGATGGCTGGTATACTGGAATGAAATTTAACAGGAATGGAATGAACTCAGGAATGAAATGAGGGTGAGAAAGGAATGGACCAAATGATTCAATTCCTACGGTTGGTATCTGCAAGGAATGGAATAATTATTTTTATATTAAATTATATTATAATGCAAAGTATCAGACCAGCTCAAGCCCGTCGAGTTTATAGGCCTAGCTCAGCCTAGGCCCATAGTTGTAGCGGGCCGAAATTGGGCCGGGCTTGTCGACCCGCCCAAAATTAAGTAAAACTCAGTGGGCCCAAGGCTAGCCCAACCCGATCATTTCACAATATGACATTAATTTATGTAGAAATGTGCCATAATTAATTTTGACTCGACAAAATTTCAGATCGGCCCGATCTGATTTGATTTTTTTTTTCTTTCTGAAAGCCCATTGGGCTTGGAGCCGGGCTAGCCCGTCTCTTTGCCACCTCTATCCGCTTGCAGTCTAGAAAAGCCACACAAAAATCATATATGTTAGATGTCTTTATTTGGCCCAATGGGCCAAGATCGGCCCGACCCAACCCGACTTGACCTAACCCGAACAAGGTTCCCGACAAAGTTTAATAAAGGTATGTCAATATCATAACTCATAGGTAAGATTAATTTTTGAAAAAATTGAATAAATTTCATTTCTGATAGTGAGGGATTAGCTAATACCTAGGGGAGTGGAAGGAATGGCTAATCCCATGTTGATGAGATTACTGATTCCTGCGGGAATAGTCATTCCCGACTGAAAAGCAGTATCAGCCATAGGATTAGGAATGGAAGCAGGAATGGTTGCCCTGCAGCCCATGAGATGGCTGCCCGGGCCTCATCATTGGCGTCCTCACTGGACTTCATGATGAGCAAAACATCAAAATCCGAAAGAGGCGCTCGAGCGCTTGAAAGACTGGCTGCTGAGAGACTCAAGGCAGAACAGATCAAAAGAGACTTAGGGAATGTGTAAGAAAATCCGAAAATCCCTACGAACGCACTCGATTTCCCAGGTTTGAATGCTGTTACAAGCTTCTTGTTTACGTCTGCAAGAGTAGTTTTTGCATTTGTCAATGATGATCCTCTTAGTTTTTTCCATTTTATTCACATATTTATAAGCTCATAGTTTTTTTTTCTCATAAAAAGTAATTTGGTGAGAATTGAGTTTTACATTAACACAGCCTACATATATATAAAACTGTTGGAAAATGGCAGTTTAGATTAAAGTGTTAAAAGCATAAAACTAACACTTGAACCAAAGTAAACTAATCACAACTAACTTAGCAGCGAGTGTTTACTGCAATAGATACTTGAATAGTAATCCAACAGCATGCGTTTACTTAAATTAAACTAGGAGACATAAACATGAACAAAAGAGTAACTATGAAAAAAGTCGAATAACCCATACGTACTCCCCTGCTTCGCCTACTAGCTAGTGTTGGTGGCGTCCAAGAATCTTTTGGGTGAGACTAAACTTTCAACGTAGAGACCAGCTGCGATGAAGTCGACATTATTGGTGGCTTTTATGAAAGCATCGTCTTTGGGAGAGTAAACCATCAAGTCTTTTCGATAAATCACGAAAACGTCTCCGTTTGGACATTCTCCGAAGAAGGGACAAAAGCGATACTCCTACACACACTATTCTCAGTAAGAGGATTAGGAGGGAGAGAGAAGAGTTTGAACCAAGATTCCTTCACTCCATACTCCTTCATCACCCAAACATCTGATACTTTGTTGTTATTAGATAACATGCCAAGGCATCCACCAATATCTCCCAACCACAACCACTTATCCTTTGGAGCAATCGAATTAATCTCGATCCTTCCAAACTCTTCCCTCCCCAAATCGAAAGATTCGATTTCATATGCAAGAGAGCAGCACATCTCGACCCAGTGGAGATTCCCACCTACTAACACACCATATCCAGTAAACACAGAAAGCGATCCGTGGTGGGGTACTGTTCTCCATGAGTTTGTGTTGAAACTATAAATTCTTCCTATATTCTCATTATGTTTTCGGTAAGACAACACAGCAAACACCTTGTATGCACCGCTCGACTCATCCCAACCAAACCCGCGTTTCGTAACAACACCGTCTACTTTGGGTAAGTCCATGGAGGCTCCAGTGGCAGGGTTCCACAACGAGAAAATCCCATCGTTTCCGCTGAAAGAGCACACCACGCCATTACAGCAATCCACGAGAATACCTGCCCTTAGCTCCTTCTTTGCCACAGATGATCCTTCTTTTTTCAACATCGACAGCAGAGAGCATTCATTCATCTTATGTATAGTGGGACTGAATACGACTCTAGGTTTTTTCGCTGAATTTCGGTACTGGATTTTGATGAATCGGTCGCTTTTGATTAGAGATTGCCATGGTTTCGATACGCACTTGAATCTCGAGAGTGATTTCACCGGCAGCCTCGGCAAAATTTCATCGTTAAGAATTTCTTCAGGAATCTGAAGGAGGAGAGGTCTCGTGTTCCTCAACCGAGGGTGAGGATTTTGGACGTACATTTTCTCATTTCTTTTTTTCCGAGTATATCTTTATATATAGTGGTCAGTGCATCTCCATCCCCTATCAAAGTTTTGTATATTTGTATGATAATTTTTTTTAACGTGCCACAACGCTGAAATGACTTAATTATTCAAAATGTATAGCTCTTTTTAAAAAAAAAATATATAAATATAGTATTAACAATTTGAATTCGATTATCATTTCGTGCACACTCTATACCGCATGTTATAAAAAGAAAACGATAACACCAATAATAAATAGATTCAAATCAATATATGTGAGCTCAAATAGAGCGGAGCAGCTATTTTGAGTTGTGGTGCTAAGATGTACACCAAGCTCCTTAATAACTACTAACTGTCCTATATTATTAGTCTCATTTCATTATTTTATACATCATATATATTCAATTTATGTGACTAATAAAATGGGACGGAAGAAGTATTTAACATTTGTTTTTGTTGGAATTTAGTTTTGACTAGATTATTGAAATAACTTTGTTGATTTAATAGTGACATTTTTGGGTTTTGGCGCCATGGCATTAATGTAGAATAACTAAGCTCATATTTGGTTCAAGTTTTTTTGGGTATGGAAAGGGAATCAAGTAATTGATTTCATTATATTTTGTTTGGTTTGAGTAATAAGTTATCCATTACCATTACTTGGGTTAACCCAATCCATTACATTGTTACCCTACAAGAAGGAGGGGGAACAAGGAAAAAGGAACCCCTCACTAGTGACTCCCTTTTTCTACTATTGAACAAACACTCAATAAAAGCAACCATCATTATTATCATTCCCTTCCATTCCCTTTCCGTTACCCAATTTGAACCAAACGAGCACTAAGTGTAAACTTGTAGCGCAATTGGCTCTACAAATTACTATTTGACATTCTTTCTTGCATTGCTAAAATAATGATTAAATATTATTCAAATTGTGTAAACAATGTATATTTTGTATAGCATGCATCTACCTATTGTAGGAGACATAAATATATGAACAAAAGAGTGATATAATTAATCTATACTTATATAAAAAGAGCCTTGAACGCTTAATGTAGATTGTCTATTATACCCTTATTATAACTAATTTAAGAGTAATATAATAAATCATTAGAAAATAAATTTTCCTTGTATATCATTTTAGTTTAATTTAACGTACATACATGGCAAGTATATTTAGTGAGATCTATGGGGATCCCCACCCCCACAACATTAAATTTAATTTATTGAAAAAAAACGTAAATATAGTTTTTAGTTGTGATCTTTTAAAAAAAATATTTTTCTTAACACTATCTTATTTTTTTCTTAATTTATTTTTTAGTTTAATTAATTTTTCATCCTTAAATTATTCGAGTTATATGTATTGTGGTGTACAAATTTGAATTATGATTTTATATGATGAGTTATGAAATCTATTTAATCAAAGTTAGAGAAATTGTAATTAAAAAATTGATTACATATTTTTTAACATTATCTTATTTTTACTTATTTTATTTTTTAGCTTAATTATTTTTTTTATTCTTAAATTATTTGAGTTATATGTATTATGGCTTACAAGTTTGAATCATGATTTTATATGATGAGTTGTGAAATCTATTTAATCAAACTTAGAGAAATCATAATTAAGAAATTGATTAACAAATTCTCTGTTCATTAAATTTGAGATAAAATAATAAAAGGAGAATCCTTTTTCGCCGAAATGTATTATATCCGAAATTGATTACTGAAATGTATTACTACCTCCATTTTGCCGAAAGAACATTTTTTTTTATTCATATGTGAGGTATAAAATAATAAAGGAGGCTCTTTTGGCGAAATGAAGGGAGTATTAGCCATTAGGTTAAGTCACTAACTATTCTATATTTGAAAAACTAAAAGTTGATAAGATTACTAATTTTCCGGTGCTCTTATTATTTAAGAGTTATAATACTCCATCTGTCACATAAGACTACGCACTAAGTTTCTTTTTGGACATATGGAAGAGTATCCACTTTCTATTTTTGAACATATAATCCATTATAAATCATTTTATCTTTACTCTCCATCATCTAACTAACATTTTATTAATACAGCGCTGCTAAGAGTTGTTCGTAGTCTTATAGGATGGAAGAAGTAAAATATATTACCCTCCGTCCTCCATTTAGTGATCCTGTTGACTTTTTAGATAATTTTGAAGCTTTGTGATGATGGATTTAAAATCGAATTTTTAGAGTTTAGTTTTTTTTACAAGATACTACGAGTGTTGTAGTATCGTGTAAAAAAAACTAATCTCAAAAAATTCAATTTAAAATTCATCATCACGAAGCTTCAATATCATCTAAAAAGTCAACATGGTCAGTAAATGGAGGACATAGGTAATATATGTATTTATATAAAATACGGATTATATAAAAATCATAAGTAAAATTTACATTACATATAAATTTAGTTTAATTTAATATAATAACTCCGTCCACGATAAATTAATACATTTCTATTTTTCGTCCGTTACAAAAAATAGACACATTTCATTTTAAAAATAGACTACACATAAAAATATCATTTTTGGCCTACTTTTATTCACTTTAAGTTGATCCAATTTAATTAAACATTCAAAATGAAAGTTCAATGTTATTGTTAGATATAATTTCAATTTAAAAATGTGAACTTTTAAATCTAGGAGATAATATATATATGATCCGTGTGGGTTACAGGCTTAGAGTGTGAAAGTTTTTGTGTAATCTATTAGTTAAAGTATAAATTTTGAAGCTATGTTAACTTAAAATTTATTTTTTCTTGTTAGCTTTAGACATACATATATTTTATTTTTAGTTATATTATTAAATATTTTATTACAAAAATATCGATAATAGTTGCAATACTAGAGAAAATTACAAATCAACAATTAGTATATGAGATCATAGTTAAATTTCAATAAGTACTACGTATTTATCAAATATGCACAATAATACTAAATTTTATAATTTTTGAGGAAAAAATATCCCACTATATAGCTAATGAGTGTTGATAATATAAAGTATTAAAATAATTTTAAATAAATTATGAAGTGAACTTACTATTTTTTTCTTATTAAATTTCATTCTTTCATGTATTAAGTTTAAAGTGTTCAGAATAGACAAAAATAAATTATATGTCGCAAATTTCATTGGATGATTATGACGAATAAATTACAATTACATTATTATTTATTACATTACAAGATAATTATATACAGTAGCACATTCAATCTAAATTTGTAAACATACTCAAAGACATATTAATCTTTAATTTGGATCATAAACATATTGTAATTGTCTATTATTTAAAACACAATATATCTAAAAAAAATTGAGTAGCATAAGTATATAAATAAAAAGTTATAATAAAAATTTGTTTGTATACTATTACAGTTAAATTGCAAGAGAGATAGTAATATAAGGAAATACGGAGTACATATTATTATGTACTCGTAAATAATTAAGTTTGTGTCTGAAAAATAATAGGATAAATCAAGTATTTATTCAAATTATAATTCGTTAGTTGAATATTTGTGTATAATACAATCTACACTAAATTTCATATGATTTTATTAAATTAGTTGCAAATTTTATATGTAGCAGTGTGCAAATGTAGTCAAGCCAAAATATGATCGATTTTATTCAATTTTCAATGGAACTCGCACTTATTCTTTCCAAACTCCTATTTGTTTTTTTTTTGTTCTTATATATATTGTCTATATTAGTAATAAGAGAGAGTGACCAAAATAGCCATTGGTGATAATTCCACCTAAAGAATGAGATCCCCAAAATGTTTGAAATAGGCAAATCAAACTGAGTAAATTTTGTTGGATGTTAGAACAAATAACCAAATACGGAGTATATAGTAGCATGTGCACTTTAATATATTAACATACTAAATGAAATCAATCATATTTTGTATCATAAGCTTGTAAATGGTCTATAGTACTTTAATTTAAGATATAATAGATCAATAAAAACTAAGTATGTAGCATAAGAATATAAAAAAAAATTGGATCAAAATTGAAATCTAATAATTGTTTTGTGCATACATTATTCCCTTTTATTTACACTTATTAGAAATATTGAAAGATTATTAATACCAAACAAATTGAATATATTGACTATTCTTTATTTTTTTAGGTAGTATAAAATTTTGGAAAATACTTTTAAAAAAAACAAAAAAAAAACATAAATCATCAATATTACCATAATGGTAGAATGAATCACAAAATTTATAACATAAACGGGAAGGAGAGAATATAAATAAGAGATTAAACGTGCAACGCACGTATACTTTGCTAGTTAGGAAAAAAGAAACGATCGAAAATAAATAACCTAATTAAACTTGATCCCCTTCTTTTTCTTCCAAGATTCTTTTGGGTGAGACTAAACTTTCAACGTAGAGATGAGCGCTTGTACAGTCGACATAATTCCTGGTCGTAGAGAAAGCATCGTCTTTGGGAGAGTAAAACGTCAAATTTTCTTCATCGTATACCAAAATCTCTCCATTCGGACCCTCTCCGAAGAGACGGAAGCAACCAAAATTCCTAGGCCTAGAAACAGCAGGGAAAGTGAGGAGTTTGAACCAAGAATCATTCACTCCATACTCCTTCATCACCCAAACTTCTAAGCTTTTCTTCAAATCAACTAATATGCTAAGCCTTCTGCCAATCTCTCCCAACAACGAGAAGTAAGAAGTTACCTTTACAGCATTCTCCAAAGGTAGCTCAATCCTTCCAAACTTTTCCCTCCCCAAATCGAAGCATTCGATTTGAGAATGGCGCCAATCGACCCAGTGGATATTCCCACGTAGAAACACCCCATGTTGAATACACACAAGAACAGAGCCGCAGGGTATTGTTTTCCATGAGTTTGTGTTGGAACTATAAACTCTTCCCATTTTCTCAATACTTTTAAGATCAAACAAAACAACAAACACCTTGTATGCACCGCTCGTCTCATCCCGACCAAACCCAAATTTTACAATATAACGGACTCCTCCGATGTCGGGTAGTTGGATGCGTTCTCTAATGGCTGGGTTCCACAACCATAATCTCTCATCTCTATGGTCGTCATAACAGCACACAACGCCATTGCAGCAACCCACGATAGTACCTACCCTTTCC
This sequence comes from Mentha longifolia, assembly GCA_001642375.2. NCBI lineage: Eukaryota > Viridiplantae > Streptophyta > Magnoliopsida > Lamiales > Lamiaceae > Mentha > Mentha longifolia. The sequence continues at coordinate 32,788,538 of CM038118.1, read as the reverse complement.
TCTTTCTTTCTTGGATCTGATCCTTCTTCCGACTTCAACAACCACTGCAGAGAGCACTCTCTCATCGTGTAAAAGTTGGAATCGAAGATGACTCTAGGGTTTTTTGCTGAATTTCGGTAATGGATTTTGATGAATCGGTCGCTTTCGATCAGAGACTGCCATGCTTTCGATACGCACTTGAATCTCAAGAGTGATTTCACCGGCAGCCTTGCTAATATTTCATCGGTAAGAATCTCCTCCGGAATCTGAAAGAGACAAAGAGGCGGGTTTTCGTCATACATCTTCCAACAATTTTTTATTTTTATTTTTTCTTATTCGAGTATATCTTTAGATATAGTGGTGATGAATACCACTAAGAAATTAAAAATAGATAAATAATATATTAATAATAATAATTGTTTTAATCTGGATTAGAGTTGGGCCGTTCAACATCATCAGATCAGACAATATATGTATATATTATTTTTACTAATTAATCTATTTAATTATTAACTGATTATACAAAGTTCTGATGATTTACAATAAAGATTATGAAAAAAAAAAAATCACATGTCACGTAGAATAATGATAAGACAAAGACTTGTATTAGTCCGGCTGCACAATGCGGTCAAATTTTGAAAGCAAAATAAATTATCTGGGCCCAATTAATACACTTGGCCTACAAAAATAAAACATTCTAAAAATATTCAACAGACCTCAATATGAATACAAGTTGATGCAAGCGTCTTATGATAATGAATAAGATACGTTGTAAATTGATAATAAGCTTTAGAGATATATTTTAATTATACATTATCAAGAGTTCTTATTTAAATTAATTAATATTATATATTATGCATACCTATACGTGGATAGAATTTTATAAAATTTGTTCTTTGAAAACATTTTAATGTTTTATAATATATATGAGATATACATTGGTACGTTTCCTTCTTCTCTATGTATATACATTAGATAACTATAAATACTATTTATAAAAAAAATCTCATAAAAATTAATTAAAAGAGTGGAAAATTAAATTGATAAATTATTTCCTTAATTTAAAATTAGAAATAGATAATTTCAAAATTGTAGTGTCTCTTTTTATATGAGGTCTCTTATTGATGGAGTCTTATGAATAATTGATGTGGAATAGTTGAATTGAAATAAAATAAAATTATAGATTGTTAGGCTAAAACTATGAAAATTTAGGGGGGAAAAAAATAAAAAATAGAGAAAATTCCATGTAAAATTAAGACCTGTAATTGTATTATTTATATATATATATATAGATATTTTTTAGAACTATTTAAAATAAATCATTAATTAACATGCATAATATAGAAATATGGATAAAACGTTTACTTTTTTTTTTTTAAAGAATAAAATTTTTCGTATTTAATGTACAATGTTTTAGGAAAACAATGACCTATCCACCTCTTGGATAATCTCTTCTCAGAATTTCAATTTCAATTTTGTTAATTTTCATATTCAATATATATATATTTTTTTTATGTTTCGTTGAATAAATTAGGTTGTGTATATAAAAGTTATATTTTATAATATTTGTAAATAATTTTAAAAGTGTGGTTCATTTTTTTTTTGTATGAGTTCTGAATTGATGAAATTTTATAAATAGTCACTGTGGGATACTTGAAGTAAAATAGAATTTAATGAAATATAAAGTCAAATGTATGAGAGTTTAAGAAAATATTCATGAAAACTCATAATAATGCCATATAAAATTAGAATCCGTAATCGTATTATATATATATAGGTTTTGTACGAAGTATAATTTAATTATGCCACATTGATTTTATAGTGAACTTAAAGCTTATTATTTATTTACCAATCTTATTTATTTATTTACCAATCTTAATTAGTGGGGATTGGAAGTGCCAGACTATTTCAGTTACTGTTGGGAGAAATGGTGTAACACGGCCAAATAAGCCTTCAATTCCCTTTCTTTTCTTTTTTTTTTACTGTAGAAAGAACAGTACCGGTGGCATTATTTTGCCTAAAATTTCGCACCAATTTCTATGCAATTTCTTCAAATTCGGCAACAATCCGCGGACATTATTCCGCCCATATTTATCTTCACCGCTTCATCCTGCTACAAAATCAGTTTCGCCTCCATTATTACCTCTCCATTTTATCTATTCCCGCTGGCCGCTTCCACCGATTCTTGAAGAAATCAGTTCCTGATTTTCGCCCTAGGGATTCAGCTTCAAGATAACGATTTATGATTCTACTTCTCCTGAGTTCGGTCCCCTTTTTTTTTTCTTTTTTTTTTTGTGCTGCAAGAATAGATCTATCGCAAAATCATGAGATTTAATTAACTCTTCTATCACATTATATTTCATTTATGGAGTAATGATTCGCTGGGCGCCTTTCTTGAGTGAAATCGCGAGAAACATCTACGTGTATGTACACGTCAACAATTACCTTCAATCGTTCTTATGTTTTTCTCTTTCATTTACTAATATATCCTTGACAATTTAACATTATTCATATTTTAATAGTTTCTTTTACTATTTTCTTTCTCTCTCTAATATTATTTATCCCACACATGCCGTTCATTTCAATTTATTTTTCGTTAATTTGATTGAAAAAAGGAATTAATTTAATTTATGACAAATTACATCTATTTGAAATTTATTAAACCCTATTTGAGGATAATTAAACTCCTATTGGAAAATAATAAATCCCAACTGAGAATTATTAAACCCTAATTGAAAAATAATACTATTCTAATTGAGAATTATTAAACTGGAGTTGGTGTTTGGTTAGAGGGGAAGCGGAGGCAAATTGTACTTTCGAGTGGTGGAACAAACGGAGGCTTTGTGACGTTTGGCTATAGTAATCGTGTAATCTGGGTACTACTTGTACCTGACTCTGTTTTTTTCTTTAATAAAATTACATTTTCCGATAAAAAAAAAATAAAAAAAATTGAGAATTATTAAACCTTAATTGGTGATTACTAAACTTAAAACTAAATTTTTTTTAGTAAAACCTATTATAAACACTAATTAAATTTATTAAATTATTAGAAAAAAAGTTAATGGAGCTTCTAGTGAATAATACATACATAGAGTATCAGATAATTCATGATATGAGAGAAAGAAAAAAAAAAAATGAAAATGAGTTGGATGCAGTGGCGGAGGGACATGGGGGCAAGGGGTGTCAATTGGCACCCCTTAATTTTTATTTTTCATTACCTATTTTACCCTTTTTACTATTCTAAAAAAATTAAAAATATTTTTAATATACATAAAAAATATTAAATCAAGTTTTTGTTATAATGAGACTCCTATATTATTTATGTATACTATATTAATGTTCGAATCATCCCATATAATTTAGTAAAGATACTAATTATTGTTTTAACGAGACTCCTATGTTATCTATGTATAATTAATATTTTTATTTATTTATTGAATTTAGTGTTTATTGATGAGGCGTGAATATAAATGTAAGAGCCGTGAATATAAATGTAAGAGAAATTGGTATATTTAGGAGCTTATAGTTCATTTTGAGCTTTCACAATATATACATATATATTTAAATACAATTAACTGAAATTTAAAGTTGCGTTATAGAGGACTTGAACGGGGGACATTTAGTCCCGGCATTAGCCCATACCGCTAGGCCAATACACGCGCACTATAAGTTTGGTTCATTATAATATAACTTTGACACCCCTTACTTAAAATCCTGCGTCCACCACTGGTTGGATGACGTAAAAGGAAAATAAATATCCAAGAATACTTACGTGGCTACTCGCTCACATTAACGCAAATTAATGACAATTAGCATATATATATAAGAAAAATAAGAATGCTCATCAGGATATTATAAGTTTGTCATTTTGTTGCAGAAGAGATTTTCATGTTCTTGTTATAACAAATTGCTTTATTAACTACGTCAACTTCATTTAAAAAAAGAAAAGAAAAAAAAAGGCTGTTAACTCATTCCGAATATAGAGGCGTTGGCCTGTTCGTGCGCAATCTGGTTTAGACTAATTACTAGTATTTTACAATTTACATATATATCACGAAAAGAATTTTGTATCAACGCATTTCACGGACTGCGTTAAATAAATATCTGTATTCAATGAATCATTTGTTCTTGGCAATCTCTTTTTTCGTCGAATCCGTAAGGTAAATTCCCCTCCCTCGATCTGTACGTTCCTGGCTATTTCACTTATTTCAGAATCAGCATGAGATGTGGTTATTGAAGAAAGTAAATGGGTGATAAATGCAATTTTTGAATGGTTCTTTTATTTAGAATTACAGTTGGTTGATCAATCATTTTCTTTTTTCTTTTTTTTGTTTTGTTTTTGTTTTGGAGGCATAAAGATAGCTGGTGAACATTTTAAATAAAAAACTACACTTAATTACTAAATGCTTTTAGATTCTAGATTCTTTTCGAGCATAAACACAATTCTTATGCATGTAAGCAATTCATATAAAGAAAGATATAGAGATGCGCAATACCTGTTTGAGCAATATATATTTGCAAATTTATGCAAATTAAGTTTAGGGAACAAATCGTAATTTGGCCATTAATTTTTGACATAAAAAGTATTTTTAGTTTCATATTACATTAACTATGTATGTTTTTTTGTTCCTAATCAAAAGTAGTCAAAAATTGTATGTGCTATACAATTGTTGTTATATTAATTTGTTGCCTAACGCTTCACGGTTCATTTCTCAATCTCACGCGTGTTTTTTATTGGTCACATATGCATGTGTGTCTAAAAGTTTAATTTTATATAGTGATGACTTCATTGCCCGCTTCCGACATCGAGGCGTTCGACATCGAGGCACAACTGCCTTCTCCACCACCGCCATGGGTGAATGGCCGCTCGGCGCAGCGCAACTGGGCTGGGTTGCTGGAGGAGAATGACCGACATCTAGAGAAAATGTGGTGCCGTCGCTAATGGTGGTGGCTACCCTCATTGCCGGATTTGTTCTAAGTCCGGGCTCAATCCTCCCGGCGGCGTGCTGACAGAGACATACTTCGACGGTGATCAATACATCTGTCAGGGGAAGTCAGTTCTGGCAGCCACCAACATAATGGCCTTTGAGAGTTACTACCTCTTACAGGCAGTTGCCCTCATGGCCTCTCGTCGTCGTCGGTTGTATGGTGAGCCAGCTGCCGGTCACCCGCCGTGTCTTCGTCCTGCTGTTACGAGTGATCACATGGGTCTCTTAATGGCCTTGTTACTTATCAACCCCCTCTCCATTCGCGCCTTCACTCCCCGCTATATCAAACGACAATGCCCTGCCCTCTCTCTCCCTCTGTCTCAGAATAAATCGCATGACATGCGCAAGGAAAACGACCGCCATCAGCGCACACAATGCGAAACTAAAAGTTTGCAAGGTGAGAATCATCTTATACCAGGCCATTAAGAGACCCATGTGATCACTCGTAGCAGCAGGACAAAGACACGGTGAGTGACAGGCAGCCCGCTCACCATACAACCGATGACGACGACAAAGGTCATGAGGGCAACTGCCAGGAAGAGGTAGCAACTCTCAAAGGCCATTATGTTGGTGGCTGCTAGAACCGACTTCCCCTGACCGATGTATTACTCACTGTCGAAGTAGTCTCCGTCAGCACGCCACCGAGAGGGTTGAGCCCGGCTTGAGAACAAATCCGGCAATGAGGGTGGCCACCACCATCAGCGACGGCACCGCATTCTCTAGATGTCGGTCATTCTCCTCCAGCAGCCCAGCCACTGCCAGGGACGCCACGATTCTCGAGTTCTACTCTCCCAAATGCAGGCTCTGCAATCCCTTGCTCCCGTTCGTCACGAAAATCGAGAATCGCAACTCTGATGTGCTCAACATCGTCATGGCTGATGCTGAGAATGATATTTGGTTACCAGAGGTTTTTATTAATAGTATTAATTTTCGTTTTTCTTGCTTTCATTCGATTCTCAAGATCTGATTTCTTCCATATATCTGAAGATGGCCGACCTTCCCTCTCTTGATTCTTCATTGTTTCTTTATAATTGATTCGTCTACAACACTTGCTTGCATCAACCAGTGATTTTGGCAATATTTGCTTACTTCGATCTGCTCAATTTGAAAAATTTGAGGTGGTAAAATTTTTCATATGGCAATTTTTAGTTGTTGTTTGCTAAAAATCAATTACCTTTTTAAGTAGTGAGATCTTAAATGCAGCTGTGTTCATGTCGCGGGGCTGATTGGCGGCAGCACGTGCAGCAGCTGGGCTGCGTAGCCCGGCGACATTGTGTACTGAATCGGAGTTCGGTTGTGATGGACGCCGTTGGGGTTTGATTCACGCATTCGAAGCGTCTTCTTTCTTCGCTGAACCTGCACTTTTGTCCTTGATAACTGCCGACTTCATTTTTTAATTGAATTCTGAACGCGAGGGAAGTCAGCTCTGCAAGTTGGAGGATACGAAGACCCACTTCAAAGACCCGTTTTTGGGGAAATATTTTGGTAAAGATCTATTCTTTTTTATGATAGTCTAGTGTTTACTATTAGTGGGAAGCTCCGGTGGTTATGGGGGTTTGTTACAGAAAATCCCCGATGAAAAATCTGGATTTTTGCCGTTTGATTTTGATTCTTGTGTTCGGAGCTGTTTTCTTGTTGTTATTGTTGAGGGCTAATACGTTTATAGATTTACTTAGCATATATTCAATTGAGAGTGATGAGATTTTGGGATCGAGTTACAACTATAGTTTGAGTTCTAGTACGAATTGAACCATATTCGTACCAATTGAACCTTCTTAGTGCTTGTTTGGTAGGAGTGATGAGATAAGGAAAAAAATTGGAAATGAATAGTGACAAGTGTGATTAAAACCATGATGAGAAAAATGGATAGGTGTTTGGTATGAAAATTAACAATTACTGTAGTACAATGATTACAAACAAAATTTACAAATTTAACCCTTCAAAATTCCTAATTTCCAAAGTATCAAAATCGAATCCAAAATCGAACAATAATTTCTCAACCCCAAATTTAAATCCAAATCCAAAAATTTGTAGATTGAATCGAACAATAATCGTCGGATTTCTTCTTCTCCACCCAATTCAATTTCTTCTCCAAGCTCAGAAACTCATGAAACAAAGTCACCGACTCATATCCATTGGCTCGATGACTGTAATTACTGGAGCACAATCGACGGCAGTGGAGGAACGAGACGGCTGCAGAATCATTGTCTTCCTCTCAATTCCCCACCTTCACAATCGACCACATCCAGCTCTTCATCCACCCACCTTGTTCTTCCGATACTCAACAAACTCTAACTCTCCACCTCCATCACCATTCCTTAAATCCCATTCTTCTCTCCTCCAACACCAGCATACCTAGAATCCATAGAAAACACACAATCCCCCCCAAAGAATACATAAAAAGCAACAAAAGAAATAGCTTGCCACAAGAAGAACTCGGCGCTCATAGAACAATATCCCAAATTAGGAATCCCAAATCAAGAATCCCAAATCAAAGAAACCAAAATCAGAATCCAAAATTAAGAACTGTCAAAAAAAAAAAAAAAAAAATCCAAAATCAAGAAATTTGTGAATGTAAATCGAATCCCAAATTCCTAAAATCAAAATCCGCAGCAGATTCTGATCACCCCCTACCTCTGGCAGCCCTCGCATCTCTCCCTCTTCTCCATCGCCAATGTCGCCGTCGGATACTTCCTCGTCGGATTCAACCTCTACGGCGCCAAGACCTTCACCTTCCTCTCCACAGCCGCGTCAACCTCAGCATCGTCTTTGCCATCACCTACGGCCTCAACATCGTGGTGGAGGCAGCTCGGCTCGGGGCAGACGAACACGCACTTGCGCGCCACCGGCATCTTCCGCTTCAACAGGTTCGGCGCCGCCGATGCATCTTCCTTTTGGCTGGTGAATCTGCAGGTTTTGAGAGGTGAAAGAAATGGAAGAGAGACAGAGAAAGGAGAAGTGAGTAGAGAGAAAGGATGAGGAGAAGGGAGGAAGAAACCCAGGAAGAGCGGTGGTGGCGACTGGTGGCGAGGAAGGAGGAAGGGTAAAAGGGGTTGAAATCAGAATTCATGGTGTAACGGTGTTTATCGGAGGGGTGGAGGTCCGATAAAAAAGCTTTTGAGGTGGAACAGTGTTTGAAAGCCGGGCTTCTCCTTAAACACGGGCTTCCGTGACTAGCGAATATAGGATACCAAACGCACGGATAACTTCAGATAAACCTAGATATCTTGGGATATCTAGGCTACCAAACATGCCCTTATTTTGCTTTTTTTGTATTTTGTATTTCTTACTTTTGTATTTTGCCTTTTTTGCACATCTTACTTTGCCTTCTGTCTTTTGTAGTTTACTACTTTATTTTTTTAAATAAGAGGGAGAGTGATTTTGGCTTTGGCAGATTTATTTCAATATATGTTAGGTAATCGGTATGAATTGAATCATATTCGTACTGATAATTATATAATAACTTGTATAATTCGTACTATATCATATGTAAGCGATACGAATTGAGTCATATTCATACCAATAACTATATACTAACTTATTCCTGATTGTGTGGGTTGAGATTCTTTGAAGTTCGTTGGTTTTTTTTCTCAGTTTTCAATTCCGTGATTTTGCGCTTTTTTATTTTTATTTTTTGATGGATTGATGTATGTCTTCAGAAACGGCACAAATCTCTACAAAACAAGAGTAATTCGTAATATATCATAGGTATGTGGTACAAATTAACCGATATTCGTACTAATAACTCCATACTTACTTATAAAATCCGTACTATATTATAGGTAATCGGTACGATTGTTCATATTCGTACCAATAACTTCACACTTACTTATGTAATTCATACTATATATTCGTACCAATCACCATATACTTATATTATTATGAAATTCTTATCCTGATTGTTGGTACGGATATAACATTTCGTACATCTTCTAAAAACTATTTTGTAAGCAAATATTTGTGTTACTGCTAGGTACGAATATTCGTATTTATATTTGTTCATACCACAATTGGTCTTGTTTTGGTACGAATTACATGTGTCGTACATGTTCCAGGTTCATCACAATTGGTCTTGTTTTTGTGCATTTGAATATAGAATGAATTATGAAATTCTTATCTGATTTTTAGTACGAATTTCACATTTCGTAACTCGTACCATGTCACGACCGCACTTTGCTAATCGATAGCTAAGTTTGGTAATTCATGATTATAAATATAAATATTAAATAACGGGTGGAAATGAGGATATTTCTAGAATGTGGACTCATTCAACTCATGAAACAAACTTCAACACTATATAAACTGATGCTCATAACTGATAAGGTATGGTGTTGCTTGCCAAGATTCTGACTTAGGATACAACCAAATCGAGAAAGGTTTGGACTTTCAGAGTGTACGCAATGGAAAGACAATTAAAAATACATGTGTGAAGACATGTATTACCAAGAGAATTCAACAACTGCTAATTGCTAATTTGACAAAAGCTCTGCCGGTCACTCCACTTCAACCTGCTCAACCTGCACATCGAAAATAATATACAGGGCTGAATACGAATGTACTCAGTGAACATATGCCCAAAACTAATTTTATTATCAACCATTCATACAGTGAAACATAGGGTTTTGCTTAAAAGTCCATGTTCACTAAAATCCTTTGTCATCTCAAAAGCATCTGCGCAGACTAAGTTCTTTAGTAATCCACCATATCTGAGCTGTTGTGCCTGAGAAGGTGGCCACCTTACTCGTCACTTGATCAGTCATCACCCTGGATGATACGATCACTGGTGCACACTAGTCCAAGTATAATAGCTCGTCATACAAGGACCCAAATTCGATTAAGTAACATTGGCCTCGCCAATAACAGATATGCATCATACAAAAATATCCTTACGGCTTATAGTTTGTTAGTAGAGTAGGGACGGGCGGATGAAAAAGTTTATATGTATGAAGGTCTAAATCGATTTTTGACAATATGATTTCATCGATAGCAACACTCAAATATGATGTGGTTATCCGTAATCAATATTTAAATGGCATGTTGCTTGACATTATATCCTTCAACTATATCGAATGACGGACGGCTTAACTTTAATAAATATAACCATGCGAAAAAATCTTACCTCTCATTGACCTATTTTTTTTTTTTTCGATCAACAAAATATTTGATATGAAAAATGTTACAATTGTCAATTTATTTCTAGATTACAATGCATAATTGACGGCTTAACATTCAAAATGAGTATAACTACACGAGAAACATGACCTCACCTAATCTATTTTTCTATTACAATGATTAACGGGCTACTTGACATTCAAAATAAGTAAAACTAATCGAGAAATGTTACACCTCATTGATATTTTTTTCATTTTTTTCTAATTCAATTTAATGTTATTTTATAATTTGTAAGTAGAGTAGGGACGAGCGGATGGAGAAGTTTAAATGTATGAAGGTGCTAAATCAATTTTTGAGAATATGATTTCATCAATAGCAAAATTCAAATATGATGGAGTTACCCTTAATCAATATTTAAATGACGGGCTACTTGACCTTCTAGCCTTCAGTTATATCGAACGGCAGGCAACTTAACTTTAAATGAATACAACCATTTGAAAAAATCTTACCTCTCATTGACCTATTTTTTTCGATCAACAAAATACTTGATATGATAAATGTTACCAATCGTCAATTTATTTCTATATTACAATGCATAATTGACGGCCTAACATTCAAAATAAGTATAACTACACGAGAAATGGGACCTCACCTATTCTATTTTTCTATTACAATGATCAACGGGCTACTTGACATTTAAAACGAGTAAAACTAATCGAGAAATAATTACACACCTCATTGATCTTTTTTTTCTAATTCAATTTAATGTTATTTTTTCGAATGGATCCTAGCAATACTATAATCAGGGGCGGATCCAGTAAGCCCCTTGGGAGGGCTTAAGCCCCTACCCAAAAAAAAAAAAAAAAAATTACTCTATAAAAATCATGAAATTATTGATAATTTGTGCATCTCATGGTGTAAAAGCCCCATTATCAAATTAAAAACAAGAAATTTTTCATCAAATTCAAAATGTGAAAGATGTAGCCCCTACTGGAAAAAAATTCTAGATCCACCCCTGACTATAATCTTAAAATAAATAATTTATTATTATTTTTCACGAAAAGTGATCCCCGTCGAATTTTGTCGGGCACTAAACTAGTTAATTTTATATAATTAATGATGATTAGACGTTGTCGTTTGGGGATCGGAAACAAACACGGCGATGATTTCATTATAGTAAATATCTGAATTATTTTGAAACAACTATTATGATAACTATTAACAACATAATATAAATTCTTGCAAATTCTTAAACCCTCATTATTATATTAGTACATATGTAAAATATTATCCAATATTACAAATTGATCTTTAATTCAATATTTAATAGGATTATAGGAAAATAATAGCTAGGTAAATCTTATTTTTCATATAATGTTTATAATTTGTTTTTTAATTCAAAACGTATGACATTGTTATGTATACATATATTCGAATATAGAGACAAAGTAGATGAGTAGTGGGGAAAGACTGTATTCTCATATCTTAACCACAGGTTAAAAACTACGTAGATAGCATGCGGATTTGCTCCTCCTCTTTAAGAAATCTCTCTTTTTTTTTTTTTTTTTTTGGAAAAGAAAGAAATCTTCTTTATGTATGCATTAATCGGTGGGTGTTTAGTTGAAGCAAGCTTTGCCAAAACAACTTGTAATATGGTTAAAATCTTTAGTGGTTCTTATATGTGTCTCTCGATACTCAGTATTGCTTTCATTCCTAAAATTTGTGCATCATTTTGAGCAGCACGGATTTTAAACGAAATAATAATATATTATGTTATTTATTATGAGTGGAGATTAAGGCCTCGTTTAGTAGTCCCAATAAACAAAGTTAAGATAATTTTTGTAGGCTTAATTAAGCCTAAAAAATTATCTTAGTTTATTTATGAGGATAGCTAAACAAGCCCTAAGTCTCACATTTAGTATAGTGTTAAGTTAGCCAGTGGTGGGACATGAGTGATAGAATAGGTAAATAGATAGTGTAAGGGTATTAAAAGACATTACTCACCAAGTAAAATGGAATATACACAAATTTGGGGACGTACCAAAAATAAATAATGTTATTTTTACTAACTAGCATGTGTAACGTTCGTTGCACGTTGAATCTATTTTTTTTTATAAATGTTTAATTTAAAAAGATAAAAAAAAATGGCTAAATCAATTAAGGATATTTTTTAATTATCATATTTCACGTTTTATCATATCTCTTTCATCGTTTTGGTTGCTGCCAAGAACAATTATCCATCTAAGTTAGAATATTCACGAATTTTATGTTTGATTTTATACTTTGCAAATAAATTGAAAAATATTATTTAAGAACTTTTGTATATAATTTATGATTTGAGTATTGCATCATGATTTGAAAGCTTCTTAAGAACTCTTCAAGCCATCGTCACATTCAACAAACAAATATCAACTCGTCAAGCTCTAACCATTCTCGATTTTAGGATTTATTATAGAGTATATATGTTTTAAAATACTATTGATCATAACGTAAAAAAAATGAAAATAGTATGCAATTCCAAATTTGATAAGGTATTAAAAAAAGGCAAAATTAGGACACAATTCAAAAATAATACGAGCGAATATCAAATGTAGCTTAATTAATACCCTACGAAACGAAAAAAAAAAGTCTTAAATCAGGCTACTTAAATATTCTACCAGGGATGTATGTGTGCTAAAATTTCACATTACTTTTCTTGTTTGATCTTCTTCATCTTTGTTTTGCTTGCAGTTGTAGAGATAAAGTTGGACAACGGCTGATCATCATCATCACTTGGAATCTGAATGTAGTCATTGTTCTTCTTCATCGTGATTTTTTTTTTTTTTCTAATCTTGCACTTCAACTTCAACAGACTGGAACTCTTTAGTTGTCTTTTTCTTTCTTTCCCGTTTTGGCTTTTCAATTGGTTTGTCCTCTTCTTCTTTTGAGTCTTGACCTGAAGCAGCATCCGACAACTCTACATTTGGTTTTCTCTTTCTTCCCCGTGTAGGCTTTGCAATCGGTATTTTCTCTTGTTTCTTCGAATTTTGATTCGAGTCTTCATCTGATTCTGTCACTGATTGATTTATTCGATCCATCTTGTGCATTTTTTGGAATCCAGAGGTTGTAATATTTATAATCCCTCGACCATCAGTTGTCACAAATTTTTTTGCAGTTGTGAAACGCACGAGGTTCGTCGATGCTTCTGAGCTCAAACCTCTATAGTAAGTAGAATTACTTTCCCCCTGAAAAATAATAATATGCGAAATTATGAGAATAATTCGAGAGGTGAAATGCAGATGACGAAAGTGAATATTCTCGCAAGGAAAAAAATATTAAACGATTTATTTAAAATTGTATAAGTATGTAGGGCATGAATTGCGTGGCGAAATTAGCAGTCTAATTCTAATAAAATAAAGTTGTAGAATATTGTATGGTGTGGTAGGTAGTTCTATCGGATGGCCTATAATATATATATTAAAAAAAGTTACCTCCTTAAGTGATGAAATATATTCATCCACAGGACATTCAACATATAATTCTGCATCTCTATCGAACATTGTAACTCGAGCATTGTATTCACCTTCGGTTACGTTCATGGTTATCATGTGCCTGAGATCGCATAATATAGTCTTAATTAATAAATATATATTATGTATATAAATTATCTATGATGTTTAATTTCACTTATTACATTGGTATCGTCTCTGTGACATGGTTGTTGCAATTTATCATTTTTGCTTATACTTTACGCCTTACAAGCAAAGTACTAAAAATCATTCATGTAACATGTTTTTATTCAAACTGATTATACATTTGAATTCCTTGTATGCTTATGTTCTACAAAATGTTATAAACATATAGAATATTATATGGCGTCATACCTATGTTGAGAGTTCCAAGTGCATTAGTCAAATATAGGAAATCACATACTATTATTTTTCCAAACACAAGTCCAGCTTGCTAAATTTTATCTGTGTTTACTTTTCATATTCTTTTAGACATTGATTCATGTTACCTTTTAATAAGGAATTGAGAGAATGAAGAAGATTCATGCATGCACAATTATGTTAAGGTGTTCGACATTTTGTTTTATTTACTTGCTTATTTATTGTCTTGTATCATTAAAGGTTCGTGCCTATCATAACTGTTACTTATTTGCTTTTTTATGGTCATGTATCATTAAAGGTTCGTATTCCGCTGGTACAAACGCTTCCCCAAATTATCTTGCATAAGGCTTTGATTGTTTCAAGACCTCTGAATTAAAAATGGAAGGGAGACTATCACTTCAACCCACATTGAGGTATACTTAATATTACACGATATATACTGATTTTCCTTTTATTGGATAAGATGAGGATGGTTAGTGAGGCTTCATTGTTTTCACGAATCAACTTTTGAGCATATTTTAATATAATTCTCATATGCTATTAGCTTAAGTGGTGGAAACTTCTATCCTATATTAATGATGAGGCTGAACTTTATTGTTTCTATTCGCATATGTTTATGATTTCCTCTTATGTATAAGCAATCTAACAGTAAATTTTCTAATGTAAGCATAGATATATGAAACACTGGTAGGCTAATAGTGTAAGCTTGGCTACCTAAAGCTACATAACTAAAAACGGTGAAGGTATAGAATATTAAGAGTTTTTCCATAGAAATTAACATAGAAAAAACAATGATAACTGCAGAAACTGGGGAAATGAAATTAGATTTATTTTTAGTTTTCCAATTTTGTGTAGCTTGTGTTCAGAATCTTGTTGTATTCATGTATCTATCAATGTCTTCCCTTGATTGTGCTGATCTATTTTCTATACGAATCAACTTAAGTATCATAAAATTGAAAGGGCTCTGAAGAGACTTGTTGAAGATGATGCTAGAGCAGCCGTTGCAATTTCGGTATCAGAAGTCACCCTGGTAGGATTCTGTTATTTATCTTCCCCTACTGAGCGGGCCTCTATCATAGTGATGCTTTAGTTAGTTAATATTGTGAAATTACAGACACCAGAGATTGATGAGACGTTTCTGATTTCTTTGTAGCTAGACGGTTAATATGCAGACTGATTTCTTATAATATCTAATTCTCTCATCTTGTTATTTCCAACTCCAACTATGTAGGTGGTGGCCACAACACAGGATGCTTAAAAGTTATAACTCATTATCCGTACATGTTTTGCCATTTTCTATACAAGGTTATCTTATATAAATGAAGTCTCTACTTGAGTTTGGTGTGCTTTTTTTGCTTCATTCGTCTAGATAGGAGGTTAGTAGGTAATCTTTATGTTTACAAAGGAAATATATACAATGAATTGGTTTCAAGATGCAGAAGTGAGTAATCTTATTACAGAGATTGGATTATCCAGAAAGACTAAAGTGCACCAATGTATGGACCACCTAAAATAATGACATGGAAATAAACTTAATACATAGAGCATCATCTGAACTTATGCCTCTCGTTTCCAATCATGGTAGTTCAAAACAATGAAAACCATAGTGAATGTGTTATATAAAAGTGACATTATCTCAGCTTGAACAGATCATGAACCAACTAAAAGAGTGAAATCTAAATAATACGCTTCGTACATTAAGCAGAGCATCATTGTAAAAACTCATGCCACTCCTCAGCGAGTCTTGAAGTACCAAAATAATAAGCATAAATTATATTCAACACATAAATTAACATAATCAAGCACCCAATTTTCTGTGAAGAACTAATAAGTACATTGAAATTTATGATCTCCCTGAATTTCAAGAATTCTGTATGTACTGTTAGGTTTCTTATGCACGAGTGCAGCGGAAGCAATGATTAGAAACCTTACGTGTAGATCGTGATTTATGATCTAATTTACATGTTTAGAGATTATACACATATATGAACGAAAATACGATACTTACGTGTTGTCTTCTCGTATTCCCAATATCACGAACCACTACTATGGTATCCACGTGAAGCCGTTCGATCGCGTGGAACAATTCCGGAGTGATATCTTCCCTTTGAAAGCTAGGAAATCGCCGAGAAGAATCGAAGAAGAAGAACGTGCGTCCTTCTTGCCGTGTGCGTGCGTGCATGAGTTGTGTTCTCTTACCTTTAGGATTAGGTTTTGTTTAATTATTTATACTAACCCACTTTAACCTAGTTAATGGGCTTTAATATAAATAAACACTTAATAATTAAGTCTAACTTAATTATTAACTTAAACCCAATAATACCAATCCAAGTCCATATTTCTTTCAATCTCCCACTTGGACTTGTATTTGAAACAACAACTAGGCACCACACAATCACCCTTTAACACGATCAACAACAACACATAAAGTGTAACCCTATAGGCCTTCATTATCGACGATAACCCAGTTAAAGTCTATACTAAACTCCTAGACTGCGTAGTATAGCGAACTCGATATATGAAGAACGTTTACGCGGATTCGCAAACCGGACCTTTATATGAAGTGTGTATGATATCCCTTCATTCACGTAACACTCGGTTAAGCCTTGGATTTGCCAAGTGTCTATCCAAATAGCTTAACCATTTTATCTCATCTTTATCAATTGATCCTTGATGATCATACTCAATTACTATAATTGAATA
This sequence comes from Mentha longifolia, assembly GCA_001642375.2. Taxonomy (NCBI): domain Eukaryota; kingdom Viridiplantae; phylum Streptophyta; class Magnoliopsida; order Lamiales; family Lamiaceae; genus Mentha; species Mentha longifolia. The sequence goes on along the minus strand of CM038118.1, from coordinate 32,771,887 downwards.
TATCACGTGCATTGGCCAGTGACTTAGCAATCAATTAATATAGAGAATCTGAATGTTACTCTCGAATTTAATCGAGGAATGAATCCTATTCTTGGCCCAACTACTATCTTCGATTACATCCTGATGTATCCAATCCAAGCCGTATCTACCCCAAATGGAGTGCAAGCTTTGAACTTGGTCAAAATACACCATTTTGCAAACAAGATAAGCAATGACCTCAAGTCAAAGGACTATCATATACTTCACACACCAATAAACTATAGACACTAGAAACAAATAGTTTAAAGGTAGGGTATACCAATACTCTCCAAAGTATCCATGTGTCCATCACGAGTATCCAATACTATATAGAGGTGAGAACCACTATATTCTCTAAGAACGTGATGCAGACCCCATGCCAACCTATCACACATCATCAATATCCCATTCTTGATGATTCTTGGTTGGGGCTATTTTAAAGTTAAACTATATCATTAATGTCTCACTCCATCAATGACAGTCTTAACTCAAGGGAACAAATCAACAAGAATATTTACAAACAATTAAAATAAATATTCAGAGAAATGTGTATGCCAATAACAAATATCATCAAATGAAAACGTATACATATAAATGTGATCAAGTTTGTGCGTCTCAATTATAAAATTATTTCTAAGACATGCAAACATCGGACTCCCACTAACCTAAAGCATATCTCCAACATATCTAATACCCAAGCTCTCAAAATGACTCTTGTGTTTTGCAACACACAATGGCTTGGTAAGTGGATCTGCTAGGTTATCATCAGTGGGTACTCGTTCTAATTTCACATCGCCCCTCTCTATTATTTCTCTGATCAGATGGTACTTTCTAGGGACGTGCCTGTTTTTGTTTGTAGCCCTAGGTTCCTTTGCTTGTGCAACCGCACCAGTGTTGTCACAATACACAGGTATAGCACTACTGGCACTCGGAACCACTCCGAGTTCTTTCAAGAACTCCCGAATCTCAACAGCCTCCTTTGCCGCTTCAGATGCAACAATATACTCAGCTTCGGTGGTTGAGTCTGCAGTAGTGTCTTGTTTGGAACTTTTCCAACTAACTGCACCACCATTGAGGACAAACACATGTCCAGACTACGACTTATAGTCATCATGGTCTGTTTGGAAGCTAGCATCAGTATACCCAGTAACTGATAACTCTTGCTGTCCACCATAGACTAAAAGGTATTCTTTAGTTTGTCTAAGATACTTAAGAATAGTCTTGACAGCTTTCCAATGTGCCTCACCGGGATTTTGCTGAAATCTGCTCGTCATGCTTAGCGCATAAGCCACATCTGGCCTAGAACTAGTCATGGCATACATGACCGATCCTATAGCTGAAGCATATGGGACCCTCTGCATGTATTCAATCTCCTTGTCTGTAGAAGGACTATCCTTCTTCGACAATTTGATACCATGCCCCATCGGAAGACTCCATTTCTTGGAGTTTTCCATGGAGAAACGCCTTAGCACTTTGTCGATGTATGTGGACTGTGACAGCCCTAACAACCTTTTGGATCTATCACGATAGATCCTAATCCCAAGGATGTAACAGGCTTCACCCAAATCCTTCATCTTGAAGGAATTAGACAACCATGTCTTGACGGATTGCATCATAGAAATATTATTTCCAAGTATCAAAATGTCATCAACATATATGATAAGGAAAACAATGTTCCCACCCTTACGTTTACTATAAACGCAAGGATCTTCTTTGCTTCTGACAAAATCAAACGATTTGATCGCTTTGTCAAAACAAATATTCCAACTCCTGGAAGCTTGCTTTAGTTCATAAATAGACTTTTGTAGCTTGCATACTGCATTTGGCCTAGACTGAGATGTAAAACCTTCAGGTTGTGTCATATAGACATTACCTTCTAATTCTCCATTGAGAAATGCAGTTTTCACATCCATCTGCCAAATGTCATAATCGTAGTATGCAGCTATCGCAAGTAAAATCCTAATGGACTTGATCTGTGCAACTGGCGAAAAGGTCTCATCATAGTCAATGCCCTCGCATTGACTAAAACCTCTTGCCACCAACCTAGCCTTGTAGGTTTGTATCTTGCCATCTGCATCGGTTTTCTTCTTGAAAAGCCATTTGCAGCCTATGGGTTTTACCCCGTCTGGCAGATCAACCAAGTTCCAAACTTGATTGGCATACATCGAGTCCATTTCAGATTTCATGGCTTCTAGCCACTTCTCCGATTCAGTATCGGATACTGCCTCGGTATAGGTCCTCGGTTCATCATTGTCTACCAAATCTCCATCATCTTGGTTCTGAACCAATAGATTGAGTTTGTTTGGTGGTCGACGAATTCTCTGAGGCCTATCGAGTTGGTTCTGCATTTGGGTATCCTATTATCGTGAACGTGAGTAAGATCTTGTGTATTGGATAAACCAACATCACGAGAGCTCTCGGAAATTTTAACTCCATGTTCTTCCCGAGGAGGTGAAGGTGCAACAATTGCATCTTCATCTCTTTGGTGACTCCCACTGTCTAACAGTTGTCTGTTTACGGACAATCCGTCATCAAATACTCCCACTGAATTCTTGTTCGGACCATCCAACAAGATTTTATCCCAATCGCTATTTTGTGGTTCTTGAATTTCTTCAAGATCTATCGCACTGCGAGCTTGTTCCTTGTAGACATAGTCGTCTTCAAGAAACGTTGCATTCCTAGAGACAATCACCTTGTGATCTCCAGGGTGATAGAAGTAATATCCTCGAGTTTCCTTAGGATATCCCACAAAATAACACTTCTCACTTTTAGATTCCAATTTATCAGTCATCATTTTCTTTACAAATGCAGGACAACCCCAGGTCCGAACATGAGCAAGACTAGGCACTTTGCCCCACCATAACTCAAATGGTGTTCTCTCGACTGATTTAGAAGGAACCCTATTCAGAATATATATGGCACTTTGCAAGGCATGACCCCAAAGGAATATAGGGAGACTAGTGAAACTCATCATGGATCGAACCATATCCAATAATGTTCGATTTCTCCTTTCGGATACCCCATTCAACTGAGGTGTCCCCGGAGGTGTCCATTCTGAATGGATCCCATGTGATTTCAGGTAATCGAGAAACTCTTGGCTCAAGTATTCGCCTCCTCGATCCGATCGAAGAGTCTTGATACTTTTGCTAACTTATTTCTCGACTTCTAACTTGTACTCCTTAAATTTCTCAAAAGCTTCGGATTTATGTTTTATCAAATAAACGTATCCAAACCTTGAGAAATCGTCAGTAAAAGTTATGAAGTATGAATATCCACCTCGTGCTTGAGTCGATAATGGTCCACACATATCTGTGTGAACCAACTCTAGCACCTCTTTGGATCGTATTCCTTTCCCAGAAAGTGGCTTATTGGGCATTTTTCCTTTGAGACAAGATTCGCAAGCACCATAAGACTCAATGTCAAATGATGTGAGATAGTCTAACTTTCTCAGTCTTGCTATTCTTTTCTCATTGATATGACCAAGCCGACAATGCCAAAAGATAAGTAAGATTATTCGTATTACCTAGCTTAGGTCGTTTGTTTGAAACATTGAAATTATTTTGTACACAATCGAGCAAATATAAACCATTCACCAAAGATGCATTTCCATAAATAATCTCATTCATTCCAAAAGAACAAGATCTGTTTCCAAAACGAAAATGAAAACCATCCATGTCTAACAAAGGAATAGAAATAATATTTCTCGTAATCGAGGGTACAAAATAGCAATCATGCAAAACTAGTCTATGTCCCGAAGGAAGATCTAATCTAAAAGTCCCTACACGTTCGGCAGCAACTCTTGCTCCATTCCCAACGCGCAGATCGACCTCTCCGGGCCTCACTTTCCTACTGTCACTTAGCCCCTTCACATTAGAACAAATGTGTGAGCCACAACCGGTATCCAATACCCAAGAATGTGAGTTATCAATAGACATGTTTATTTCAATTACAAACATACCTGAGCCTGACGAAGAAGCACCTTGTGCCTTGAACTTCGGGCAGTCTCTCTTCCAATGCCCCTTCTGGCGACAGAAGACGCATTGGTCCTTCGATATATCCGGCTTCTTATGAGTACCTCCCTTAGGTTTCAAAGCTACAGCATTGGATGCTGGTTTCTTCTTCTTCTTTTGCTTACCCTTCCCTTTCGAGTTGGGAGCAGCAGAAGAGCTCACCATGAGCACAACTTTGCCCTTAGAGACAGTAGATTCATAATTTTTCAGCATGTTATGAAGATCTGTCAAACTTGCCTTGGTTTTGTTCATATTGTAGTTGAGAATGAAATTCTCAAATGAACCATGCAACGAATACAGAATCGAATTGACCGCGAGAGTCTCTGGAAACTTCAATCCAATTGAAGCCAACTTCTCAATCGTTCCGATCATCTTCAGAACATGTTCTGAAACACTCTTCCCTTCAGGGAGCTTAGTTCCAAACAGCTCCTTGCACATGTCAAACTCAAGGTTTTGACTCGGAGATGCATACAGCTTCTCTAAGTGCCGTATCATCTCGTAGGGAAGCATGTGCTCATGCCTTTGTAACTCCACTTCCATGGAGGCAATCATGATGCACTGAGCCGTATATGCGTCGTCCTGATGCTTCTGATGAGCAAAAACACCCAGCGTTTCATCCTCTTCAGAAGCCTTTTCAGAAGCCTCTTCAGAGTCCTCTTTAGGCACGACCGGGATTTGTTCGTCCAAGACGTACTCAATCTTCTCAAGCCTTAGTACCAAACGTAGATTGCGTTGCCAATCCAAGAAGTTTGACCCAGTCAACTTCATAGTATCCAACAAACATCTTAACGACAAACTCGCCATTATAAATCTGATCAAGAAATAAGAGAAACAAATTAGAACAGTATTTTCAACCATCACATTTATTTCTAATCAAACAATGGCATGTTGTAAGATTAGCTCCCACTAATTTTGACATATAATGCAACCCCAAAATTGCAGAATATGAATTTATATCCAATATAAATTTTAGTGGACCAAGATCCAGGTCTATATTATTGCAGACTCTGCTGAGGCTGATGACTGCAATAATATCACCTAGTAAGCCTCTAAGCTAATTTCAAAACCATTTTGAAACTCTTGGTTGGTTAATCTAATTAACCTGCGTTCTTAAATTATTTTGGACACTAAGGCGCCAAAATAATATAAGTAAGTCAACCCCATTACACGATCGCAAAACAATTTGCATCTATGAAAGAGTCTAAACAATGTCGATTTGAGCAAACACTGGGGTGTAAATACTCTAAACGAAAAAGTTTAAGTACTCAGTCAATTGTAATGGACAACGCGTGCATCCCAGATGAGACTTATATTATAATTTGGGAAAATATGTGATCTAACTGTTCAGCAATATCTAATATTGCTTTAAACAACTACTGGGCGCCGCCTACCCAGGCATAAAAAATGCGGACCACAAATACTGAGCGCCGCCTACTCAGACATAAATACGCGGACTACAAATACTGGGCGCCGCCTACCCAGGCATAAATACGCGGTCTCTAACTACTAAATTTAGAAAATGTAAAGCACATAATCCAATTAATATGCTTAACCAAATAAAACAATTAAATCTCTATAAATAAATATATTAATACAATTAATATATTTATTTACAATTGTAAAATGGGTTTATTTCATTTATATTAATTCTAAATTAATATAAATAAAACTTGTTATTATTTCCAAAATAATAATAAGATTTTATAAAGAAAACAATAAAAATTAAAGTTTGTTCCAAACAAATTAATTTTCTATTTTGCAGTGATTTTACGAAACCTTTTAGCATTTCGGACCATCCGAAATTAAAGTTCATAAATCCAACAAGCTTGATTTCAAAAATCAAGTCATTTGGAGCTAAAAAATTCGTTTAGGCATTTTACCGAACACATTGCGTGCCGAGAAAAATCTGCCTATATTTGTTTTCTTTAAAACTCCAGTGAAGCATTTCATCGTACACGTGTTATATGCTTCTAAAGCGCATACCAGGCTGATTTTCCAGTGACCATGGCTCCGGCAAAAATCAGAACGCCGGCGCTCATTACCATGGTGCCCCGGAAGCTAGCTTTGGTATTCAAGAGGAGCCACGAGTTACTGGAAGTCGAGCAAGGGGATCATGGCTGAACAACAACATTATTGTTGCATGTTTATGAAACCACGATGCACCCCAGGTGCACGCCGGCTGAAATCCGGCGCCCCTCGGCTCCAACGACCATGGTAAGCCTCACACCCACGAAACCGCCCCAAGCAAGTCGCGGGTGCAGCCCCTCAGCCCTCGTGCAGCCAGACCTCGATGCGTAGATGCCCAGCATCGCGCATCCGAGTACCCGACGTGGACTACACACCTGTGGCGTAGCTCCTCGGCTTCGCTTCGGCTTGCCCCAGGCACGGCCACGAGGCTGAGTCTTGTCCCGCGAAGGTGGGCTGCCCATCGAGCCAAGATGGTGCGGGATCGAACCCTAGGTTCAAGAGAAAAACCCACACCCTCTACGTGTTCGATGAAAGGTCACAAAGGCTGTTCAAAACAGCCATGTGAATGAAGCGCCCACCAACTGTTCGACAAAATTCGTCAACGAATTTTCAAAAGAACTCCAAGTTTTTTTTCTTCACGAAAATTGTGTTTCGATTTTCATCAAATAAAAACCTAAACCCTTAATACGAATTGAACACGAAAATAGATCATAAATCGAGCCCTAGGCTCTGATACCACTGTAAGGTATCTTATGAACGAGTGCAGCGGAAGCAATGATTAGAAACATTACGTGTAGATCGTGATTTATGATCTAATTTACATGTTTAGAGATTATACACATATATGAACGAAAATACGATACTTACGTGTTGTCTTCTCGTATTCCCAATATCACGAACCGCTACTATGGTATCCACGTGAAGCCGTTCGATCGTGTGGAACAATTCCGGAGTGATATCTTCCCTTTGAAAGCTAGGAAATCGCCGAGAAGAATCGAAGAAGAAGAACGTGCGTCCTTCTTGCCGTGTGCGTGCGTGCGTGAGTTGTGTTCTCTTACCTTTAGGATTAGGTTTTGTTTAATTATTTATACTAACCCACTTTAACCTAGTTAATGGGCTTTAATATAAATAAACACTTAATAATTAAGTCTAACTTAATTATTAACTTAAACCCCATAATACCAATCCAAGTCCATATTTCTTTCATGTACATCCTCATAGAACTCTTCATAAGCATGTTCAGCCCGTTCATACGTGAACTGCCATAACAAAGAGATAGGGATAAAGTTGAATTTTGACATAATATTTTCTTGCATTATCTTAACTGAATTATGGTACATGTTGAATGCTCGTCAACAAACTCAGATTTCATCAATTCCAACTTCAGATAATTGAAGCAATCCTAAAATCAACATGGCTATCTAAAGATCTAAGAAAGAGAGGTGCTAACTTAATTTACAATAGATCGTGTAATAAGATAGCAACAATACGAACAGATGGTTCAGTAAATATGTAAATAGAACATTCAAGATGAAACCTAAATTATTAGAGAAATAGAACGCCAATTCCTCGCAAACTACACAAATTAAACAAATTCAATAAAAAAAAATCACATTCTGCTACAATCCAATTTCATCATACTCACAATATGACACTACAATCTGAAAAATAGAAAAGTTAACCTATAGGCGTAAACGAAATACCCTATTAATTGATAGAAGCCTTTGAAAAGAAATCATACAGAACAATCAAATTACAATGTATATTTAAGAGGAAAACACACATGCACTCTTCAAATTTCAAGTATGGCTACGCAAACATCTTTATGTAGAAATTTAAACGATTCAATCTTACTTTTGATTCTTGGTGACGCATAGAATAGGAGGAATAAATAATACACGTAGAACCTTAATCTTTACGAATTCTTAATCTGTACGAATTTATGGTCCACCGCTTGGAACTTGATTTCGAGCAGGATTTCTTCCTTGTTCAACTTGTTTAGATGAATTTATGGTCCACCGCTCGGAACTTGATTTCGAGCAGGAGTTCTTCCTCATTCAACTTGTTTAGTCGAGCAGAAAGCATAAAGATTTCTCGTGTAGGAGTTCTTCCTCGTTGGATTTCTCGTACGCTCAACTTGTTTAGGTCGAGACTATGGAGCAAAAAGAATAAGCAGAAAGATTTATCGTGTAGGATATTAACTAAACTTTAGGTCAACTAAACAAATATTAAATAAATAAATTATATATAGTATTAAATTACATTATTATCCTTAATTTTAATTATATTATAAGGATAATATAGGCGATGTACATTTTGTAAAACAAGGCTCTTTTATATATTGGTATAGATTAGTTTTTACATGTAAATGTCCCTAATTAGTTGCGATGGAGGTAGTATTACATGAATTTTACTACTGTATTTCGGGAATTGTTAATGGAATTAAAAATAAAGCATCAATTTGGTGTTAAATTGGATATTTATGTATGCCTAATTTGCAATATATATCTATGTCTATACAAGGAGTTATCCAGACAAAGAGATTAATCTTTAGTATACAATCACTATATTTGATCATAGAAGAAAGTTAAATTGCGTGTTTACTATGAGGTCTGCCAAAGCAGTTTCACTTTCACATGTATAGTCATCAGGTAACTCTTTCAGTAAATCAGTATCACATCTCTTTGCACAGCTCACTCATTTTGAGGTCCACAGTACTACAGTAGTGCCATTTAATTTGGAGTAGTACACGAAACCTGAACACACATTTGTCTTTCTTGAAGCATCTTTGACATGACCTGCCCCAAGTGAACTCGTTCTTGGCGTTGCTACCCCTACATTCACTTGCTTCGGATCATTCAACCTCACCTTAGCCAGACACCCCCACACTTTCAAATATTCTAAAGTAGGCACAAATCCTTTCCACAATTCATACGGAGTTTTATCTAGCTTCTTATGAGGCACACGATTCAAAACATAACAAGCAGACAAAGCAGCTTCCCCCCACATATTGTTAGGCAAACCCGAACTAAGTAACATAGCATTGATCATGTTCTTAAGAGTTCTATTCTTCCTCTCTGCAATACCATTCTGTTCAGGAGTATAAGGAACAGTAAATTCATGAACTATTCCATGCTTCTCACAGAAATCTTTCAAAGACAATCCAATATATTCACCTCCTCTATCAGATCTCAACCTCTTAATCCTTAAATTCAACTGATTCTCTACCTCAACCTTATACTTAAGAAACATATCAATAGCCTCATCTTTAGTTCTTAACAAGTATATTCGAGTGTATCTAGAGAAATCATCAACAAAGGATATATAGTACATCTTCCCTCCTCTACTTACAGTGCTTCTAAATTCTGCTAAGTCAGTGTGAATTAACTCAAGAAGTACAGAAGTTCTATGTTTCACGGTTTTAAACGACTTCTTAGCAAACTTAGCTTCCACACAAATTTCACACTTATCAACGACTTGGTGAGTTAAGGCAGGAATCAAATTCATCGAATGAAGTTTCTTAATCGAAGCATAATTCACATGTCCAAGTCTACCATGCCAAACATCCAAAGACTCAACAATATAAGCAGAAGAAGAAGCTTTTCCATTCATCACTTCAGACGCAACATTCAGAACAAACAGACCATCAGACAGATAACCCTTTCCCACAAAATCACCACCCTTAGTCAACACCACTCTATCAGACTCAGACACAACTTTTAGACCAGCTTTGCTCAACAAAGCACCAGATACAAGATTTCTACGCATGCTAGGCACATACATCACATTGCTCAAACTTAAAGTTTTTCCAGAAGTAAGCATGAGAACGACCTTCCCTTTGCCAAGCACCCCAGCAACACTTGAATTCCCCATGTAAACACATTCTCCTTCAGCAGCATCTTCAAAATCCTGAAATAAACTTTTATTAGCATAAAAATGCCTTGATGCTCCAGTATCAAGCACCCAATCTTTCTTGTTTTCCACCAAGTTGGCTTCTACTACTGCAGAGACAACATCATCAGCTTCAGTAAGGTTTGCTTGATTTTTAGGCACAAGCTTGAATGGCTGTCAATTTTGGCCTTGGTGCCATTTGTTGCACTGATAAGATTTATGACCAGGAGCTCCACACGCATAGTAAGTGATTTTGTTCTTCGTGATTTTCTTGTCATTGTTGAAGACCGGTTTCTTTCCATCAACCTTTTCCTTCTTGTGATCACGAGACTTTGATCCTGAGATATTAACAGATTCAGCAAGATTAGCCTTCGAAAAATTTATGGAACTTGATGGCTTATCCTTGATGCGATTAGCTTCCTCAGTGCGCATGTGATTGATGAGCTCTTGCAACGTCATCTCTCGCTTCTTGTGCTTCAGCGAATTCCGGTATTCATTCCAAGAGGGTGGAAATTTTTCGATGAGCACATTCGCCCGGAAGATCTCGCACAGCTTCATTCCCTCGTTCAGCACGGCAGCAGTCAGGTTCTCGTACTCATGGACTTGATCCATGATCGGCTTGTCTTCCACCATCTGAAACTTCAGCCAGTTACCAACGACGTACTTCTTCATTCCAGCATCGTCTCCTCCATACTTCTTTAGAAGATCTTCCCAGATTTCTTTTGCAGATCGTTGGTTAATGAAAAGATCAAACAAACTATCGGACATATGATTAAGTAGATGTCCACGCACAGTTTTGTTATCCTTTTCATATTTTGCAGCAGCAGCGTTCGGTGGAGGCGGTGGGGGAGGAATCGGAGCACCATCGACAGCAGCAGGGATCCAGTATTGCACACCAGCGGCAGGAGGAACATCTTGGAACAATACGTAATCAATCTCCAGTTACTCGAAAAAGATGAGCAACTTCTGGGACCAACGTCTGTAATTGGTGCCGTTCAGAGTTTCCAATTTCGACAGATCGGAAATAGCAGCACTGTAACACCCCACTTATAATTTTATTATTATTATTAATATTATTATTAATTGGGGTTATTTATTTATTTTTCCTTCTTACGTGATCTATGGCTGAGAGAAATAGGATTTGGGATTTGATTAAGTGAAAAACAAGAATTCCGATTCTTTAGGAATGATCAATCTCACGACGTCCACTTCTACTCAAATTCAAACTCTTCTCTCAAACCCTACTTCCATCAATTATATACGCTTTTCCTTTACAAATCTCATTCACCTTCTGAAATACGCTCTCAAAATTTTCTCTCCAACCAAGCTTACAAGTTCGATCGAGGCTCGCAAGTTCGAACGATATACTTCACTCAAGCTTTTGGTTCACGAATCTCTTACGATCTCAAAATCTTTTCCTTGAAACGTTTCTTTTGCCAAAGGTTTTAACTCAACAATTTGTATTCTGCAGAAAGTAGTAGCCTTTTTCCAATACCATCTCTGCAAGGAGGCACGTCGAGTCGAGTTTCGAACGGTAGAAAATTTTCATTCTAGATATATTTCTATATATATGAGTATTTACAGATTTCACATCTGTGTGTGTGTTCGTTCCTATGCATATAGAATAAATTAGGTTTCTTATGTTGATATAATCAGCCTTCAAGATTGCCAATGCATAAATAGAACGAAGGAATTGGGTTGGAGGAAGTCTTTTTCTATGCACAGAAATCAGGTGTCTTCCAGGTGTTCGTAGAAATTCTTGTATGAAAGATTATAGCAGTAGGAATTTTGTTGCAGAAATACACGCCTTCTATGTGTTTGTATAATTGTCTGAATGAAAGACCTAAGTATAAGAGGAATTTATTTCATAATTAGGCGCCTTCTACCTGTTCGTATAAATGCCCGAAGGAAAAGAAGAAAAAAAAAAACGTTCATGGGGAGAGAGGGAGATGGGTTCGATTGTTTGTGATGGTTGTGTGACTGTAAGCATGCTCGGAATACTAAGGATTTGATATTGGTCGAGTTTAGGCCTCCTAAGAAAGTTTTATTTATTGTATTTAGAGGATTTTTTTTAGTTATTTGCTTATTATAGTATATTATACTTGAATAGGTGCGAACGACTAGGATCCTTGCCTACGACCAACTTTCCCCTTGTTACTTGTGCTCTACATTGAGGTGGGTAAAACTCTTTCCAAGTAAATGGTTTTTGAATGCATATGCAAAGTGGAATTGAGAAAGAAAATGATTTTATTTTACAAATGATTTTTTATGTCCAACATGTTTTATCGATTTGGATTGTGATACATGTGATGAGAATGAATGAATATTTGCATATAGCTATATGCCTAGTCCTGTGCACAGTTGACTGTTTAGACAACCTTGACGTGAAGAGTCTCGTGTGTCTAAACCACCAAGAATGATGAATGATGAATGAATGATCGTGTTTCACTTTCCTGCGATAATTATATGTTTGGACAAAATGAAAAGGATCCACTTCCCTAACCACTGAGTGCAATTTTTGTGTACTCACCCCACGTTTTCAAAATATTTTTTTCAGGTCAGTAAGCGGAGTTGGAGCAACGTGGAAGAAGCGGGGGTATTAGGATTTGTTCTTAAATTTTCCGTTGGTGAATTTTTTTTAAAACATTTTCTGCTGTTTGAAGATTTCGTTTCTGGTAATTTGATTTATGATTCAGTTTTTTGCTTAAACTCAAGTGAAGACATGATCACGCTTTTATCTTTAAACTTTAGGAGCTGACTTCGAAGTGTTTTCTTTTACGGATCAATTATATATTTACCTATGTGCTATTAGTTTTCTTCGAATGTTGCTGTTCTATTCATACTGAGGCTAATATAGGAATGAGAATATGGTTATTGTTAGGTGATAATTTGGATATTACAAGTTACATGAGAATAGTTTTATTTTTGCTTAATTAAAAAAAAAAAAACTTCCGCATTATTTTGTTTAGGAAATGGTAGCATTTTTAAATTATATATTTAGGGTGTTACAGGCACGATTCATTGAGGCCATTGATTCGCTTTTAGATTGTTAGAACCGATGTGTCGAACACTGCAAAATAAAGAAAATAAATCGATCGTTAGCACTGTGTCGTGGTGCAAGCACCACTGCCCTAAAAGCGAATTCCGGCAGACCCTCAGTGCTAGTCTCAATGCCAAAACCACTCTCGAAGGTTAACACAGAAACCCACGATTCACAAGCACTCGTGAGTCGAAGGCTGGAGACGTATTTGATTGGAGAAGCGAGTGAGAAAAAAAAGAAGGAAATTATATGACTGCTAAGGAGAAGGAAATCGGCGGCTATGAAGATGATTATTTTGTGTGTGTTTTTGTGTCCTTAAAAGGCTGAAGATCAATTGGTATTTATAGGAAAAAATAAGGGTTAGGTCATGAGTGATCCACTCATTTACGTGGCTTAGGGACCAAGAAAGAAACTTGGGCAACAAGCTAATTCTACATACCCACGGCCCAAGCCCAAATCCAAAGTAAAAAATAATTTTTATTTCCAACATATGACATCAATCATACTTGTAGAATACAGATTACTGCAGTTTTGCTGTGATAGATTAATTTTATTTTAAAAATTAGTTGGTTAATTTCTTAAGATATGCATACAAACCATGAAGAGAGGAAGAAGGAGGGTGTAGAAGTTTGTGCAATGATATGCGGCTATGGAATGGAATAGCGATAAAAAGAAGTTGGGGGCTATAGTAATACGAATATTCTTTTATTGAATCTACATTGGTGGTTGAGGGGTAAAATAGTACATGGATAATTTTTTTTTTTATTATTTCAAATAAGTGGCTATAGAGAGTAAAATGGGGGCTATTTTTAAAATCACCCTTAACAAAGTTTAGGTATTACTGAAAACGAGCCCAATATAAATTTTTTTTAATTAAAAAAAATGAGTCCAATAATCCAATATGGGCACATTCAATCCAATATGGGCACATTCAATATGCTCACAATTGACGTTAATGATTTTTTCATTTTAGGATTTAGTTTTTTAATAGGGTTTAGTTTTTTTTAGTAGAATTTATTTCTATAAAGTATATAAATAATAATTTTCCTTGGTAGAATTTATTTTTATAAGGTATATAAATAATAATTTTCTTTAAATATGTGCCCACAGTCGGTAGGGAAGCATTACTCTATCAATTAAATGCTTATATTATTGCCCTCATTGCTTGATACTATTAGTTTGATGCTTTAATCTTAATAGTGCATAGCTTAAACATAATAAGTAGAAAGAAGAGATGAAAAACGTGAATACACCACAAACTATAGTCAAGATTGCTGGAGGCGAGACTAAACTTTCAATATAGACACGAGCTTCAAAGATGGCGATGGTGTTGATGGAGAAAGGAGACTAAGTGGAAGGAGAGGCGATGCGATTATATGAAGCTCTTTCTTGGATTAAGCTGTTGGGTTTTGAGTCAGAGGAGTTTGTTTCGGACAGCAAAATGGTGGTATGCGCTATGGCTTCTCGTGATGCAAATGGTTTCGAATTTGGCGCTATAATAGATAGTTATCGTCATCTATTTCGGTCATGTCGTCCTATTATCATGTGCAGACGTGATGCTAACATTCTTTCTCGTAGACTTGCTAGAATGTCGAAAGAGGTTTCCTTGTGGGTATGCTTGGGATGAACCTCCGACCTCTGCAGAGTGTTGGTATCAGTGGTCAGATAACGCAGAGGTGCTCACAGAGCTCTGTACAGTGACAGACTCGTTGAACACAAACGCAGCGGAATGAAATTAAATAAAAACAAAAACAGAAAAACAAGAACACATAACTGATTTGTGCAAGATATCGTGAGGATATCTTGCGTGCCTCAAGGCAAAACAATTCACTATAATTCACAAATAATTACAAACTAGAGTTGAGGAAAAGATCTATGAAAATTACTAACTCTAAAAGCTAGTTTACTCAACTCAAAACTACAACTAATTGGAACTCTCTCTCTCTGAATCTATACTTCTCCTTCTCTTCTCCAAAAAGCCGCCAAATAATTTCTGTAGAGAGTGAAGTATATAACTCCAAAAACTCCATACTCTTCCCACGATCTTCACGTTCGGTACATGAGAGTGGAACCAGTTTTTGTCATGTAGAAGTTCATCCCACGTCATCCTCTGAAATCTCTTTGACTAAGTCTCCCTCTCCTCTAGGTTAATTCCAAAGATATAGGTATTCGGTGTTACATTGTTGGGTGTTAAGCCCAAATAGATTAGCCCAATGCACTTTCCACAACATAAGCTTTATCCTCTTGTTGTCTAAGCCCAATCCGTCCAAGCCCATCTTGTCTCCCCCTTAGTTTATCCCAAATCCAATTCAGCCCAAACCTGCACAATAAAACAAATACAAAAAACACAAGTGAAGAAAGACAAAACTCACAAAAGGTAGTTTTCAACAAACTCCCTCTTTTTGTCTTTCTTTTCAAAACCAACAGCAATCCATGAACGACAACACACTTGAGAATACTGGAAACTAAATGCTAAAACCAAACATGTAGTTTATAGCATAAAAACACTGTGAATGAAAAAACCGTACAACATAAGTCATCAAATCACAAAACAAGCAGAAATAAACAAAGTGTTCAGCACTTTAAACAAAACTGTCAATTCTGCAAACCACATAGCTTGATCAACATCTCACTTCATCAGCATCCCCATCTTCATCAATAACATCAGCCAGCTCTTCTTCAGCATCTGCATCATCACCATCATCTCCCCCTTTTTGTGAAGAAAGCAGAAGATCAAGCTACTGGTGGAGGTGTTTATCAAAGGACAGTGCAGTGTTGGCGACAGAGTGACTGTGTCTTTGCAGGAGGCTGAGTGACATTGACAGTGGGGTTGACCATCGATGATTTGAAGGCATGGAATTCAGATGCTTGATAGAGGATGAAAGGGTTGAAGAATTTGGCTTGTGGAGTAGAAGGCGAAGGAATCAAAGCAGGATTTGAAGTGGTTTGAGTTGGTGTGGGTGTAGATATGAGAGGGATAGAGAAGATAAAGTAGACTGACAGAGAGAGCGGGGTATACACACAGATTTAAAGAGGGATATTATGAGAGACCTCGTATCACAACCTTTAAAATCGAAACTAAGATATGAAGAGAGAGTACAGAATAATTGAGGTAAGTATGAGTGAACTATTTTTCAAACTTTGAAATATATCCACTATACCCCACAAAAATATTGAGAGATCCAAACAAAATAAACTTTCAAGGGAATTGTTCCATCACACACCCCAAAACCACGTTGTTGTGCTATGCATTGTAAAATTACGAATTATATCTGGCTAGATAAATTTATTTATTTATTTATTTTTTTGTGTATATACACCATTTTTCAAGGACACTTATGCAGAGTCTTTGACATTGACTGTACTCCAAGTTATCCGGTTTTTTTTTTTTTTTTTTTTTAATAAATAAAGAAAGATATACTAGCCAGAACTTCGTTGGTTGCACAAGGCAGAATGCAGAGCTAGCAACATCTTCCTGCTTTTCATATGGAACACATTCTGAGAGAATTTCTAAGTTTAGAAAATCTCTCAAAATCAAGGGGTTTTGTAAATATATCAGCAATTTGATCCACAATTCGAAGATACTTTACCTCAATTATCTTCTTCTTCACCATGTCTTGAAGGAAGTGAGAACGAGTGTCGATATGTTTGGTGCAACCAAATTGGACAGAATGTTTAGTGATGTGAATGGCGCATGTATTGTCACAGAAGACAATGATACCCCCCCCCCCTGAAGTTTATAACCCTCTACCATTCGTTTCAGCCATAAAAGTTGTGTGGCACAACTCCCAGCCGCAACATACTCAGCCTCTGTAGTTGACAATGTCACACACTTCTGCTTTTTGCTATGCCAAGACACAATGTTGTTCCCGAGATAGCAACATCCACCACTAGTACTCTTCCTTCCTTCCAAGTCTCCTCCCCAATCTGAGTGTGGATTTGCTTGAAACCTGGCATAAGGATAGACACTAAACAAAATATTAGGTCGAGCTAAAGTTAAGTATAACGAACTCCTTATCATTGAGTGGTACACAACAACATCCACTTCATATGTCAGAATTCCTCCATCAATGGGTTTGAAATGCTCCAGCAACTCCCTTGATCTGGTCATGTGCCTGGAAAAAGTACTATCAAAGTACCAAGCTCCCCCTACCTTTGTACTTGAAGCAGTGAAGACAACATTGCACACAGTCTTGTCTTTGCGCTTGGAGCCAGAAGCACCACTAGGTTTGTATTTCGTCCCACTCTTTATCACCTTGTCTTTGAGCATCTTTATTTTCTGCTTTTCTTTCAGCCAGTCTCTACAGTAAGGCTTAATGTGTCCTGCTCTGTGACAGTGATGGCAGTTGAAAATCCTCTTTGCCGATTTCACCGGTTCATTATCCTCTAACATCACAAGTTGATATGTGAGCTCATAGCTCTCCTTTGTCAAGCTTTCATTGATCTTGCATTGATTCTTGAGTAGCAGCTCATCATGAGACTCATTAAGCTCCACCCCGACTTTTAAAGGTTCATGCACCAATTCGAATTCCTCATCCTATTCTTGTCCTGAATCTACAAAACTAGTAAGACAAAACAGATTAGAATAATCACCGGAATCTTCAGTGATTGAAGTTATTGTGGCCATCAATGCAGGCTCCTCTGTAGTTGCCTCGGGGTTCACCAGAGTTGGTTCGGCTTCTTCATCATCACTTAAAGATATAAAATTTACAACCTTACCCCGTTTTTTGAAGGTGTTGGCACATTCATTTGCATAATGCCCGTAACCACGACATTCATGACATTGGATTTTTGAGTAATCCCTTTGTCTGAATTGCTGTGGATCCGACACATTTCTTCTTGGGGGAAAATTAACCTTCTGTGGTGAATTAGGCAGTTCCTTAAGAACTACAGAGCTGTCTCCTCTTCTATTGAAGTTTGATGAGTTCTGGTCCATTCCTCTACCTGTAAACTTGTTAAAATTTTTAACCAAAGCATTTACCTTTTGAGTCAAAAGTTCCATGCTCGGTTCCTCCAAATCATCGAATCCGACATCATCATCCATTTGTTCAGAGGGGCTTGCTCATGGTGGTGTGTACACAGAGCTGGATGATGAGGCTTGAAGAGCTAGACTTTTCTTCGGTGTGTATTCTTCTGATGCTTCCCGATCCATTTCAAACATTTTAAGGTCGTTCATCACTGCAGTAAACTCAAGGGCCCCAACATTCTTCATCGTAGTGATTGCTGTGACTTTTGTTGGAACTTAGGAGTTAAAGTGCATAGGGCCTTTGACACCATCAACTTGTTGGGAATGGGCTCTCCAAGATCCATGCACTCGTTGGCAATATCCAGAATCTTATTACAGTATTCACCCACTGATTCATCACTTTTCATCTGAAGGTTCTCGAACTTAGCAGTGAGAATTCGCACCCTGTATCCTTGACTGCAGTGTCACCTTGGCAGTGGAGTTCCAAAATGTCCCAAGCCTCTTTTGCAGACTCACAGTTCTTGATCAGCTTGAACATATTAACATCCACCATAGAGAAGATTGCATTAAAGGCTTTGTCATTGAAAGTTGGTGCCTCATTCTCTTCCCTTGTCCATTCGCTTGCTGGCTTTCGAACAACGTCTCCTTCTTCGTCCGTCCTCTTCAGATGAGACCAGCCATGAAAAATATGAGACCATGCTCTAACATCAATGGATTTGATGTAGTGTTTGATCTTTACTTTCCAAAACAAGTAATTCAAACCATCCAAAACTGGAGGTTTGTTGAACACCGTGCCCGTGAGATCCATCTTGCCATACCTGGACTGTCACTCAGTATATCGAGTGTCGGCTCTGATACCACTTGTTGGTATCAGTGGTCAGATAACGCAGAGGTGCTCACAGAGCTCTGTACAGTGACAGACTCGTTGAACACAAACGCAGCGGAATGAAATTGAATAAAAATGAAAACAAAAAAACAAGAACACATAACTGATTTGTGCAAGATATTGTGAGGATATCTTGCGTGCCTCAAGGTAAAACAATTCACTATAATTCATAAAGAATTACAAACTAGAGTTGAGGAAAAGATCTATGAAAATTACTAACTCTAAAAGCTAGTTTACTCAACTCAAAACTACAATTAATTGGAACTCTCTCTCTCTCTGAATCTATACTTCTCATTCTCTTCTCCAAAAAGCCGCCAAATAACTTCTATAGAGAGTGAAGTATATAACTCCAAAAACTCCATACTCTTCCCACGATCTTCACGTTCGGTAGATGAGAATGGAAGCAGTTTTTGTCACGTAGAAGTTCATCCCAATGGTGAAAGTTTTTGTAAAGGAAACGACACATATACCAATGGTGGAAGAGATAAGAGATAAGATGTAAATTTATGCTTCTTCCTCAGAGTACACAAGAGAACTAAGAATCTAATGAATCCGATTTTAGATCTGAGAAAATTTGAAAAATAGGGGGAAAAATGGATGAATGCGTAAATTGAGAAACAATGTCGTACGAGGTGAGAATGACGTCGTTTGCTTCACATCTCAGGCGACATAAGTTATAATAAATGACATGTAGGGTCCATGTCAGCTTTCATTTCGCCGGAAATTCAATTTGTGGAAAAATCGGACAATTATCAAAGTTCGTACATTTACATAGATTTTTAGAAGTTAATGGAAAAAATGAAACGTGGGTCAAAGTTGGTGTATTTATGCGACATTAACCCATTTTAAAATAGCATTAGTTGTGAGATTACGTTTTTACCATTTTTGATAAGTGGATAATTATATGAGACGTCCCAATAAAAAAACAAAGACAATTAATGTGTAACAGAGGGAGTATCTCAAACATCCCATTGTTCAATCTGTTGTGTATAAAAATAGGTTAATAAAAGTTAACATTTTTTGAATAATTATACACGATTCAAATGTCCCGTTCGTTGTTTATTGTAAAGAAAAAATAGGTCATTGAATGATAATATTTACTGAGTCGATATACTCATTTGTAGTACTATTATAATGTACTACTTCTGTTTGCCTTTATCCATACCAAAATTTGAGAAAATTCATTTAAAATTGCAGACACAAGTTGATGTGAGATGAAAAAAGGTAAAGCTCGAGTGTGCTTGTTTTGCTCAGATTCATACAGAAAAGTAAGTTAACGAGGGGTTAGTATGTCTACGCGTGGACATACTTAATGTGCCCATGGATGATGTGGCAATGTAGTAAATAAGAAAACTAATTTAAATATATAGCCTAAATACTAAACCATACAAAAAAACTAAACCCTACAAAAAAAAACTCAACCCTAAATAAAAAATATTACCTACATGACATTTCTACATCAACGGTGGGTATATTAAATATGTCCACCGTAGGTAGGAGGAGCATTTCTAGGGTTAGTATTCGACGCGTGTTTGCATCAACACTTCCCATCCCAACTAACATTATTTCCGTTTTAAATAGTTAATTTTATAATTTTTTTTCTTTTAATTTTCGATTTAGCATCTTTCTTCTCGGAATTATTTTATTTAGGCCCCCTCATGTACATATTTGTGCCCGCCGGTCCCTATTCCAGCATAATTAAACTGAATCACAACTAACTTTGCAGCTGAGTGTTTTCTAACAAAGTTTAGAAGAGAAAGATAAGAAAACTAAAACAATGAGGAAAGGTTACAATCCTATAGCATGCATCTACCTAAATATATGAAAGAAAAAAAGAGTAATATATTTAATTAGGAAAAAAGAAAAGAAAACAAATAACCTAAACTGATCCCCTCCTTCTTCTTCACCAAGTGGTATTGGTGGCATCCAAGATTCTTCAACATAGAGACGAGCTCTGTATAAGTCAACATAATTCCAGGTTATAGAGAAAGCATCGTCTTTGGGAGAGTAAACCGTCAAATTTTCTTCATCGCATACCAGAATCTCTCCATTCGGACCTTCTCCAAATAGACAAAAGCAACCAAAAGTCCTAGGCCTAGAAACAGCAGGGAAAGTAGGGAGTTTGAACCAAGAAACTTTCACTCCATACTCCTTCATCACCCAAACTTCTAAAGCTTTTCTTCAATTCAACTAATATGCTAAAGCCTTTTGAGTATATCCTTAAATAGATAATACTACCTCCGTCCTCCCAAGACGATACCTTTCTTTCCGGCACGAGATTTAAGACGAGAGTATTTAGTGTATAAAATGTATTGTGTTTAGAGATGTAATGTGGTTTATGTATTTAGGCATATTTTAAAACTAGAGCATCATAGATGCATAAAAACATATTGATTGATGTCTGATCTTAAATGAGAGATCGTATCAATATCTTTAATTTGGTATAAAAATCATAAAAGTTGGATAACAAACGAGCAAGTTATGATAATTTAAACTTTTAGAATTTAAATTATATTGGGATACGTGCTCGAGGTGAGTGGATGACGAAATTTAATTAGAGAATGTTAAGTGTAATAATAGATTTACTAATTATACCATTTAAACCCTAATTATTTTACAAAAAGGAAACGTGTCATCTTGAGTGGGACGGCCCAAAAAGGAATACGCGTCGTCTTGGGTGGGACGGAGGTAGTAATAATCATGTTTTTCAATTTGGATTCGAGTTTAGATTGACCTGCTTTTCCTTTTGGACTCGAAGAAATTAATAACAAAGTTTCGGTACCAAAACACATTCATTTTAGGTATTACCAATTTAATTTGGTTATTGCGTATATATTTTGTGCTTACTAATAATACATTTAATGCTTATTGCTTATATTCTTATTTTTTGTTGCTGCTTATATTATTGCCCTCATTGCTTATTACTGTTATACTTATTGCTTACTATTCAATACAAAATATTCCCTTATTTTTTTGTACACAATACTGATATGGTTATTACTTAAACATAATAAATAGAAAGGAACTTTCAATGTAGACACGAGCTCCAAAGATGGTGATAGTGTTGGCAGCTTTTGAGACTAACTTTCAATGTAAACACATTTTATGTATTACTTCCTCTCTTACCGAAAATCATGCTCTAAATTCCATTTTGAGGCGTCCCCCCATAATCATACACTTTTTGGACATGGGTCACACTATAAAAATATCTTTTATACCCTTTTAACATTACATATTTACTACATTTACCATATAGTCAAAAAACAAGAATTTAGATTAAATGCAAATTAAACTGTTTGAAACATACTTAATTAAGCTGCCATATATGTTAATCAAACAGTTGAATCACAACAGACTTTGCAGCGAATGTTCACTACAAATCAAGTTTAGGAGAGAAAGATAAAAACCTAAAACAATGAGGAAATTAAGCTAGCAATCCTATAGGTATAGCATGCATACCTATACTAGGAGACATAAATATATGAAAGAAAAAAGAGTAGTTGATACAACTCTTACTTATGTTATTTATTATTTAATAGTCTAGTTTAGTATAGTTATTTGAGCTATGTGTTAAGCCCAAAGTAAATGTTAATTGCTAGTTTTATTAGGCCCAAGCCCAAGTACTTTAGAGTTGTTCTTTTAGTTAAAAGGGGACAAGTGATGTATTATGAATTTTATCATGAATGAGAATTATTGAATTGGAAACCCTTGTGGTTTAGTTTCTTCCTTTTTCTCTTTACTTTGGAGTCGGAACTCGCTCGAAGTAGTTCAAATCGTATCAATTGGTGCTTTCATTGAGAGATCGAAACGAGATCTCTTTAAGGTACCAAATCTATCCTTAATTTTGTTTTGAAAAAAAAAAATGAAATTGGTTCCTGTTTTTTCTCGTATCCTTCGATCGGAGATTGGTATGATGGTATCTTGATATATGTTGGTATGGATAGTGGGAGTTGCTTGTCGTGGTTGATAGGGTCGGTCATTAATTAGTTGGTTTTGGATTATTTTGGTGGCGGTGATTGATTTGGGTGCGGTGGCAGGTTTGAGAAAGGGTTTTGAAAAAGAAAAAAAAAAGAGGATAAGGGGTTCTGTGTTTGCGCGTGTGATAGACGCTGAAAGGAGAAAAGTTTTGGAAAAAAAAAAAAAAAAGGTATCGGGCTTGTTTTGATACGGGAACTCACAAGAAACATAATTGATTTTTTGTTTTTTTGGAGGATTTGCAGAGGCGTGAGTATAGAAGTTAGTTGGGTTTGCTGTAGATTAAAAAAAAAATGGAATTATCACGGTGCAGAGACTTGTTTTTAGTTCACTGATATTTCTTCAAATGTTTAGAGTTCTAGAGGAGGGAGCTAGATCTTCCACAACATTAGACTCTCTTAAATTTGGTGGAGAAGATGAAAATGCTTATGAGTGGACGTCTCGAATAGACGAATATTTCACTCTTCGCAATCTCCCTGATGATTAACGACTTTCATTAGTGTTTTATCACTTGGAGGGAAAAGCATTGGCGTGGTTTATGTGGCTTGAGATGAACTGCTTATTAATGAGTTGGAGCAGCTTCTTGCAAATGGTAAAGTTTCATTTTGGATCAAAATTTGAATCTGGATTAGAAGGTTTGAAGCTTGTGATGAATAAGGAAGGTAATGAATTGAAGTGTTCTGAATTGGAAACAAAAGCTAAGGAGGATGATGATTTAGTTAATTCTAATGCAGCAATAGAGGTTGTTGAGAATGATTCACTGCTTGATTATGTGGAAACAAAAGTTGTTGAAAATGTGGTTGTTGAGAATACGGAAGCAGTGGTTGGTTCTAAGTTGAAAACAAAATCTGTTGAAGTTATTACATGTGAATTTGGCTGCAACATGGACGTGAATGCCACTAATTCTATGCTGCAATTTGAGACTATTAGGAAAGGAAGAATTAGGCCTCTTGATGCTGAGTTTAGAAAAGATTTCCCACGATGTGTCGCACTTGCACTCGAGGAGAAGAGTACATTTGTTGGTGGTATCTCTTCCATTGTGGTTCGAAGAAGGGACGCTGTTTTAACACTCTATGCACTCGAAGAAGTTTACAAGGAGTCTTTTAGTCTCTACCTTGAGGACAAAGTGGTTTTGAAGGGGCGAAGAGTTGATACGACCCTTACTTATGTTATTTATTATTTAATAGTCTAGTTTAGTATAGTTATTTGAGCTATGTGTTAAGCCCAAAGTAAATGTTAATTGCAAGTTTTATTAGGCCCAAGCCCAAGTACTTTATGGTTGTTCTTTTAGTTAAAAGGGGACAAGTGATGTATTATGAATTTTATCATGAATGAGAATTATTGAATTGGAAACCCTTGTAGCTTAGTTTCTTCCTTTTTCTCTTTTCTTTGGAGTCGGAACTCGCTCGAAGTAGTTCAAATCGTATCAAATACATATAATTAATTAGGAAAAAAGACAAGAAAACAAATAACCGAAGCTGATCCTCTTCTTCTTCTTCTTCTTCACCAAGTGGCAAGTGGTATTGGTGGTATCCAAGATTCCTTTTGGTGAGACTAAACTTTCAACGTAGAGACGAGCTCTTTTTAAGTACACATAATTCCTGGTTGTAGAGAAAGCGTCATCTTTGGGAGAGTAAACTGTCAATTTTTTTTCATCGCATACCAGAATCTCTCCATTCGGACCTTCTCCGAATAGACAGAAGCAACCAAAAGTCCTAGGCCTAGAAAGTGCAGTAGGAGGGAAAGTGAGGAGTTTGAACCAAGAATTATTCACTCCAAACTCCTTCATCACCCAAACTTCTAAGCTTTTCTTCAAATGAATTAAGATGCTAAGGCATCCATCAACCTCTCCCAACACTGAGAAGTGAAACGGTACCATTGCAGCATTCTCCAAAGGTAGCTCAATTCTTCCAAACTCTTCCCTCTCCAAATCGAAGCATTCTATTTGGGAATGACGCCAATCGACCCAGTGGAGATTCCCACGTAGAAATAACCCACTTGGACTAAACAGAGAAAGAGAGCCGCAGGGTACTGTTCTCCATGATTTTGTGTTGGAACTAAAAATTCTTGCTATTATTAGCTCAGTACTTTTTCGATCATACAAAACAGCAAACACCTTGTATGCACCGGTCGACTCATCCCAATCAAACCCACATTTTGCAAGATAACGGCCTCCGCTGTCGGGTAATTTGATGGAGACTCTAATGGCTGGGTTCCACAACGAGAATCTCCCATCTCCATATTCATAACAGCACACAATGCCATTGCTGCAACCCACGATAGTACCTGACCTTTCCTCGTTCTTTGTTGGATCTGATCCTGCTTTCGAATTCAACAACCACTGCAGAGAGCAGTCTTTCATCGAGTAGAACTTGGAATCGAAGATGACTCTAGGGTTTTTTGCTGAATTCCCGTACTGGATTTTGATGAATCGGTCGTTGCTTTCGATCAGATACTTCCATGATTTTGATACGCACTTGAATCTCGAGAGTGATTTCACCGGCAGCCTCGGCAGTATTTCATCGGTAAGAATTTCTTCAGGAATTTGAAGGAGACGAGGAGGAGGATTTTCGTCATACATCTTTCAATTTTTTTTTTTTTTAGTATATCTTTATATATATAGTGGTGAACTTGACCTTGTTTTCCTTTTCGAACAAGGTAATTCAATAACTT
Source organism: Mentha longifolia (assembly GCA_001642375.2). Taxonomy (NCBI): domain Eukaryota; kingdom Viridiplantae; phylum Streptophyta; class Magnoliopsida; order Lamiales; family Lamiaceae; genus Mentha; species Mentha longifolia. Next base: position 32,746,460 of record CM038118.1, on the reverse strand, counting down.
CCTAATTAATGAAATAATACTTAAATTATTAATAAATTTACGATATTAACCCAGGCTTCTGAAATTCTAATAAACCCTAAAAATTCATCCTTGCTATACATAGCCCCCAATTCATAAAAAAAAAGGATATTGGGTTTCACATGGGAGAATATATCTCTTCATTTATTATTTTTGATTTTGTAGAGTTTAAAATATTTGTGACCTTTAATACATTGCTCTTGAGTGAATACATAACCATCATTATGCGGCTATTCAAATTTCTTCAAAGGGAAACACGTCAAACAAGATCATCAAACTATAGTCAAAATATAAGGATGCAGTATATATATATACAGACGATACTAAAATTCAAATCATATAGCATCATCTAATTACACCAGGAGACAAAAACATAAAGGAAAGAGTAATAATAATATAGAAAAAGAAAAGTAAAGAAATAACCTAAACTCCCCTGCTGCTTAACCTAGTGTTGGGGGCATCCATGCAAGATTCTTTTCGGTGAGACTAAACTTTCAACGTAGACACGAGCTATGGTGAAGTCGACATAATTCCTGGCCATGGAGAAAGCATCGTCTTTGGGAGAGTAAACAGCCAAATTTTCTCCATGACATACGAAAATCTCTCCATTCGGACCCTCTCCGAGTACAGGGTAACAAGGAACAACCCTACGCCTAGAAAAAGCAGTAGGAGGGAACATGAGGAGTTTGAACCAAGAATCCTTCACTCCATACTCCTTCATCACCCAAACTTCTATGTTTTCCGGCAAATCAAATAAGATGCTAAGGCATCCACCAATCTCTCCCAGCCACAACCACGGGCGATCGTGCGAACCCTTTGCAGCAGGCTCCAAAGGTAGCTCAATCCTTCCAAACTGTTCCCTCTCCAAATCGAAGCATTCGATTTGAGAATGACGCATATGATCAACCCAATGGAGATTCCCGCGTAGAAACACTCCAAGTTGTACAGACAGAGAACGAGAGATGCATTGTACAACCAGAATCTGCATCGGTGACAGCACACAACGCCATTGCAGTAATTAATGCCCTTGGCTTTTTATTTGTCGGATCTGATCCTTCTTTCGAATTCAACAACGACTGCAGAGAGCACTCTTTCATCGCGTGTAAGTTGGAATGGAAGATGACTCTATGGTTTTACTTTTTTCTGAATTGCGGTACTAGATTTTCATGAATCGGTTGCTTTCGATCAGATACTGCCATGACTTCGAAACAGACTTGAATCTCGAGAGTGATTTCACCGGCAGCCTTGGTAATATTTCATCGTTAAGAATTTTTTCAGGAATTTGAAGGAGGAGAGCTCGTGTTCCTCAATGGTTATTGCTTGTATTCTTATTTTTTTGTTGCTGATCAATATGCCACATTATTACCCTCATTTGCTTTTCAATGATATGCTAATTGTCTACTGCTATTCAATACAAATATTCCCTTATGTTTTTAATACATAATATGGTTATTGTTTTGGGGCGACACTATTTGTTTGATGCTTTAATCTTTAACAGTGTGTTACTAAAACATAATAAACAGAAAGAAACTTTCAATGTAGACATGAGCTTCAATGATGGTGATAGTGTTTGTAGCTGTTGAGACTAAACTTACAATGTAAACACATTTTAGGCCTTAATTTAATTTTGGGTCGTCCCTTCACTTACTTTTCATTTTTGAATATGGATACACTATAACAATACTTTTTATATCCTCTTATAATTATATATTTACTACATTTACTATATAGGATCAACCACTTAACAATCTTCACTCACAAATAGTACTAATAAAAAATCCATGAAATTAATTACCTTGTACCGTGGTTTTACTTAAACTGAGACTAACTATGAAACCTGATGCAAAACTAAATCTAACCAATACACAGAAATTGGTGACCTAGTTCAATGTTAAAACACCTATCTCTCGGGGGATTTCTCCCAAGAAAACACTCCACTATTAAGAGTTTAGAGATATAAGTATAGCTCACTCAGACCGCTATTGACTCCTCACTCATCTACTCTCTTCAACAATGGACGTGAAGATAGCACCTCTCAAGCTAGGTCTACCCAAGTTCACAAATCAGCACATTGTGAATTTTTCCCACTCGAGCTTATAACTTGCTCGCTTACAATAAACACACAAAGCCCAATAACAAAAGCTCACACAACTCTCGTGTACGCCCTAAATAATAAATCACTCGACACTCTGAACAACACGTTCAACGAGTATATATAAACTTTATAAATTGAGTCCTATTCTAACTTGGAAATGAATAAGGAATCCTTCCCTCCTTGATTCCTTGCAGCGTATGGATACTTCAACATGGTATATCCGATCTTCTTTCCTTTATCTACAAGGACGATCTTGATCAAATAGGGTTAATGTCATGAAAATACATGAACTTAGCCCCCCATTTCATTTTTTCCATAAACTTTCAAAAATCTATATTAATACACGAACTTTGCTTCTTGTCCATTTTTTCCATAAAGCTGAATTTGAGTGAAGTCAAGAGCCCACCACCTGTTTGTAGAAATGCCAAGGTGAAGAAAAAACCTTAAAAGAGAGCAGCTCCACCTTGGGTGAAACCACTACCCTGAAAACAATTTAGGCCCACAAAAGTATTCCGTATTATCTAATTTTTGGCTTCTTTGTATGTGGATGTGACCTCCAGTACAATGTCTTGACTATGTTATAATGCTAGTGTTCTTTCTGTTGGAAATGTACATCTTCTCTCTATTATTCATATTTCTTTCTTTGAATAACGGCATTCTCATCTATTGTTATCTCTCTATATATTTTTCTGGAATCCTCATCATTTATGCGGAGATAGAAAAGATAGATTCATACTTCTTAGATATCTCTTCATCTTTCCGTTTCCTAAATTGATCACTTGTCCCTATAGTCTCCAACCAATTGCTGTGTAGTGTGCACGCATCGATTGGTAGCTGTGTAAACCCTTGAGGACGATTAGGCTGTTGGACTAGCGCACTTTTGTTGGCCTAAATCATTTTCGGGGCAGTGGTTTCACTCAAGGCGCAACTGCTCTCATTTGATGTTTTTTTCTTCATCTTGGCATTTCTACAAACAGGTGGTGGGCTTCTTTACTTCACTCAAATTCAACTTTATGGAAAAAATGGACAAGAAGCAAAGTTCGTGTATTAATATAGATTTTTGAAAGTTTATGGAAAAAATGAAATGGGAGGCAAAGTTCATGTATTTTCATGACATTAACCCTAAAAAATACTCATATTTTATTAATTAGATTTCAATTTTATTTATTTTTTCTGTTTTTGGTTGCATGGGCATGGATACGAGCTGAGGACGGTATTGCCATTTTTGTTAGATTTAATTGTAAAATGTTGAAAGAGGTATTTATTTGGTGTTTGATGCAGAGATGCACATAAGGTGTTTGATGAAATGCTTCTGAAAAATTGGAAGAATACAAGAAAAATAGGCCATTTTTGCAAATATTTTCAAAGGTCATGGTTTTTTAAAAGAAAAGTAGAGGTTAGGCTATTTTTGCAAATTTATTTAAAGGTGAGGCCACAAATCATAATTTGACCAGTCATGGCAAATACTTTTACTAGTAATTCCAGGTTTCACATTGGTATATTTAGCAATTTTGATTTTCTTGAGATCTGAGATACATTAGAATATTGTTCAACCAAAATAGATACACTTTCCCATTTATAACAGCACATCTAACTGCCTTTTTGTTTGAACAAAAGCAGTTAATTGTGTCATTATAAATAGAACAGAGAAAATATATTTCTTCGGCGTTTAATTATAAGAACTAAAAAATATCATGTAGACAATCAGACGTGGTCTATATATTATACACTCAATTAATTCTTGAAGTTAATTTATCCAATAGAGGTGGCTTAAGTGGTAGAATATACGATATTTTCATTGAAAAATTATGCTTTTGAATTTGCCAATTGTTTTAGATCAAGCTACAACAATATGTTATTCCCTCCGTCCTCTTTATATAGAACTTTTTTTTATTCAACTGAGTTTATTAAAATAATAAAATGGTTCTATATCCTATATAAAATTAAGGGACGGAGAGAGTATTTAGATTTAAAAAAATCCAAATATAATTGGGTTAATTACCAAAAAAACCCTAAACTATTTCTCTTTTATCAAAAATACTCCGAACTATTGAAAATAACTAATTAAATCCTAAACTATCAATTCCTTATCAAATCTACCCTCTGTCACTTGGACATTTTATCGAACATATAGCATGCACACGGAACTCTCTTTCCCTCAGCTTCAGGTTCCGCTGCAGCTCGTCGGGAACTGTTGTTCTGGCGGCGTGGAAGCATAAGTGCTCGAAGGCCAGCTTGTAGTCCGGTATGTACGGCTTCATCGGCTGGGAGTTGGCGCCGCCGCTGCTGCCGAGGAGGACCTTCCACGCCAGCATGGAGAAGAAGAGGAGCTGCTCTGAGAGGGGGAGGACGAGGGGGCCGAGGGTGGTGATGTTGGTCTTGATGGCGTCGCCGCCGATCTCGACGAGGCCTTTGCTGATTTTAAGGCCCTTGTGCTTCTCGGCGTCCTCCCCGAGTACCAGTTTAATGCGCACCATCTCGGTGCTGACGACGACGGCGTAGTTGTTGGGGTTGGCTTGGAGCATGTCGCAGGTGAGGTCAAGGGCGATGGCGGCGGTGCTGCAGCACATGCCGCTGAGGTTGAAGCTGAGAATGTTCCACCGCATCTTGTAGTGGTTGATGATCATGGCGGAGAGGGAAGGGGTGGGGTTGAATAGAGGGGACGAAGAAGAACAGGAGAGGGAAAGAGCAAGAGAGCTTTTCTCTGTGCACGCTATATGTTCGATAAAATGTCCAAGTGACAGAGGGTAGATTTGATAAGAAATTGATAGTTTAGTATTTAATTGGTTATTTTCAATAGTTTAGAGTATTTTTGATAAAAGATGAATAGTTTGAGGTTTTTTTGGTAATTAACCCAATATAATTTGATAAGAGTTCATAATTGAAGTTTATACCTTTAATTTGGTCGAAAAACCTAGGCTACTACTATCTCACAAGAAATTCATGATAGATATTAGCTATATAAAAAAGGGAAACTAAAGTTCCAAGTTGGTAATTGGCTAAAACTTCTCTTCTATGGTAACATCAATTTTGACCCAAACGCAGTCAAATTATTGGGCCGAGCTCAAAGCCCATTTTAAGGGGCCCATTAAGCCCACTCATATATGGCCCATGATTTAACCCAAATTATAGCAAAATAATTAAATGAAATGTGACACCCAACCAATCCTACCCCAGAAAAAAGATTTCAAATTTCTCATTTCCATACAATCTTCTACCTATTCTTTTCTATCATTATTTCTTTGCATAGTTCCATAGAGATTAAGCAGTTTTATACCCACCATTTAACAATCTTCACTCACAATAAAATTTAAATTCAATCTCTACTCATAATAAATAATATGTAATTTCTTTTTAAAACTCGTACTAGTTAAATCAGGACAAGTTTTTTGGGAAACTGAAGAAATATTTCCTTGGATATACGTAGAAAATCAATCACGTATCACTTTTAGGAGTATAAGCTTTTTTTAAAGTGGATGTGTCGGTTATGCATCAATTTGGTAGATTATACTACCTCCGTCCCTAATAAGTGTCACACCTTCTAATTTTGTTGTCTGCTAATAAGTGTCATATAATAAATTTCTAGGTAAAAATTCCCTTAAACTACCATACATACCTTTCTTCTCAATATTTTAATTATTGAAGATGAGAGAGAAATAATTAATATTAAAGGGAGGAATTTTGAGGGCAAAGATGTAAAATTAATGTTTTCCTTGATTTTCTCACTTTGTTTGTTTAGGACACTCCCTGGGGGACATAGGGAGTATTCCATTTGGATATGATTTATGCTTTTCACACGAAAGGTACAAATGGGTGGAGATATTTATCTTTGTATTTATAATTTATATAGAATATAGATGTAATGTCAATAATTTGTGACCGTTAAAAATAAAGACTATCCATTTTCTTTTTCTTTTCTTTTCTTTTTTTTTTTTTCTTTTTTTTTTTTTTTTGCGGAGTTAGAGCTACCAATTTATCAGGCTATGATATCAGAGTTACCAACTTTTGCAAATTTGCCATAGTATCAACTTTTTGAGAAGGACTACTAATGTTAGACAAAAAACAAAGGAGTCTATACTCACTCCTTTCTGAATAATCATCCCGAATCGTCAAAATGTGAATACTGAAAAATGAATAATTTTTTTTCTACCCCTCATTATTGTATGGAAAATTAGAAAAACAAACATTTTTTAAGAAAAAAATTGGTAATCTGACATACTTTATATTTTTGCTTAAAAAACCGTCACAGACGCTTATATGGCACATTTATTTTCACAGACGCTTAAAAAACCGTTACAGACGCTTATATGGCACATCTATTTATATCCGTGAAAATCTAAGTTAGGAAAACGAATTTCAAGTAACCAAACACAATACACAATTCAAGAAAAAAATAATTTTTTGTTGTTCTTTTTTTAAACAAAATCTGATAGATTGCATTCTTCTATAAATATGAGGGCCGTTTCTATTTCAAAGTATCACCATATAATAAACCACTTAATCTTTCTCTTTCCAATCTATCTCTCTAATTCAAAGTATCACCATATAATAAACCACTTAATCTTTCTCTTTCCGATCTATTTCAAAGTATCACCATATAATATTTTGCTTTGCAAGATTAATTTTCATTAATTCTTTCAATCTGAATTTTCCCTTCTTCATTTTCTTCTTGTGTGTAATGAGTACTCACAACCCAACCACAATTACATTGTTAAAAATAATGTTTTATTATGTGCTCATTTTAATAAAATATAGAGTACATGGTCAAAACGACGATCCGAAAGTCAATGCCACGTTCATCGAGGATGCCGTGGCAAAAGGGGCAGGTACAATACATTTTTACCAGGAAATTAGTATACTATACTTACTCTGTGTCGCTCTTAATGAGCTAGTTGATTGAAATTTGCTTTCACAAATTTCAATAAACCGGTCTTTTATGAGTGAGACTGACGAAATATCATAAACAATTTTTATTTTTCTTTAATGTATAGTTTGCTTAGACGGAAGTCCAGGAGCCTACTATTTTGGCAAAGGATTCGGAGATGGAGCTGATAATTAGATTATTTATCTTCCTGTCAGTACAGTATATTTAAATAATTTTATTTATTTAAATCTAATAGATTTCTTTTACTGTTCTGATAATTTTATTTCTATATAAGATCTTTATTAATCAGTGTTATATGGTTAATTTAGAGTTTGGAGTTTATTTAATTTAGGGTGGAGGATGGTGTAGCTCAAAGAAAGATTGCCTTGATAGAAGTAGAAGAGGAGTTGGTGGAGGTGGGGGCACTAAAGGTGCACCTCCTAAAAGTTTGGACCCCATACTCAGTCCAAACAAAAACACTAATCCAGGTAAAATTTAGTTACTTTTCACACTTAATCATTAATAAATCCAAGATAAACAATTAATGAGCTAAATTCAATGTGATATTTATATTCAATGAGAAAGGCTTCCATACCCACTGTAAGCAGATTTAATGCACTCGTTACTATATACCATATCTTAACTCGATTATTTGCTTTCGTTTTTAGATTTCTATAATTGGAATAGGGTTTTCATCCGATACTGCGACGGTGCATCATTCATGGCGGACGTCGAAGTTGTCGACCCCGTATGATAATGCTTTAATTATTTAATTTTTAATTTCATTCTATATTATGAATTTATAATACTTATTTACACTATTCTTATGATTAGGAAACTAAACTCCATTTGAGAGGCCGGAGAATATTTAACACTATAATGGAGGAGCTCATAGCGACTAAAGGAATGAGAAATGCAGCTAATGTATGATTTCTCCTAATTAATCAATTCGAATTAATCATATGTAAACATTATTTAATTTGTTATCCCCTAACGAACCATCCCCTATAACCAAACATAATAAATTCAACTAAATTATTTCTTTACTAATTAAAAAAATATTTTTTAATAGGCTTTACTAGTAGGAAATTCGGCCGGTGGTTTAGCGACGATTCTACACTGCGATCGGTTTAGTTCATTAACCCCTAATGCATATAGAGTGAAGTGCATTTTGGATTCTGGGTTCTTCATACATGCGTATGATTCAAAATATTAAATATTATGAAACGTGAATTATATATCGTTAAATATATTTTTATATTGATGTTTTTTTTTTTTTTTTGGTTGAACTATAGGAAAGATCTCCCTGGATCCAATCTCAGAGAAGAATTGTTCGCCAACGTAATTGCATTTCATGTAAGAATTATATGCATGCTTTAAATTTCATAATATATATAACTATTGGGAGTAATGCTCCCCCACCTACCAGGGGCGGATGTAAGTGGAGGGGTGAGAGGGCTTAAGCCCCCACCAAGCCCAAAAAAAAAAAAAAATAGCTTAAAATCTTCAAATTATTTGTTAATTTATGTAAAATATAGTGTAAAAGCCCCCACTACTAAATCAAATAATAAGAAAATTTATATCGAACTCAAAATTTATTATATACAGCCCCTACATAAAAAAAAATTCTGGATCCACCCCTGCTACCTACCGTTGACATACTTAATGTGCCCACGGCTGAGGTGACGACATTATATTTAAGGAAAATTTTAATTAATATACTTTATAAAAATAATTCTTACTAAAAAACTAAATCTTTTTAAAAATAACTAAACCCCTAAGGAAAAAATTATGGACGTGGCACTGCCACGTCAGCTGGTGGACACGTTAAGTATGTCCACCGTGGGTAGGGGAACATTCCTATAACTATTGGTATGAAATGTGATGGAGAGTTTTAATTTTTGAGCATTTAAAATATTTTTAACCTTTGAAAACGCATATGTTACATGTTAAATGTAGGAAAATCTTTTTTTAGGAAATAACCGAATTTTTACCAGAATCGTGCACGAGGAGAATGGCTCCACATTTGGTAAGTGATAGTCATAGACCCAATTCTTTTCTTTTCTTTTCTTTTCTTTTATGATTATATTATATTTGAAATAGTACTAATTATTGGGGTTTTAAAAATTTTACTCAGTGCCTTTTCCCAGAAAATGTGGTTGAAAATATTCAGACGCCGCTCTTCCTCTTAAATTCTGATTTTGATAGATATCAAGTAAGTTATTTTGTTAATAGAAATTATAATATATATGAAAAGAAAAGATAATAAAAATTAATTAACTGTATTCTATCCTATCCTATTACTATTATATAATCTTACAATCTTCTTATGGTTCACAGCTTCTCACCCATAATTAACACAAATATCAGTATATTAATTAAATTGTGGGATTTTATAAACTAAGTAATCTTTTATCATTATATAGCTAGAGCAATAGCAATTAATAATTAGTTTTTCTCAGATATCCAAGAATTTGAAACCTAATCCTCCCAATGAGGTAGGCTGGGAAAGTTGCACGAATAATTTTAGGAGTCTTCAGAATTGCACAGCCAACCAGTCACATTTGATAATGGGTACTTTAAATAATTTTACAATTTAGAAATATTTAATTATGATTATTAGTTCATCATATTTATTATTTGGAACATGCCTAACTATTAATTTCATTTCAGAATTTCGTACTGCATTTCTCAAAACATTGGAGGCACTGGATGATGATCCTTCACGAGGATTATTCATTAATTCTTGCTACATTCATGATTTTCTTTACAGAATAGCCAACTGGGAAGGAACACCGACTCTGCAAAATAAGGAAAGTTCTGTTTTAATTTTCTACTATATCTTTTTATTTACATTTTTTTTAATGTCAAATAATTTAGTAGTGAGCTTTGCTTTCTGATTTTGGTCATGAATCAATACTTATGCTAACTAAAGTATTATATGTTTTTATTTTAAAAAATAATTAATATATATATATATATATGTATCTGTTTGAATGCTGAATATTTATTAATTGTGTTAATAATAAAATGCTGAAAATTATAAATTTGTGATGTACAGACAATTCCGCAGGCATTGGGAGATTGGTATTTCGAGAGAAGCAGTGTTAAACTGATAGACTCTCAGCATCCATATCCACTTGATTGCAATGAAACACAAATTGGTTGAAGAATTAATACATATTAATTAATGTAATTATTATACATGAATGACGTCATATTTGGTTATTGATCTTGAAACGATGAGTTTGGAGAATCATATTTTATGACATGCTATAACACCCTAATCTAAATAAAAGAACTAAACTTAAATTTGGAAATTCTTTTTCAGTTTTGAGAAGAAAGCACCAGAATTTTCACACCCAAATAAGTGAAGAAAACTTGGATAACGTTAGCCTTTTTGGACCCTTTAAAAAAGTTATCGCATATTTGATTAATCACACATTCCACTAATTTTAATAAAAGAAAATTGATGCTAGCTGGAAAAGTGACATTAAAGTTTCCATTAATTGAGTCAATTTCCCATGACTCGACCGCTCTCAATATCTGTATAGCAATTTCAGTAGTGATGTTTTACCGACTATGTTGTACTCATTATGTGTTAAAATTGATTTTTTTTTTTTTTTTTTTCAATTTCGATATAATATTACGAGGCATGTTTATTTTTACCCATCTAAGTTAGAGAATGTTTATTCTTCAAATGTGTAAGTTCGAATTTCGTAAAATTTGTTGGAGAGTGTCCAAGTCTGCGAGGGACTTGATTTTATTAGCAGTTCTTATATGCTTTGTTTGTTTGTTTCTGGTGTTTTGTTTACTTTAGATCGTCCATGAAACTATATCAAGTTTACAGAATATCTATCTATACCCTATTATGAAAGTGTCTTGTTTTATAAAATTTGATTTGCCTATTATGTCCCTATCATAAATCTATTTTAATATCATTTTTATAATTTAATATTATACTATAAACTTAATAAATACTTTTAGAATTTTAATAATTAGATTTGTAGTGTATATTTCTATTATAACTCTTACTCTTTCAAAGATATATTGTAGGGTATAGATTATATATTATGAAATATATTATCTATGCTGTTGGAGTAATTAGGTAATTGATGATTAACTAAAGTTAATCAAAAACCCGTTATTTTAGTTTGTGACATTAAATTACAACGTTAACATGGATAAATATTTATAGTTTAATATATATATTGTAAAAATTATTATTCAACTTTGAAATTTATAACAAAGTTCGACATTATAATTTGTTTTATATAGTTTTGGAATCACTTTGGTCAACAAAAATTAAATCAATGTTTTGCTTCTGGTATTGGGAAATATTTGTCACGCCCCAATTCCCGAGGGAAGGCGCACGTGCCAAGGGTGTGACTAGGGGTTGGAATAAAGAAGCGGGGATAGAAATGAGATTCAATTCATTTCAATAATCGATTGATACTACCCGAAAAGTAGGGCAGTATTTCGTTTGCAAAGGGGATAAGCCAAAATAAAGCAACGGCCATATACCCAACATAATATGCATATCATAACATAAGGATCTCATGAGATTCGATGGCTAAACGAATTGACATAAGACCATCAGTCAAATACATAGAATCGAGATCAAGTTCTCGAGGATAGATAATAACAAGTTCAGAGTGCAGTAGTTTAAGTTTCGAAACAAGAATACATTCAGCGGAAGCTTAATTAACAAAAAGAGATATCCTAGCCTCAACTCTGCACCGTCACCACCGCAGTATCTGAAAACATTTGAAATATTTTGGGTTGAGTACTAATGTACTCAGTGGGCTGCGCATTTTATCAAGAGCTTGGAAACATACCAGTTTATCCTTATCATAGGCATGCATTAGAGGTTTTGGAAAATAAAGATCAACTAAGCATGCTAAATTAATTTTACTTGCAACTCCTTCATGTCGCACTCTACAGTTACTCTTATTGTGATTCCGGACCTCTAGCCACAGACGAATCCATATATCTAGACTTCCGGTCAAAACCGGAGAGTCTATTTGAGCTGGTGAACTCCGGGTCGAAACCCAGGAATTCCATTGAAATAGTATGTGAGAGAGATCAACCAATCACATAACTACTAGGGGAGTGTACACGATTCAAGGCTAGTTTATAAGGCTAAGCGATGAATCTCGATCGATTACTTCAGAGCATTAAACTTATAGAGCGCACATTAAAATATTTTCATGGATAACCAGTCTTGCATATTTAAAACCATGAGCATATATAACTCGTATACTTTGGAAAAATAAGTCCACCTCTTGAAGCATAGTAGAATGACCGGTCTTGATAGGCAACACCTAAATTAACGTCCACGTTGATCCGCGTCTATACATAACGGATATAATAAGAATCTAAATTCTTATAATAAAATGATCGCTCAGGAAAATATAATCGCCTCTATATTTTCTTATTAGTATCTTCGAGGAGTATGAATGAGTATACGTAAAAGCTTATGGTTTCTAAGTTCCTGAAATGCGCAAGTTCCTCATGCTTCTTGTTTTCTTGTTTTCGGTCTTTTGGGTAGCATATGAATAAATGTGTATATATATAGTTGTTTGGTTTGAACGTGCTTATGCCTTGTGTGATTTTAGTGTTTTATTCATGCTCTTAATTACAGTTGTAGTTCTAGTTTTCCTTATTGTGATTTCAGTTTTGGATAACATACATATACATTCATAGCTGTTGTTCCATAAGTAGTTATGGTTCTGAGGTTATCATGTTATTGTTCTAGTTTTCATGCTTTTAGTTCTTTGATTTAATAGCTTACGAGAAGACTTGATCTCATTATTGGTTCTAGTTGCATTAGGAGGATGGTATATAGTTGCTGTTATTGTGCATTAGCTTAGGATTTCAGTTAACGAGCTTAAAACGTGGGTATATATATATATATAGGTTGGAAATTCTTACTGTTTGTTTAAGAACGATGGTTTTAGGCTGTGAATTGAAAGAATGAGATGGAGCTGCAGATTCATTCCTCTCCTTCTCTTTCGTCCCTATCTCCTTCCTTCTTTTCTCTCGCTTAATGTCGCAGGTGTCAACTGCTGCTTCTTCAGCTTCCACTCTTTTCCTTTCCTTTATGTTATCTTCATCTCTTATTTTTGGGAGAGTATTCGTGTGCTTTGTTTATGTAGGGAAAATAAAGTGATGACAACACTGATATAAGGGATGCTGAAGTAAGGGAAGTGGATGGGATATGTTGACAATTGGGTGAAGAAGCCATGCTTCCGAAGGTACAGCATGGGAGGTTCAAGATTTGAGGGATTTGTTGACTTCTATTGTTGGATAAAGTGTATTAGATTGGTTTTGCTGAGGAAAGTGTATTTTTCGTTTTCGTTGATGTATTAACTCTATTCAAGTGTAATTCGTTTCTTATGTAGATATTTGGGCTTTATTGTTGGGCTACAATATTTGTTCAACTTGTGTTGTAATAGTCAATAATGGGCTTGGCCCATTTTCATTCTTGAAGAATTAATATACTTGCATTCTTGATCCATTGTCTATTACTTAAGGATTAATTAAGTATTCACTAATTAATCCATTTAGAAATATTATATGGGAATATAATATTGAATTCGATTCTTTAGTTCGTAATATAAATTACGAGATATAAATATAGATTTATATCTATTTCTAAATCGCAAAATGAAATGCAATTTCATACATTTTAAACAAACAAAAAAAATTATTATTTGTCATAAAATAGAGACAAGGCTACGCAATATTTTCGAATTTCTACGCATTTTCTATTTATTAAAAGTCGGGGTATTACAAGAGTAAATCATTAACTAAGGTAATATGCTATGTTGCATAGGTACGGGGGTGCAGGTGCGGAGGAGATACGATTCGGATACGAGGATACTGATTTAGGGTGCGATTCGTCAAGGATATGTCTATATATCTATATATTTTATTAAATATATCATCGATTTTATAAAAATAAAATTCATAAATTAAATATTACATAATAAATGTTAATTAAAATAAAATTTTCAATCAAATCTCATAAATAATATACTATATTGATGTTGTAGTGAATTTAAATTTCATGGCAATATATATATATATATATAAAAAACCCAAAATATAAAATTATTTAAAAAAAATCCCAAATGCACTGAATTCTTGAGGCAGACGCACCCGATACGCGTATCCTATTTATTTTTTATTTTTAGGATTCGCCATGTGGCATATCCGGTGCGTATCTCATGAAAATCGCACCCTCACGCGTATCCGGTGCGGGTGCGATACTGCAACATAGTATTTATAGAAGAATCCGTGCATTATAGGTAACTAGCAGAGACTACGTGCGTAGCATGTAGATATGTTTTTTTTATAATTAATTTTGAAAAATATGTATAAAATAAAGTATAATTTTTGTTATATTTTAATATTTATATCATACTTATTATTTGTTATTGTGAGTTTTATGATAACACGCAGGAAGTCAATAGATTCTTGAGATGAATAATGTTCTTGTAAAATTGAGATGATAAATAAGATCGGAGAAGTAGAATTGTAATTGAAGTGGAGAGTTTATATAAATTTAATTTAATAATAAAATTACATTAAAAATTACTTTGTTACCCTTCAATAGATTTAGAATAAAGGATATATTAGGCAAAATAAAAGTTGTAAGAATTGACTATTTTATAATAGTAATAGATATATATTTTTGCTTCTTAAGTTAATTATCACTATTACATTGGATGATTACCATCACTATCATATACGAGTACAATTTTGAGGGTCAAAATTTTATACAAAATATGTCATAGAAATTCAGTTTTATCTTTTGTCTGATCATTAGCCTATTCGCTAAAATTTTATTGAAGTCCATGTCATCAATAATTAATAATATATTATAACTTTAAGGTGTATTTCTTTTATCTTGAAATATATTAATAATTATAATAAATCAATCATATTAAATAACAGGTTATACGTGCAACGCACGTGATCTATGCTAGTTTATTGAAATAGCTGTTGAGTTTACAAATTTTATATGATCAGATTTTGACATGAATTTGTTTTGTTTTGTTTTGTTTTGTGAGTTACTCAAACCAATTACTATTTCAATCATTTCATCGTACAGTTTCCATGCATGAACAAGTGAAATTACACATGAAGATTTAATTTATGTAGAGTAGAGAGAGAAAACCTGATGTTAATCAAAACGAATGAAATTCGGACGAAGGTAGTTAATTTGAAATTTGAGATATGAAACCCTAATCGCACTTATATAGTATATAAAATTATTATTATAATCTGCTTTCGTCTTCTCGTTTGTGTTCGAACACTGCCGTCTCTTTTCCTTCTTGTTGTGCTGAGTAAAAGACGAATTCAAGGTGATTCTACTTTATCCCTCCCCTTAATTTCCTCTCGATTCGATTTTGATCTATCCAATACTGAATTCTCAAATTGCTAACTCTTAACAAAACCTTAGTTAAAATTAATCATAATTACAAGTGGTGGATGAGTTAATCATATCCGATACTGTTCCTTATTAAAGATTATCATAGTTATACTTTTCCAGCTCTGTTGGCTTATAAATAAACTAATAATGATCTAAATAATAATTTCCTAACCCTAGATAAAGCATTTCGCCATTCCTTTTCCTTACCTTTTGTCCATCTCCGGTTCTCCGCCGCCATCCACCGGCAGCAAATCTACTTCTCTCAGCCAAAAACATGAACAGATCATCAATCCATCTCCCTGAAGACGTCATCAAAGTAATCCTATTAAAATGTCCGGTTAAGTCCATCATTAGGTTTAAATCCGTCTCGAAATCATGGCACTCCACCATCTCCGATCCTCACTTCTCCAGAATTCTCCAATCCAAACTTTCAGAGAATCTAAAGAACAAGTTCTTCATGTGGGAGCGGCCATGGCCGGTTATAGATGGCTGCTATTTGCCGGTTAGGGGTAGCTTATATTTTATCAGTTTGGAAGAAGATGAAAATTCTGAAGAGAACCGGTGTTGGGTTTCCCGTCTCCAGAGTTTATCCCTATGTTCTCTTGCAATGGCTTAATCCTTCTCGAAGCAGACTTCAATAGAACAATTCTGTGGAATCCATTGATCGGAAAACATATTGCCATTCCGCCCTTCAATTCAGTCACCCGTCCTGATGTCTTCTACAATCGAATAATTCCTTAGTCAAACAAAACACAACAAGCTACAGTTAGATTAAAATGTAAATTAAACTGTTTGAAACATTTTTAAACAGCCATGCATGCATGTTAATCAAATTGTGGAGTCACAACTTACTTTGTAGCGAGTGTTTGCTACAAAGTTTAGGCGAGAGAAAGATAAAAACCTAAAACAATTAATGATGAGGAAAGCTAGAAATATTACAGCATACATCTACTCATATACCATGAGAATGAATATATTATCAAAAGAGTAATTATATAATTAGGGAAAAGAAACAAAAAAAAAAACAAAGAAAAGAAAAGAAAAGAAAAGAAAAGAAAACAAATAACCTAGACTGATCCCCTTCTTGTTCTTCACCAAGTGGTGTTGGGGGCATCCAAAATTCTTTTCGGTGAGATTAAACTTTCAACGTAGAGATAAGCTCTGAAGAAGTCGACATGATTCCCGGCCATAGAGAAAGCATCGTCTTTGGGAGAGTACAGCCACAAAGTTTCTCCATAAATTACAAAAATCTCACCATTTAAACCTTCTCCGAATACAGGGGCAATCAAATCACATGAAAAAGATCTGATATCAAAGCCTGTGGGAGTAGTGAAGAGTTTGAACCAAGAATCTTTCACTCCGTACTCCTTCATCACCCAAACTTCTAAGCTTTTCTTCAAACAAAATAAGATGCTAAGGCGTCCTCCGATCTCTCCCAACACTGGGAAGGTAAACGGTAGCTTTGTTGCCCTCTCCAAAGGCAGCTCAATCCTTCCAAACTCTTCCCTCCCCAAATCGAACGATTCGATTTGAGAATGACGCCAATCGACCCAGTGGAGATTCCCACGTAGAAATAGCCCACTTGGACAAATTAGAGAAAGAGAGCCGCAGGGTATTGTTCTCCACTCACAACGCTCACGTTCAGTCAAAACAGCAAACACCTTGTATGCACCGCTCGACTCATCCTAACCAAACCCACATTTTGATGCAAAGCCACGGCATTCGCTGTCGGGTAATTCGATGGAGACTCTAATGGCTGGGTTCCACAACGAGTATCTCCAATCTCTATGGTCATAAAAGCACACCACGCCATTACAGCAACCCATGACAATACCTGATCTTCCTCGTTCTTTGTTGGATCTGATCCTTCTCTCGAATTCAACAACCACTGCAGAGAGCACTCTTCCATCTCGTAAAAGTTGGAATTGAAGATGAGTCTAGGGTTTTTCGGTGAACTCCGGTAATGGATTTCCATGAATCGGTCGCTTTCGATTAGAGATTTCCATGATTTCGATACACACTTGAATCTCGAGAGTGATTTCATCGGCAGCCTTGGCAAAATTTCATCGTTAAGAAGTTCTTCAGGAATGTGAAGGAGGAGAGGTCTCGTGTTCCTCAACCGAGGATGAAGATTTTGGTCGTACATCTTCTCAATTTTTTTTATTATTTTTTTTATTTATTTATTTTCCGAGTATATCTTTATATATAGTGGTCAGTGGTGATGAATACCACCATGAAGTTGAAAAAAAATATATATATAATCACGTCTCGATCTGTATTAGAGTTGGGCCGTTCAACATTGATCTTTAACTTGACTTTCAAATGTATAAGGCACATATCAATTTTGAACTCAAATTAGAGGATTTTAAACGTAGGCCCTGCAGTTTCTCTCATCATAGCCCCCAAAACAAGAGAATAATATACTCTCTCCATCCCACTATATTAGTTCTATTTCTATTTTCGTCCGTCCCACTTATTAGTCTCATTTCCTAAAATGGTAAAAGATTTGTGGCTACAATTAACCTTCTCTCTTTACAATTGATTATAGCCACATATCCTCATCTCCCTTAATTATTGTGCCCATCCAAATGAGACTAATACAATAGGATGGAAGGAGTAATTAATTATAAATTTACTCTTATACTCTTATATAGCCCCATCAAATTTTTAATAAATCAAATTATCATAGCCTTTGCGGCTGCAACAACAAAATATAAGATTGCTTACGGAAGTGAAACGTCAAATTCATTGTCCTTCGATGGAGAAATGAGAACAATGCTATTCAAAAACAATGATCTAGTGTGAGATTGGGATCAGTAGGGCCACCACTTAACAATCTTCACTCCCAAATAAACAATACAAGTCACTTCTATTTTTCTTAAAACTTGTATCGGTCAAATTATATAGGACAATACCAATGCGGTATTAAATACGAGCGTGATAAACTTCATTAGTTTGGTTTTTAAATCTAGAAATAATCACGAAAAATGTGTTTTGGATTGAAACAACTTTGTTTATTTAAAAGTATGAGTAATGCTCCAATGCGCATTATGAGCATACTTAGCGTGTTCATGGATGATGCGACCACGGTATAAATAAAGAAGTTAATAAAATAGAAAAGTAGCATATAAGCCCCTAGAGTGTAAGCCCCTAATACATATACCACCCCAACGTATCGTTCAGGACGTATATCACCCCAATGTACTTTAAGTAGTGCAAATCACCGTCTCATTAGTCTTCTAATGTCGTATGTCTTTTTGAAGGTTTTTAGTAGTTTAGAACATAATCCCTCCGTTTCAAAGATAACGTCGTGTTTCTTTTGACACTAAGGGGATGTATTCAATTCGGATTTTAAAAGATTTTTTTGTATTCTAAAAGTCCATAGATATTCAATTCAGATTTTAGAAAATTCTTAAAAATCTGTTGTATTCAATTATGACTTTTAAATATCTATCTAAATCTCATGATATTGGAAATTCCATTGATTTTAATATGTTATGGACTTTACAGGATTTTTAGCACCAAATACAAAGAGAAAATCCCTATACAAATCTCACCTCTCCACTATGGATTTATGAAGTCTACATTCGGAAAAAAATATACTCCTAAATATAATCCTAAAAATAAAGATGCATCAACTCTGCAATCTCAGCACGCCGCCTCCTTTCACGGCCGACCTCCTCGAATTGATAGAAGAAAGGTGAAGTTGCTCCAAATGCTACATAAGGTATTTCATTATTACATGAAAAAAAGTCGTGGTCATTGTATATCAATTATCGACATCGCGAAGCTTTTCAGAAAGTTGTATATCAATTATCAACATCGCGAAGCTTTTCAAAAAGTCATCAATGGAGTTTCTCTTCCATTTAGTGCCCGCATGAAGTTATTCTTTTGTCTTAAACATAATTTTTTGTTTTGTTTAAAAAGGTTGACAGAAGGTATAGGCACTACTACGATTAGACGAAGGCGGTGGTATCATCGTTCGAGGCGGTGGCCGGAGGTCACATACTCCGCCATGGCATCGAGGGCTATCGATGTCCCTCCATTTTAGGTGTCTGAAAGACGGCGAACATGGCGATGTGAGAGAGAGACGCTGAGATTCCAGGGGCGAGCAAAGTTGAAACGCCGAGATTGAGGATTCTCGATCAGAAGTTGAGGCAGCAGAGAGCTTTTTAGCATATGGGAGTGGTGGTGAAGAATCATCCATGGCGGCAACATCAATGCGAGGGAGGCGGAGTTTGGGGAGAAATGCAGTGGCTTTAGAGGATTTGGGAAGCGGCGGTGGAGGGGGGAAGTTGCTGGCTTTAGTGCCAGAAGAGAAGAGGGATTTGATTGCGGCGGCGGCGGCGGCTGCAGAGGCGGATGAGGGGCGGCGCGAGGAGGAAGGGGCGTTGGTGTAAGAGTGATCTAGGATGGTGAGACGCCGCAGAGGCAAGAGTGGCAGAGCCGGTGAACTGCTCGTCCGGGTGGAGGTCGCAGATGAATGAGGACCGCAGCAGCTGGCTGCGGCGGCGGAGGCGGTGGGCTGTTGGGTCTACAGAAGTGGTATTCATAACCGTCGGAATTAATTGAATGGAAACATGGCAGCAACATCAATGGATACGAGGGAAGCCATGTCTGTATCACAAGCTGCAAAATTGTGTCGGCATTGGAGAAATGTGGCTCCGGTTCTTTTGGGATTTCATTTGTTTATTTCTAATGCTTTTATTTTTTTATAATTTTGTTTATAAATGTTTTTCAAAATTCATGGATGTATAAAGTCTATCAAAATAAACATAAATCAATCTAATAGAATCTGTTAAATTCTACATAGAGTTAAAATAATCCATGGAATTACACAATTCGCAGATTATAAAAACTCTATCAGAATCATTTAGAATCCAGATTGAATACACCCTATGCTCCCTTTGTCCCATTTATTTGAGTACGAGAATTAAGAAAATGTGTAACTTTTTCCCAATTATGAATAATATTATACTTATACTATATATAATTGGAAAAGATTACACATTCTCTTAATTTTTGTGCTCAAATTTATGCGACGAAAAAACTTAAAATTATTATCAAAAGAAGTAGGACACTATCTTTGGGATGGAGGGAGTACATAATAAGCATGTTCTTTATTTTTTCGTTTCGTGTTGCTGTAGATACATAATTATGTGAAAAAAACAATATTTTGAGTTCTGATTTGTTGTGTTTCTTTTGTATGGTGGGGGCAATTTGCACTACTTAAAGTACGTTGGAGTGCGATACGCCCCGAACGCTATGTTGGGGTGGGATACGCCTTAGGGGCTTACACCCTATAGGGTAATAAAATAAATCAAAATTCAACTAAAAAAAAAATTAAAACTACTTAAAAAAATTAAACCCTAACTGTAAAAATTGCCGACATGCATTGCCTCATCAGCGGGGACATATTAAGTGTGCTCACGGTAGGCAGTGGAGCGTTTATATTAAAAAAATATAGTGAAAATTTTCATGCCTGATGACATCGTTTTGGCATACAAATTGCTTGACACCCTTTCTCTCGCAAGGCCAAAATAGTCAATCTACATCTACATATGTATATAGAATAAAATTGTGTTCTCTTTGAGGGAACATGTGGGAAAAGGAAAAATTTTCCTAATTTTTCACTTGTCTATGATATAAGTATTCTCCGGAAAGGAGGAAAAATATTCCCGGGCACCCTTTTCTGGAGTAGTATCCTCTAGTCCCATTTGAATGTACCAATTGTGTACCAAATATTAAAATTTATTATTTTATAATATTTTTTATAAAAATAAAAATTATTCTATTATAATAAATCATAATAAATATTTATAACTAAAAAATATAATTTTTAAAAATAATATACCATAATTTTGGATTTATAAATCCTATTTTAGCTAATAAAATTGAAATTAAATGCTAAAAAATAATTATAAACCCTAATTTGGATGGGTGAACCCTAGAAAATAATTATAAAATTAAACTTAATCATTATAAACTAAAATTATTGAATAAAAATATATAAAACTATTAAAAATTAAAATTTGGTACACAATTGGAACACCAAAATGGGTGTAGAGGATCCCAATTGCCCTTTTCCACTCTTTTCACTCCAAACCTAGATAATTTCATCCCAACTTGGAGTGATAATATTTTCCGAGACGTAAACTTTATTTTCCATCATAGCAAAATATGAGATAAGAAAAAGTGAAAACCACATTGTAGTACAATATTTTCTACTCTTTTCTTATCCCTCCTTTTCTTTTCTTATCCCTTCTTTTCATTTCCACCAAAGAGAACACATCCTAAGGTTGCGTTCTCTTTGATGGCAAATTATCGTGAGAAAAGGAGGGAAAAGATAACACTCACCTTTTATTTTTTTTTATTTCTCACGTTTTCACATCTCCTTATCTATGATGAATAATTTTACTCTTTCTTCTCCTTCCTTTTCACTCTAATGGAAGGAAAATATTTTCACTCCATATTGGTGGAATAATATTTTCTTTCCATTGGAGTGAAAAGGAAGAGGAAAAAAATAGTAAAATTCTTCATCATAGACAAGGAGGCAGGAAAATGTGGGAAATAAGGAAAAATTTAAAGAGTGATTGTTATATTTTCCTCCTTTTCCTATGACAATTTTTCACCAAAGAGAATGCAACTTAAGTATAAATTCGTAGCACAGTTGGCTCCCGAAACAAATACTACTTGGCATTCATCCTAACATTGCTAAAAAAATGATTAAATATATTCAAAATTTGTAAACAATGTATATTTATTTACTCCTATATTGTATCTACGAACTCAATCCAACACAATCAACTAATTCATTAAAAGAAATCGAATAATTTCTTAGTGAAAAAAAAAGAAGCTATAGCCAAAAAAAAACAAGAATTTAGATTAAAATGCAAATTAAACCGTTTGAAACATACTTAGCTCATGTTTGGTTCACTTTTTTTTTTAATGGAAAGGGAAACAATTAATTGATTCCATTACTTTTTTGTTTGGTTTGAGAAATATGTTATCTATTTCTCTTACTCGAGAGTAATCCAATCTACCAAATTGTTATTTCTCAAGAAAGAGGGGAGAAAGGAAATCTCGAACCAAACACTAAATAAAAGTAACTATTATCAGTAATATTCCCTTACTTGACTTGATTCCATTTCTTTTTCCGTTATCCAAAAGAGCCCTTAAACTTCCATGTTAATAGGACAGTCCACTGACTTTGCAGCGAGTGTTTGCTACAAAGTTTAGGCGAGAAAGATAAAAACTTAGAACAATTATTGAGGAAAGCTAGCAATAATCTTATAGCATGCATCTATTCATATACTATGAGAATGAATATATATTATCAAAAGAGTAATTATATAATTAGGAAAAAGAAAAAAAGAAAAAAAGAGAGAAAATAAATAACCTAAACTGATCTTCTTCTTCTTCTTCACCAAGTGGTGTTGGTGGCATCCAAGATTCTTTTGGGTGAGACTAAACTTTCAACGTAGAGACGAGCAACGATGGAATCGACATAATTCCTGGCCGTGGAGAAAGCATTGTCTTTGGGAGAGTAAACTGCCAAATTTTCTCCACGACATACGAAAATCTCTCCATTCGGACCCTCTCCGAATACAGGGTAGCAAGCAAAACTAGTCCTACGCTCAGGAAAAGCAGGAGGGAAAGAGAGGAGTTTGAACCAAGAATCCTTCACTCCATACTCCTTCATCCCCCAAACTTCTAAGTTTTTCTTCCAATCAATTAAGATGCTAAGGCTTCCGCCAATCTCTCCCAACACTGGGAAGGGAAACGGTAGCTTTGCAGTAATCTTCGAAGGTAGCTCAATCCTTCCAAACTCTTCCCTCTCCAAATCAAAGCATTCGATTAGAGAATGACGCCCGTCAATCACCCAGTGAAGATTCCCACGTAGAAACACTCCATGATGTACAATCAGTGAAAGAGATCCGCAGGGTATGGTTCTCCATGAGTTTGTGTTGGAACTATAAACTCTTCCAATTTGCTTATTACTTTTCCGTTCATACAAAACAGCAAACACCTTGTATGCACCGTTGGACTCATCCCAACCAAACCCACATTTTGTAAGTTGACGGCCTCCGCTGTCGGGTAATTCGACTGAGACTCTAATGGCTGGGTTCTGCAACCGGAATCTCCCATCTTCATAGTCATAACAGCACACCACGCCATTGAAGCAACCCACGAGAGTACCTGACATTGCCTCTTTCTTTGTTGGATCTGATCCTTCTTTTGACTTCAACAACGTCTGCAGAGAGCACTCTTTCATCGCGTATAAGTTGGAATTACTGAAGATGAGTCTAGGGTTTTTTGCTGAATTTCGGTACTGGATTTTCATGAATCGGTTGCTTTCAATCATAGACTTCCATGATTTCGATACGCACTTGAATCTAAAGAGCGATTTCACCGGCAGCCTTGACAATACTTCATCGGTAAGAATCTGCTTCGGAATCTGGAGGAACTGCTGAGGAGGAGGAGGGTTTTGATCATCCATCTTCCAACTTTTTTTTTATTTTTTCCGAGTATATCTTATATATATATAGTGGTGATGAATAGCATTAAGAAGTTGAAAAAAAAAACCCCAAAAAAAAAAAAAAAAAAAAAATCACGTTTCAACATTCTTTTCCTTTTCGAACAAGGTAATTCTATACATAGACCCTTTTTACTCTTTATAACCCCTAATTAATGAAATAATAAAATTAGAGAAAATGTATGATATTAACCCTAAAGCCTCTGAAATTCCAATAAGCCCTAAAAAATCATTCTTGCTATAGACCTCAATTTAGAAAAAAGAAAAACACGTCAAACAAACACCAAATTAGTCAAATGGTGTTAACGAATTTAAATCGATTTGAGGAAGAAAAAACGAAAAATACTAGAAAAGTTGAAAAAAGACACGAACCAACAATGAACGATAGATGTAAAGGTTTAATCATTCTTGTAAGGAAAAGAATGAAGCTTTCGTGTTTTTATTCATGATTGGTGGGGGCTATGGCAATGGAGTTACAATTTTTTTCTTCAATTTATTAAAAATTCAATATGAGGTTATAGGGTTAAAATTAGGGATGTCAATCGGGCAACGGGATGCGGGCAATTCGGTTAAGGTCAATTGGGTGTTTTTTTTTTTGGGTTGATATTTCTTTGCCATAGCCCTAACTCTAACCCCCTTAGTTTCGGGCTAGCCCACCAGTCCAAAGAGTTTACGAAAATTAATTTGATATTTCTAACATTTTATTTGTTATCCTAGTCTTACACTCTCACAAATAAAGAGAAAGTAAATAAAATTAATATTTTAATCATACGACTGAATATCGAAGCGGAAAGACTTTCGGTTCATGATTCAATCAATTAGACCCTGGTTTAACTGATTATCAGATAAGTAATAGTATTAATAATTAATTTCATTGAAAAATAAAAAAATATGCAATAAATTATAATATTGTTGTGTCATTATAAAATTTAAAAATATATTAATTTATACTCCCTCCGTTCCCCATATATACATGATTATTACCCATTTGGGACGTCCCTGATATATGTGCATACCTTAAATAGAAAGATTCATATATTTATCAAATTACTTATCCACCCTCACTTTATTCCTACTTTAGTCACCTTCTAACTACTTTTCTCACTTTCTCTCTACTTTATTTTACTTTTTCCACTTTACACCACTTTTTCTTAAACTGCATGCCACTGCTCGCTCTCCCCACGTATAGAATGTGGAAGAAAATAATAAGAAGATTGAAACTTGGTATGCTTTTATACTATTTCCAAACCTATAGTAATAAATTATTTGTAATTTGTAGCTCACATCATATTTTCCGACCTCAAAAAGTTGATTGAATTCAAGAATATGTATCGATAATTATAATTGTCAAATTGTAACAAAATATATATATAATATATACAAAATTGATTTTAAGGTGGCCCATTGGTCATTAATTAAGTTTTTAAAATTCTTTTAGTCTATATCGATAACTATGATTGTTAAATTTTTATAACATAAAAAATATAATTTAAATTTAAGCACCTAACAATATATTAGACACGTTGATTTATTTTTTCAAAGAAAAATTGATAAGTGAAAAAAAATTCTCCCTCTCTCCCTTTCCTTCGTTCTCTCTCTAATCTTTGATGAAGTTTCTGAAAACTAGCCAACACTTAACGTGCGCTAGTGCTAACAAAATATGCTAAAAATCATTTCAATGTTAAAAGACAATTTGTTTAATGTTTTGAAGTTAAATCCAAACAAAAATATTATATCGAAGCATAAAAAAAACACATCAACCCAACATGGTCTAATAGAAAGACGTTTTCCCTTCAACTAATAGGTTGTGGTTCGATTGAGTATATGAGTATTATTTATACCGAAAAAAAAGGAATCGCAACTAACTTTGCAGTAGTATTCTATAGTATTTCTATTAAATAGATTTGTAGCTAAAAAATTGTAATAAACGGTGTTTATCGGCCCGTAATCGAGTCGACCCATTAGGGTGTGTCTAGTTTATCTATTTAAAGAGTTGTAAATTAGATTTAATTTTCACTCAATCAATGAAAATTTGAATAAGGTTCTTCTCAAAAGTCAAGAGAATAGGAGTAGACATATGCCTCGAAGTTGTGCGATCGATATAACAGGGGTCGTATCAATTCGGAAGCTATCCAAATATAGGGGTTATTGTATAATCTTCAAAAATATTAAAGTCAGAAATAAAAGTATGGGGAAGTGACGAGTTTGAACCAACAAACTATAGTCAAAAAATATACAAGGATGCTGTATAAAGAAGATTCTAAAATTCAAATCCAAACAAAATTATTATATATTGAAGCATAAAACTAACATATCAAACCAATCAATTGTTCTCATAAAGCGATATATATGATAATGTATAAGAATCCCAATCAACTTGACAAGGAAACACAATTTAATAGAAAGACGTTTTCTCTTCAACTAATAGGTTGGGGTTGGAATCATGGTGGTTGAGTATATGAGTATTATTTATACTAAAAAAAAGAAAGAATCACAACTACTAACTTTATAGCAAGTGTTTCCAAAGAACATAATTTCGGAGAGATGGACACCTAAATACGAAAAACAACGAGGAAATATATATAGTAATCATATAGCATCCTCTACTTAATTACACCTGAGACATAAACATAGAGGAAATTAAAGAGTAATTAGAAAAAGAAAAGAAAAACAAAAACCCTAACTACCGTGCTTCATGAAGTGCTGGTGACATCCAAGATTTTTCGAAGTGAAGACAAAACTTTCAATGTAAACACGAGCTTCAAAGATACTGATAGTGTCAGTGTTCTAAAAATCTCACCTAGAGCCCGTCTAGGCGCACCCCACCCACCCAATTAATGCTTAATCCGTCTAGCTTCGAGGCAGCACCCCACCGACCCGATTAAAGATTAATTGGTAATTTCTAATCATGAACTAATAATCACTTAGGCAGATCGGACAAACTCTAGGCGGAGTTGGATGGATTTAGGGCTATATAATTAGATTGCATATATACCAATAAATATGAAAATCACATCGAATGTAATGAATTTTCATGTTTAAAGCTATGAAAATTTGTTGTTGACTATAAAGTTTATGGAATTGGATTAATAATTATCATATTATGTGTTTTTAATATAAATATATGAGTTAGGTAGTAAAATTATGAATATGATATGCATATGTCTATATAATTTGTATATCAGGACAAAGCGTAAAAGTTGTAAATTAAATAAATAAATTGACATGTAACTGCCATGTAAAATCAAACATGTGTTCAGCTACGATCCCGAATCACAACTAACATTGCAGCTGAGTGTTTTCTACAAAGTTTAGGAGAGAGTGATAAAAAACTAAAACAATGAGGAAAGCTAGCAATCCTATAGCATGCATCTAACTAAATATATGAAAGAAAAGGAGTAATATAATTAATTAGGAAAAAAGAAAAGAAAACAAACCTAAACTGATCCCCTTCTTCTTCTTCTTCTTCTTCTTCTTCTTCTTCTTCACCAAGTGGTGTTGGTGGCATCCAAGATTCTTTTTGGCAAGACTAAACTTTCAACGTAGAGACGAGATCACTTTAAATTGACATAAATCCTGGTTGTAGAGAAAGCATTGTCTTTGGGAGAGTAAACCATCAAATTTTCTCCATGACATACGAAAATCTCTCCATTCGGACCTTCTCCAAAGAGACGGAAGCAACCAAAATTCCTAGGCCTAGAAACAGCGGGGAAAGTGAAGAGTTTGAACCAAGAATCTTTCACTCCATACTCCTTCATCACCCAAACTTCTAAGCTTTTCTTCAAATCAACTAATATGCTAAGTCTTCTGCCAATCTCTCCCAACAATGGGAAGTAAGAAGTTACCTTTGTTGCATTCTCCAAAGGTAGCTCAATCCTTCCAAACTTTTCCCTCCCCAAATCGAAGCATTCGATTTGAGAATGGCGCCAATCAACCCAGTGGAGATTCCCACGTAGAAACACCCCATGTTGAATAGACACAAGAACAGAGCCGCAGGGTATTGTTTTCCATGAGTTTGTGTTGGAACTATAAACTCTTCCTATTTGCTCATTACTTTGAAGATCAGACAAAACAGCAAACACCTTGTATGCACCGCTCGACTCATCCCAACCAAACCCACGTTTTGCAATAGAATGGCCTCCTCCTTCGCTGTCGGGTAAGTCGGTGCGGACTCTAATGGCTGGGTTCCACAACCAGAATCTCCAATCTTGAGGGTCATAAAAGCACACCACACCATTGCAGCAACCCACGAGAAATCCTACCATTGCCTCCTTCTTTGTTGGATCTGATCCTTCTTCCGAATTCAACAACCACTGGAGAGAGCACTCTTCCATCGGGTATAAGTAGGAATCAAAGATGACTCTAGGGTTTTTTGCTGAATTCCAGTACTGCATTTCGATGAATCGGTCGCTTTCGATCAGAGACTGCCATGATTTCGATACGCACTTGAATCTCGAGAGTGATTTCATCGGCAGCCTCGGTAATATTTTATCCATAAGAATTTCTTTAGGAATCTGAAAGAGACGAGGAGGAGGATTTTCGTCATGCATCTTCCCACTCTTTTTTCTTTACTTTTTTTCGAGTATATCTTATATATATAGTGGTGGTGAATACCATCTTCTTTTCCTTTTCGAACAAGGTAATTCTATACACAACCCCTTTTTACTCTTTGTTATAACCCCCTTATATATAATAAAATAATAAAATTATTGATGAAATATACGATATTAACCCTAAACCTAAAGCCTCGGAAATTCTAATAAGCCCTTAAAATTCATTCTTTTTTTTTTTTTTTTTTTTTTTTTTTGAACATCTAAAAATTCATTCTTGCTATAAAAGTTAAATGGTGTTAACGAATTTAAATTGATTTGAAGAAGACAAAACGAAAAAAAAAATAGAAAAGTTGAAAAGACACAAACCAACAATGAACGAGAGGCGTAAAGGGAAATCTTCAAAGGTTTATATGATGCGTTTGTATAATCAGGAAATGGATTACTTCAAAAAACTCATAACTAAACTAATTCTTTAAGTTATTCATTGTTTTGAGATTTTCTTTTTCCCAATTGATGACACTCTTTCCTTAATTTTATGTTGCTTCTGTTCAATGTACTGATCATTAATTAGTTTAGTTTATTTTATTTTTTTAATAAAAGATTAAATTTGCTTCTCGATCACGATCTCTCTCCTGTTCCATCTCGATCTCCATCGTTAGGAAAAGAATGAAGCTTTCGATTTCTTTTTTATGTTTCGTGTTCTTATGCATGATTGTTGGGGACTATGCCTATGTCAATGATCATTTTTTTCTTAGATTTATTAAAAATTTAAAATGAGGCTGTAGGGTTAAAATAGATGCCTATTGCTGATTGATATGGTCATATTATTGCCTTCGTTGCTTATTAGTGATATGCTTATTGATCATCACAATTGCATTAATCACAGAAAGGATTGTTAGTCTTTGCACTATAAAATCTACCTATTCTCTCTCACTATGTTAGTGATCAGACAAATCAACAAACACCACCTTGTATGCACCACTACCACTCATCCCAACCAAGCACAATTTTATTTATTTATTCGGAGTTGGGCTAAATACAAAAAAAAAAAAAAGAAAAAAAAATGAACTTTTTATTTTTTTTAATCACGGTTGAAGAAAGATTAGCTGCTGAGAGACTCAAGGCAGAACGGATCAAACGAGATTTAGGGAATGTGTAAGAAATTAAACTCCGAAAATCCCTACCAACGCACTCGATTTCCCAGTTTTGAATCTTCTTGTTTACATATGCAAGAGATGATCCTCATAGTTTTTCCCATTTTATTTACATATTTATAAGCTCATAGTTTTTATTCTGTGTAATGTCTAGAACATAAAAGGTAATTTGGTGAGAATTGAGTTTTACGTTATCACAGCCTATATATATAAAACTGTTGGAAAATGGCAGTTTAGATTGAAGTGTTGAAGCATAAAACTAACTTTGCAGCGAGAGTTTACTGCAAAGAACAGAGCATAGGAGAGATAGATACTTGAATACTAATCCAACAGCATCATCTACTTAAAACTAGGAGACATAAATATGAACAAAAGAGTAACTAAGAAAAGTCGAATAACCTATATGTACTCCCCTGCTCTGCGTATTAGCTAGTGTTGGTGGCGTCCAATAATCTTTTGGGTGAGACTAAACTTTCAACGTAGACACGAGCTGCGATGAAGCTGACATTCTTGGTGGCAGTAAAACCATCAAACCATAAATCATGAAAACCTCTCCTTTTGGACATTCTCCGAAGAAAGGGACGAAAACGATACTCCTACGCACACTATTCTCAGAAAGAGAATTAGGACGGAAAGAGAAGAGTATTAACCAAGATTCCTTCATTCCGTACTCCTTAATCACCCAAAGATCTAATATTTTCTCGTTATCAGATAAGATGCCAAGGCATCCACCAATATCTCCCAACCAGTAAAACCCATTCTTTGGAGCAATCGAAGGTAGCTCGATCCTTCCAAACTCTTCCCTCTCCAAATCGAAGGATTCTATTTGGGGATGGCGCCAATCGACCCAGTGTAGATACCCACGTAGAAACACCCCACATAAATTAAACAAAGAAAGAGAGCCGCAGGGTATTGTTCTCCATGATTTTGTGTTGGAACTATAAATTTTACCAACTCGCTCTTTATGTTTTCGATCATACAAAATAACAAACACCTTGTATGCACCACTCGACTCACTCATCGCAAACAAACCCGAGTTTCGTAAGAGCACCATCTACTTTGGGTAAGTCCATGGAGGCTCCAGTGGCAGGAATGTGAAGGAGGAGAGGTCTCGTGTTCCTCAACCGAGGAGGAGGATTTTGGTCGTACATCTTCGAACTCCTTTTTTATTTATTTTTTTCCGACTATATCTTAATTCTATAGTGGGGAGGCATAATAATAATAATAATAATAATAATTATAATCTTTCAATCTGGATTCGATTTGGGCCGTTCAGCATTAATGTTTCCGATCAAAGAAAGTATTAACAAAGTTTCGGTACCAAAACACATTAATTTTAGGTATTACTATTACCTACTAAAAACAAGTCCAATAAAACTTAATTTGATTATTGAGTTTACTTTGAATGATTAGGTCGGACAGACTAATTTCATCCATTAGAATTTCTTCAGGAATTTGAAAGAGGAGAGGTCTCGTGTTCCGTTGAGGCATCATCTTCCAACTCCGCTGTAGATTATGATCCTATAAGAGCCATATATCCTTTTCAAAAGTTGAGTAGATTTTGTGTAAATTATATCGAAAGCTACACTTGATATCACAAAGTCAAAGTTGGTAGAAATGCGTTATTTTCTCTTTAATGCATTTGCGGGTTGACATGGTGGTATTATATTTAAAGAAAATTATAAATAATATACCTTATAAAAAATAAATTATTCCAAAAAATTAAACCCTAATGAAAAAATAAAACCCAAGAGAAAAAACGCTGACGTAGCATCATCACGTCATCAGCCATATAACACACAA
Organism: Mentha longifolia; assembly: GCA_001642375.2. NCBI lineage: Eukaryota > Viridiplantae > Streptophyta > Magnoliopsida > Lamiales > Lamiaceae > Mentha > Mentha longifolia. The sequence continues at coordinate 32,714,997 of CM038118.1, read as the reverse complement.
AGTGAGTTTTGTAGGAAACTAAGTGTATCCATGTTAAGTAGGAAACCATACTTGATTGCTAGTAGTAGTATATGTTTGTCCACATTTTCGCACTATATTTAAAAATATATGTGAATTTATATTATTTGAATTCCATGTGATTTATTAGAACAATTCAATATTAACTACTCTTTATATTCTAATTTTTTAAATATAATTTTTTTTTAAAATTTTATCAGGCAAACACAACACACACTCACGCACACGCACCCGAGGAGACTCAAACCCGCGACTTCTTGGTTGGAGGGAAAAATATAAAAATTATTATATGATACTCCCTCCGTCCTCCATTTCTTGACCCAAAACTTTTCGACCGCATTTCCACCAAAACCTAGTACGGGTTTTAAAATATAATTTTGAAGTATTGTTTCTTTTACGGGATACTACGAGTGTCGTACTATCCATTAAAAGACAAAATATTTTAAAATATATTTTAAAACTCGTACTAGGTTTCGGTAGAAAAGCGTGCCGAATAGTATAGGGGTCAAGAAATGGAGGACAGAGGGAGTAATATATTTTCTAATTCACACAATTACGTGACTTTTCGATTTTTACCGAAAAGGAAAGTAAGAAGTCAAAATTACTTAATAGCCTATAATTCTCACAAACAATTAATTAATATTAGAATTTGATTTTTATCCCAAACAAATATTTTAATGTTCAAATAAAAAATCTATTTTATTTTATTTTACATCAACAGTATAATTGAGCCCGAAATTTGGGGATTGAGGCCAATTCCATTGTGCAAGGAAAATAGCGTATGAATCGCCGACGGTTTTAAAGTAATCCTGCTTCCTGTAATGCGAATTTCTAAAGTAGAAAGCGAGTGAAGCTGCCATGGATGAAGAGAGTTCTCAATCCGACTCTCATTTTCTGCCCAATCAGGTAATCTCGATCGACCTCTCATATTCAGAGCATATAATTCATAAAATATAAAAATAGACGAGACAAAAGGTTTCTGAAAGGGAGAGGCAGTGGTGGTGGTGGAATGCCCTAAATTGCAGCGGTGGGTGGGCATTGGGGATGAACTAGGGTTTCCATTATTTATTTTATTTTAAATATGTTCTGACTTAGGCGACGTTTCTCTTTTATGTGTCCTCCTCCTTTGCGGTATATTTTATCTTTAGCTGAGATTGAGCACTCTTCTATTTCTCTTTGTAAATGACTGTTGACTGTTGTGTTGTTTGATAGAGTTGTAAAAGGGTTGATAATGGAGGAGATGATAGGATAAGTGCGTTGCCTAACGAAGTTCTGCTTATGATACTATCTTTGCTGCCTGTGAGGAGAGCTGCATCCACTACGATTCTTACTTCCCGATGGTTAGACTTATGGAAACAGATTCCTAACCTCAAATTCAATCTCGAATCCGATAGAATAAGTCAGTTGCCTGATCAAATCATCTCTCTCATACTATCTTTCCTGCCATTGAAGGAAGCTGCAGCCACCAGTGTTCTTTCTTCTCGTTGGTCTGATTCGTGGAAACATACCCCTAATCTCATCTTCGATTATGATATTGTGCCCGACTCCATTAGATTGTGGGACGATGCGCCCAAGTACATAGAAACAGTGAACTCGATTCTCCAATCGCACAAAGCCCTTTCCTTGAAACAGTTCAGAATCTCCTTTTTATGTGAATGCGAACCAGTCAACTGGGCAGTTACCGAATGGCTCGAAAAATGTCTCGAATTCATTTCCTTGAGAAAAGTCGAGAGTTTGGAATTGGAATGTCGGGGGAATCGGGATTCGGTTGACCTTGGAGAGTCGTTGAGAGAGATATATTGGAATTCTAGAACTCTTATCTTCTTTGAATCTCTGAAAAGCTTGGAAGTCACATATTTGGAAGTGAATGGTGAAGATGTGGAGCTGTTGTTACGTAGTTGTCCATTGTTGGAGGTATTGAAGATCCATGATGTAAGTTTGACCTCTGATATCGAGGTTTGTGGGCCATCATTGAAGTGCCTGGAGATATACTGGTGCGGTGGTGGAGAATCCATAAAAGTATCTGCTCCAAATCTTACTTTTATCAAGTTTGATGATGAAGTAGGGAAGCTGTTGTTCGAGAATGTACCGAGACTTGTCCACGCAACCTTTGATATAAGAACATCCGGATTTATTATGCACCATTTTGCTTCTGCATCATCTTTCCACACTTCCCAACTGCAATTTCTCCGCATTAAACTCCGTGATTCCAAGGTTAGACCATCAAATCTAGCTACAACTACTCTTTCCGGTTCTTAACTCATACTACTACTTATGGTCCGTTTTTATTTACACAGGTGTTTTGGACGAATGCCTTTCCCCAAATGCCTAACTTGAAGAAGTTGGTAATTTCCTCTACGTATAATCAGAGTCTCCACCATGTAACTCGTCTAATATGGGCATATCCTCGTCTCGAAGAATTCAAATTTAAGGTCAGTGACAAAGTGCAGCTCAATTTTACCCTTTGACACAATGTGTTGTATAACCATTGTTCTTACATGTGCAGTTTAGTGGCTTCTTTAATGCAGCGACTGTGAATGTGCAAGAGATAGCGAATGTTGGTAGATCTCCTCACCGACATCTCAAAGTGTTTCATCTGGTTTTGCCTCATCGTGAGATGGGCGTGAAGGATCATGATCAAGTCGTGGAATTAGTGACCTACGTTTCCAACAACTGCATTGTGCTTCGTCGAATAGATATTGTTGGTTCAGCTCCACGCCTGCTTCAAACCCAACTTCAATTACCTGACCATGTTCAACTCTCGATCAAACGAAGGTAATTAGTAATTAGTAATTAGTGTGCTGAATGTTGATTTTAATTTTTATTGAAAGATTCTAATATGTTTTATTTTGTATTGGCTAGTCTCCAATTACTGAAGAATTTCCATATATCCAACTCCATTTCTTATTTTTCTTCTTGTTTTGTCGTTTCTCCATTTTTCTTGTTGATCGCCTCTTCTCAAATCTGGTGATTTAAACTTGATAATAGAATATCGCGGAGGTGATTATATAATATAATGTTTGTTTCGAAATTGAATGAATTTATAGTGCCATGATTTTAATAATTTTCGACTCATACTATTAATACAAACTTCCCCTTGAATGTGTGTATTTGTTTGTGTGATGCATGATGCCTCCTTGAATCACTTTCCAAAACTCTAGATTCCATTCACGAGATGCTAGATATAATTGTTACAAACTCATGAGAAGTTTGCCATGCATGGTTTACCGATTCCTCATTTGAGCATCCCCGAGCAAGAATATGCTTGCTCGGCTCAAGCTACAACAAGTCCTCTCTAATTAAAGTGGTTAGAGCATCAATCTTTTCATTGATAATCGACTCATCTGCTCCGCCTTTTTGATAGGTGATGCGCTAATGCGGGAATGCGTCGTAGTCGTCTAAGGGAAAATATAATCGGTTATATATTTTCTAACATCAATAGAATAATGGCTTCAAAAAGGAAGGAAAAAAAAAAAACAATAGAATAATCATTTCTTTTATATAACGAGTCCAATTAAAGAATTAATCGGGTCCAAAAATTCATCGAAAATTTTTATCCAAAACTAGGATAAATGTAGGAATACGTTTTGGGATAAATAAAAATTAATATTTAATTAAATCTTAATTAATTAAAGTCCATAACTTAATTAATTCCTTTCCCTCTAAATATTAAGGCTCATGAGAAACAAAGCCTTTATTAATACTAGATTAGTTATGCCCAACTTAAATAAAAGCCCATCTAACACAACCCAAATACCCAATTTCAACTTCTCTTTCCTCTGCGCAGTGCTCAACACTCTTTCTCTCCCTCGGCACCATCTCTCTCCGTCTTCTTATATTGGTAGGCTGAAAGAAAAATGCTGCATTTTTTCCCGAGCTGAGCTGAATCGTCGTTTCGAGTTCTTGTAAATACATTCAACCAATCCTGCTTTCCCTAGTGCTAATTTCAATTCTCAGGTATAAACAGAACAGAGTGAAGCTAGCTGCCATGGATGAAGACTCTCATTTTCTGCCCAATCAGGTAATCTCAAACCAATTTTAATTTCACTTTGATTCCTGTTTTGCTATGTTTTAATTTCATAAAATAAACAAATATAATCTGTTATATATTTTTTTTTTGTGAAAAGGGAGGCTGTGTGTTGGTACTGGGGATGCATTAGGGTTTTCATATATATATATATATATATATATATATTTATATTTGTTCTTCCTAATTCTGTTTTTATGTGTTTTCTTGGCCGTTGCGGTATACTTTCTCTTGGCTGAAAATTATGAGCATCTTTCTGTAAAAGCCTATTTGCTGTGAATCAATTGTAGTAGTTCTTTTTCCCTATTGATTATCTTAGACTATTTAAACGCAGTGCTGTGAAACTTATTTCTGACATTGTTGTTGCTCTTTGTATATGGCTGTTGCTTTGTTTGTTAGAATGGTAAAAGGATTGATAATGGAGGAGGTGATAGGATAAGCGAGTTGCCTGATGAAATTCTGTTTGTGATACTATCTTTGCTGCCTGTGAGGAAAGCTGCATCCACTACTGTTCTTTCTTCTCGATGGTTAGACTTATGGAAACGGATTCCGAATCTAAAGTTCAATCTCGAATCCGATAGAATCAGTCAGCTGCCTGATCAAATCATCTCTCTCATACTATCTTTCCTACCATTGAAGAAAGCTGTATCCACCAGTGTTCTTTCCTCTCGTTGGTCTGATTCATGGAAACGTACACCTAATCTCGAATTCGATTATGATATGGTTCCTATCTCCAGTAGGACGGTACAGGAGGGTATGTACAAGTATATAGAAATAGTGAACTCGATTCTCTTATCACATAAAGCCCTTTCTTTGAAACAGTTTAGAATCCATTTTTTCTGTTTTAACAAATCACACAAGTGGGCAGTTACCAAATTGCTTGAAAAATGTATTGAATTCGTTTTCTTGAGAAAAGTCGAGAGTTTGGAATTGGACTGCTGGGTGGATCTGGTTAACATTGTCCTTGGAGAGTTGTTGAGAGAGATATATGGGAATCCTCGAACTCTCATCTTCTTTGAATCTCTCAAAAGCTTGGAACTACTATGTTTGGAAGTGAGTGGTGATGATATCGAGCTGTTCTTACGTAATTGTCAATTGTTGGAGGTATTGAAGATCCATGACTTAAGTTTGACCTCTGATATCAAGGTTTGTGGCCCGTCGTTGAAGCGGCTGGAGATATGCGACTGCAGTGGTGGAAAATCCATAAAAGTATCTGCTCCGAGTCTTAATTTTATCAAGTTTGATGATGATGGAGTAGGGAAGCTGTTGTTTGAGAACGTCCCTCGACTTGTCCACGCAACCTTTCATATAACAACATCCGAATTTATTATGCACCATTTTGCTTCTGCAGCATCATTCCACGTTTCCCAACTGCAGTATCTCAAAATTGGCATCTATCATCCCAAGGTTAGACCACTCGGTGCATCAAATGTAGCTGCAACTCTTTTTCAGTTTTTTCGTTCCTACTTATGTTTCTTTTATATACACATAGGCATTTTGGTCGAGTGCATTTCCTCAAATGCCTAACTTGAAGTTGTCCATTAACTGCTTCGAAGTGTATAATCACAGTCTGCTGCCAGTAACTCGTCTAATATGGGCATCTCCTCGTCTCGAAGAATTCACATTATTGGTCAGTGACTCGATCTCCATTCTATTCGTACTTGCTATGATATCTCTCTGTCTCTCTCTATATATATATAAACTAATGTTATCCTGTGATACAATGTTTTGTATAACAAAGTGCAGTAGGATGGGTATTTCTGTATAACAATTGTTCTTACATATGCAGTTTAGGGGCCCTGGTGAGGCTCCGACTGCGTATATGCAGGAGATAGCGAATGTTGGTAGATCTCCTCACCATCATCTCAAAGTGCTTCGTCTTACCCACGTGCATGGTGTGAGCAATCATGTGGCGGAATTAGTGACCTACATTTCGAACAACTGCATCGCGCTTCGTCGAATAGATATCATTGGTCCGGTTGTGTATGATGGTCCAGCTCCACAACTGCTTCAAAGCCTTCTACCTAACCATGTTCAACTCTCGATCAGACCTGTGTAATTAGTAGTAGTAATTAGTGTGCTGAATGCTGATTTTAATTTTGAAACATTCTAATATGCTTTATTCTGTATTGGATAGTCTCCAAGCACTGAAGAATCCCCATCTATCCAACTCCATTTCTTCTTTTCTTTTTCTTTTTTTATTTTTAATCATGTCTCCATTTTCATTGTTGATTGTCTGATCTCAATTTCTTGAAGCTATGAAAATCGATTTTTGGTGCTCTGTTGATTTAAACTTCTTAATATGATATAGCTGAGGGATTCATGGTGATCATATAATGTTTGTTTCGAATTTTAATGACTTTCTCAAATGGTAGACCTTTTAGGTATATTAAAAAAAAAAAGAAAAAAAAAAAGAGGGTTTTGCATGTCAACAAATTGGTTGCTGCACTTGAAAATACTGTATTAATGTTGAGTAAAAATTATGAAATTTAAAATCCTTCGACTTTTGTGAACATTTTGTCGACGACCAAATTTTGGTACCATGCAGATTAATTAATATTACCACAAGGGTTGTGTTCTCTATGGTGGAAAATTTTCATAGGAAAAGAGAGCAATCACCTTTTAAATTTCTCCTTATTTCCCATTTTTTCCCACTTTCTTCCCTTCATTTTCACTCCAATGGAAGGAAAGTATTATCCTACCAACATGGAGTAAAATATTATTCCATCAATATAGAGTTAAATTCTTCATCATAGACAAGGAGGTGGGAAAATGTGGGAAATAAATTTTTTAAATCTAATTGGATTTCATCCCTAAATTTTTCTAATTGGATTTTCTTGGTGTTATGAATTATTTTATCTCCATATTGAGATTTATATAGTATTATATATTTCATTCATCATGCATTAATATATTTAATTGACTATAATAGTTATTTAGTGCTCGTTTGGTTCAAGTTGGGTAACAAAAAAAGAATGAAATCAAGTCAAGTACATGAATAGTAATAGTAATGGTTACTTTTATTGAATGTTTGGTTCAATAGTAGAAAATGAGTCACTTGTAAGGGATTCTCTTTCTCCTTAATTCTCTTTCTCCTTGTTTCCCCTTCTTCTTGAGGGGTAACAATGTAATGAATTAGGTTACCCTAAGTATCAAACTAACTTTGCATCAAGTGTTTCCAAAGAACATAATTAGGAGAGATGAATACCTAAATACGAAAAACAGTGAGGAAATATAGTAATCATATAGCATCGTCTACTTACACGAGGAGACATAAACATAAAGGATAAAGGAAAGAGTAATTACAAGAAGAAAAGAAAAGAAATAACCTAAACTCCCCTGCAGCTTCACCTAGCTAGTGTTGGTGGTCGCATCCATTCAAGATTCTTTTCGGTGAGACTAAACTTTCAACATAGAGACGAGCTATGATGAAGTCGGCATGATTCCAGTAAGTGAAGAAAGCATTGCCTTCGGGAGTGGAATCCGCCAAATATTTTCCATGACATACAAAAATCTCTCCATTCGGACCTTCTCCGAATATAGGGAGGCAAGCAAAAGTAAAAGGCCTAGAAAGAGCAGTATGAGGGAACATTCGGAGTTTGAACCAAGAATCCTTCACTCCATACTCCTTCATAACCCAAACTTCTAAGCTTTCCTCCCAATCAATTAAGATGCTAAGGTTTCTGCCAATCTCTCCCAACACTGGGAAGGAAAACGATACCATTAATGCAGCATGATCCGAAGGTAGCTCAATCCTTCCAAACTCTTCCCTCTCCATATCAAAGCATTCAACTTCGATTAGAGAATGACGAACAACCCAGTGGAGATTGCCACGTAGGAACACTCCACGATGTACAAACACAGAAAGAGAGCCGCAGGGTATTGTTCTCCATGATTTTGTGTTGGAACTATAAACTCTTCCTGATTTCTCATTACTTTTACGTTCAGTGTTACGATAGACGATCTTGGGCCGGTGGAATCGGGTAATCAAGCAGTGGCCCAAAAGATTGTTAATGAAGAGCCCAAGTTAGAGCTTATGAAGCAACGGCCCATTTGAAAGAAGAAACTACTAGATAGGTTAAGGGTTTTTGTGGTCCCTTCTAGCTATTAAAAAATGGCAGTAGAGTGAGAGAGAAAGTTATATAACAGAGAGTACTGTAATCAAAAAGCAGAACATGAATGAATTATTTTGTTTTCCTTCTTCTTCTTCTTCTTGTTAATCTCTTCTCTCTGGAGTTTGGCTCACTCGAAGCAGCCCTTTATCCTCACAAATCGTAACATTCAGACAAAACAGCAAACACCTTGTATGCACCACTCGACTCATCCCAACCAAACCCACATTTTACAATATAATAGCCTCCGCTGTCTGGTAATTCGATGCGGATTCTAATGGCTGGGTTCCACAACCAGAATCTCCGATCTCCATATCCATGGTCATAACAACATACCACGCCATTGCAGCAACCCACGAGAAATCCTGCCCTTGCCTCCTTCGTTCTTGGATCTAATCCTTCTTTCAAATTCAACAACGACTGCAAAGAGCACTCTTTCATAGAGTATAAGTCGGAGAAGATGACTCTAGGGTATTTGGCTGAATTCCGGTAATGGATTTTGATGAATCGGTCATCGCTTTCGATAAGAGACTGCCATGATTTCGAAACGCACTTGAATCTAGAGAGCGATTTCACCGGCAGCCTCGGTAGTATTTCATCCATAACAATTTCTTCAGGAATCTGAAAGAGGCGAGGAGGAGGATTTGGTCATACATCTTCCAACTTTTTTCTTTTTCGAGTATATCTTTATATATAGTATACCACAATGAAGTTGGGCCGTTCAACATTAATTTTACTTGCGTTCAATTATGTAGGGCACATATCAATTTTGAACTCAAATTATAAACAAAGTTTAGTTATTACTAAAAATGAGCCCAATATAAAAAAAAATATTAAAAATTGAGTCCAATAAGACTTTATTCGTTTAATACAAAATACTAGTTACTTACTCATAGTGCTTAATAATACATTTATGCTTATTGCCTATTTTGCCTTAGTTGCTTATTGGTCATGACTTGGGATCCTCTGTCCCCAACTCGGTGTCCCGTATCGTGAATTATATTAGTTTTGTATTTTTTTTCAATAAATTTATTTTGTAATGATTTAGTTTTATTTTATGATTATTTTTAAGGGTTTACCCATCCAATTAGGGTTTATAATTATTTTTTAGCATTTAATTTCACTTTTATTAGTTATGTTAAATTCAAAATTAGGGTATAATTTTTTTTAAAAATTGATTTTTACTTATAAATGTCTATGTTATATTATTTTTTATTTAAGAAAAATACAATATAAAACTAATAAAAATTGAATTTTAGGACAGAGGATACCATCTGATTTGTAATATGCATTAATCACATAAAGGATTGTTAGTCTTTGCACTATAAATTCACTACAACAAAAAATGAGTTTAACAACGGTTTTTACCCGTTGTTATTTTGATTTTTCCGCTATTGTTGTAGCCACTGTTGTCGTAAGTAGGCGCTCATAGACAACGGTATCACACCGTTGTTGTATTTCTATTCAACAACGGTGTTCGCTCATAGACAACGGTGCAAAACCGTTGTCGTATAGGAAAAAAATAAAATTAATATTAAAATTAGATAAAGATAAAATTAATATTAAATTAGATAAAAAAATAAAATTAATATTAAAATTAGACAAGCGAATAAAAAATATTGGATTACTAATTTAATAATAATTCCATTATAATATAAAGTATCATTCCAAAAGTTTCTCCCATCATTCTAACTACGTACATTATTAAAGTTCATACCATCATATTCTAGCTACACAACCTCAAGAAAAATATCTGATTTGGCATCGATTTATGCCGGAGTTTAGACTCAAACTCGCGCGAACCAGCTGCAAGCAGATTTGCCACTCTGACTTCAACAGCCCATAACTTCTTCCGAACTCTGATTAACAATCGAAAGATACCGTTGGAAAGCTAATGAGAAGAGGTTTCTAATGGTCACAACATTCCCATGAAACCATTCGGCATCCAAATCTGTTTTTGAGGTTTTTTTTTTTTTTTACTACACCTGGAAAATAATTGCTATCAGGTTTTACCTTGGACAAATAGTTCAGATTTAGAAAAGACAATCAACAACACTTAAATGCATCTAATGAAGACACCCAAACCTGAAGAGCACAATATGTTAAAATATATGCAATAAAGGGAAAAGAACTCCACGCCAGCTCCACCAAAATCATTCAACCAAGCAACAACACAAACAAAAGGGAAAAGGAAATAATTTAGATTAAATATAGCAAGTATCCAAAATTTGGCTAAGAAATCATATATAGTTAAACTTATTATCAAAAACTGAAATCCCCAATAAAAATTAATCTGCAGAAACTGAATACAGGAAAGAAAAACTTCATAAACCCTAAAATTTTCAGACATTGTCAGTAATCCAAGGGCGAAATTAAGAAAGAAAGCGAAAAACACACCTCGATCGAGTGGCGAGGGCTATAATGGAGCTCAGTGAATCAACAACACTATCTTTCCTCCGCCCGCTGCTCACATCAAGGCTACGACACAACCAGATTAATTTTCTTAAAACAATTATACATCTGAAATTCTTCGCCCCTTTTCACGATACCTTTGTTGCAACTAGGGCTTTGCGCTGGGCTTTTGAGACCTCCTTAGAAGACGACGAGTCGCCTGAGTTGCTAGCAAGAGAGACAAGTCGCCGAGAAGAGAATTAGAATTGGAATTTAAGATTCAAAATTTAGGGGTTTGGCTTGTGTTTTCGTACGCGTGTGTGAGTTCATTTTTTGTTTTTTATCTTTTCACTTTTTAGTTTTTCAGTAATAAAATGTAATAATATATATATATATATAAAAAATTGATAGACAACACTATAACAACAATGGTAAGTACAACCGTTGTCTATGAGCGTGATTTTAATTTACAACAACAGTCATGTGACAACGGTATCTCTATACCGTTGTCTATGAGCGCACTTTCTTCTCTAAAAGACAACGGTTGGTAAATCAACAACGATTTTTTAGATAATGACAACGGTTTTCCACAAAAACCGTTGTTGTTTCAGTGTTGTTGTATCCATTTTTTCTTGTAAAAGTACTACCTATTCTCTCACTATGTTTGTGATCAGAAAAAACATCAAACACCCATGTATGCACCAGTCCCACTCATCCCAACCAAATACATTTTATTTATTTATTTATTTGTAGAATAACTTTTAATTTATTTTTTTTTTAATTGCAGTTCAATCTGGATCTGAGTTGGGCTTACTTGTCCTTCTCACCAAGACGTTGTGGAAGGAGAGGCAATCGGATTATATGAAGCTCTTTCTTGGATTAAGCAGTTGGGTTTTTAGATGGTGGAAATTGTTTCGGACAGCAAAATGGTGGTAGACGCTCTCATGATGCAAATAGTTCCAAATTTGGCGCTATAATAGATAGATGTCGTCATCTATTTCAGTCATGTTCTAGTTTCCTTATAGCCATAGCCCCACAATCTGTAAACGCCCCTTTTTTTTGAGAATCTGCTCCTATTTCCTTCATTGTCAAAGCCCCCAGCGACGGAAACTCATGTTGCGTGGCGGCGGTAGGGTTGTTCATCACTAGTCCGTCGTCCGCCGCTAGGCACCCTCAATCGGAATCCGGCCAACTTTTTCAGTTTGAACAACTTTGACTGGTACGCCTCTAAAAAATTCGCAGCTTCCTGCGCGGAGAGCCGATGTCCGGAGCCATCGTGGGCGACGAGTTCTGCAGCGAGGAGAGCTCCGATTCCACAATATCGAAGAAATAAAGATAACAACAACAATGTCGAAGAAATTAGCAATCTTGGCATTGGAATCTCCGGATTTCTCATGGATCTTGTCCTAGCTCGAGATGGACCATGGCGGCGCGGGTGACAATGCCGGTTGTTTCGCTGCCGTCGATTCTTAGTACACGTGTCGTCTTGGCCTCGCAATGGTTCAGCCATTTATGCTTCAATGGAGAAAATCTCCATTTTTGAGGAAATCTGCAGCGGTGCCTCCGATCAGAGGAAGAAAGTTGTGACAACAATAATAAATGGTGAATATTTTCCTCAGTCCGCGACCGGTGCGGAGTAGACGTTGTATCAAGTGTAGTTCATCGTTCTTTTAATTTGGAGCAATGAATGAAGAGAGTATATTGGAATTTTGAGGATAAATTAGTAATTAATTAGTACTTTTTATTATTAATTAAAAATAGGGGCTATGAGGAGAGAAAACGTGGCTATGTTTATAATCCCCTTTAGATATTACTAAAAAATGAGTCCAATAATAAAAAATATGAGTTCAATTACTCGGGTTGTCGGGCTATTCGATTTGGCTCATTCAGATTGAAAAAGAAAAGGATTAAAAACAATCGAGAAAAATAACCCGTTAATAGGCTCGGGTTACTCGAGTCAACCCACGTGTTTCGAGCTAAATTGACATCCCTACCAATAAAACACTTAATTCGGTAAATACAAAGAATTCTTTTAGTTGTCGATGTATTAATATGCTTATTGTTGATATATTCAGTGCTTACTGATGCATTTAATGCTTATTGCTTATAATCAAATGTGTTTTTGTTGCTGATTAAAGTGAGGAAACCTAATAATCCTATAGCATGCATGATGCATCTATATATATACCTACACTAAAAGACATAAATATGCACACGGTGGGCATTAGAGCATTCCTTTATATATTGATGCCAAGGCCATCCTCGATTTCTTCATATTACGATGTCTATCCTTCCAAACTCTTCCCTCTCCAAATTGAAGGGTGCGTGGCTGGCTCAAGGAGCGAGTCCAACCGAACATATATTACGAGTATATTGAAGCATAAAACGAACATATCAACCAAGCAGTTGTTCTCATTAACTGATATGATAATGGATCACAACCAACTTGATAACGAAACACAGTTAAATAGAAAGATGATGCTTTCCTTTCAAAGTAGGTTAAGGTGTGAATCATTATGGTTGAGGAGAAATGGTATGATACTCCTCCATTCATGGGCACCTTTGTCTTTCTATGACATTACTTTGTTCGATTTTTTTCAATTGTTTTACATTCTAGTACCTTAATAATTAATATAGAAATCATAAAATCTAAAAATTAAAGCTCGGTTTATTATTTTTTATTTTTAACTTCAAAAAATGAGTAATAAAACAATTTGAGCTTGGTTTTTTTTTTTTTTTGGATTTTATGATTTCTACAATAATTTCTAAGATACTAGAATATAAAAAAATTGAAAAAATCGAACAAAGTAATATCAAAGTGATAAAGCGACCAAGGTGCTCACGAAAGTGCCACGAATAGGGGAGTAGCATATCATTTCTCTAGTGTTGAGTATATGAGTATTATTTATACTGGAAAAAGAAAAGAATCACAACTCACTTTGCAACAAGTGTTTCCAAAGAACATAATTTAGGAGAGAGATGGATATATACCTAAATACGAAAAACAGTGAAGAAATATAGTAATCATATAGCATCATCTACTTACACCCGGAGACATAAACGTAATAAAGGATAAAGGAAAGAGTGATTGGATAAAGAAAAGAAAAGAAAGAACCTAAACTCCCTAGTAGTGTTGGTGGTGGCATCCATTGAAGATTCTTTCCAGTGGGACTAAACTTTCAACGTAGAGACGAGCTGCGATGAAGTCGGCATTACTGGTGGCTGTAGAGATCTTCTTTGGGAGGCCGGCATTTGATCTGTCGTATAGAAAAATAGGTTAATAATGGTTAACATAATTGTACACGTTTCAAATGTCCCATTCGTTGTTCATTGTAATAAAAAAAAATAGGTCATTAAAAGTGATTATATTTTCCGAGTCGATATATACTCATTTGAATTGTTATAATGCATTTCTACTTAAGTTCGCCTTTTGTCCATACTAAAATTGGAGAAAATTCATTTAAGAGTGTGCTTATTTTGTCTGAGATTCGTATAGAATAGTAAGTTAATGAGGGGTTAGTATTTTAATTTTCGATTTAGCATCTTTTTTTTCTCGGATTTTTTTTTATTTTAATTTATCCCCTCTCATGATTTCAGTATAATTAAACTGAATCTAAACTAACTTTGCAGCTGAGTGTTTTCTACAAAGTTTAGGAGAGAAAGATAAGAACCTATAACAATGAGGAAACCTAGCAATCCTATAGGGTGACCTGCCTAAATACAGTATATGAAAGAAATAAAGAGTAATGTAATTAATTAGAAAAAAAAAAAAGAATACAAATAACCTAAACTCCCCTTCTTCTTCACCTAGTGCTGGTGGCAGCCATTCAAGATATTTTCCGATGAGACTAAACTTTCAACGCTGAGACGAGCCAAGATGAAGCAGACATCATTGGTTGATGTTGAGAAAACATCGCCATTGGGAGAGTAAACCATCAAATTTTCTGTGACTCGCGAAAATCTCTCCATTTGGACCCTCTCTGAATAGAGGGAAGCAAGCAAAAATCAAAGGCTTAGAAAGAACAGTATGAGGGAAAGTGAGGAGTTTGAACCTCCGATCTCTGTAGAGGGACTTCTCTCTACTCCATGCGTTTGTTGATTGTCTTATACTATATTATCGGGTTTGGAAAAAAAAAATGAGGAAAACTAATAGTCATATAGCATGTATGATGCATCTATCTATACTTATGCTAGGAGACATAAATCTATACCCTATTATAAAAGTGTCTTGTTTTATAAAATTTGATTTGCCTATTTTGTCCCTGTTATATAATTAAATTTGAGGTCAATAATTTATCATATTATTATACACAGTTTATAATTAGATATATAGTTGCAAGTATTTACGAGTATAAAATATAAAGTGGACTTTTACATAATCTTATTCAACAATTCTACTTTAATCATAATTCTAATTTAGTAATTAAAGTTCTTTTAAATTTCAAAAACAAATTATAATAAAATATATGAACACTAAAACTATCTTAATATAACATTAATACAAAATTTGATTTGCCTATTTTGTCCCTATTATATAATTAAATTTGAGGTCAATAATTTATCATATTATTATACACGGTTTATAATTAGATATATAGTTGCAAGTATTTATAAAATATAAAGTGGACTTTTACATAATCTTATTCAACAATTCTACTTTAATCATAATTCTAATTTAGTAATTAAAGTTCTTTTAAATTTCAAAAATAAATTTTAATAAAATATATGAACACTAAAACTATCTTAATATAACATTAATACATATTTTTATATTAATATGTTAACACGAATTTGTTATGCTGAGCGCCTTTAATTAGCAACAACCGTGAGCGATTGATGCCACGTAATAAATTTACCAATTTTTCCCATCTATTCCTGTCCATTCATATACTGTAATATATATGGATATTTAGTGATACACGGCTCCTTCGATTAATATATATAAATATATTATTTTATATTTGTTATTTCCAATTAGACTTAAATAATCTTCAATTAGACATTATTATTTTTAATTAGGATTTAATAATTTTTTATTAGAATTTATTATTTTTCAATTAGGGTTTAATAATTATCAATTAGGGTTAATTATTTCTCAATTAGGGTTTAATAATTCCCAATTAGGGTTTATTATTTTTAGTTAGGGTTTTATAATCTTCAAATAGATATTATTTTTCATAAATTAAATTATTAAAATATGAAACAAGAAACATTTGCATATGAGTTTGAGGCACAGTACAAAATAGTATTAATATTAATTTCTTGAAAAGAACCATTGGGTTTAGCCCAATGGCCACGGGACTTGCCTGCAAAGCAGAAGGTCCCGGGTTCGATCCCTGGAGGGAATGAATTGTAGGAGAAGTAATTCTGGGAGTTTAGGAGATGTACTAACTACTAACCGCTAACTACTAACTTTGTCCGATCAAAAAAAAAAAAAATCTTGAAAAGGAAAAAAGAATGACACAAATGGATGAAAAAGGAAAAGGAAATGTAATAGGTGATGTCGCCCAAGTCTCGCTCATAAGTTGTAGACCAGCATATCAATACTCTATGTTAACATTGATATATTTATGTCCGAAATGTGAAACCCAAAATAAGAATATAAACCCAAATATACTATGAGCCGCAAATTAAACACATAAGGCCTTTTCTTTTCTTTTTTTCTCTATTTTAATTTTGATTTGATTATAGGTATAAATTAGGGGTTGAATTATTGCCAATAGACTAACCCCTTTCGATGTAATAGTTCAAAATCCATTTTTTTAGTTTTGGTATTTCTGAAAGAAATCATTTATCAATATATTTTGAAATAAGGAAAATGGGTGTAATTTTATTAATTAGATTGAAGAATTGTTTTTTCAAAAAAATATTTTAAAACCCAACATTAAGACGCGTGAAAATGCGTGTAAAAAAAAAAACGTGACTAAAGATCGTGGACGCCTAGATGGAGAGTAGTTTTTACACAAATGCTCCACTACCCATTAATGTATCAACTATTGATGTAGTAATGTCACGTCAATAATTTTTTTCATTTAGGGTTTAGTTTTTTTATTAAGATTTAATTTTTTCTTTTACGGCATTACAAATGTTATTTGTATACTCAAAATATCATTTACGTCAGACATAAAATTTAATATAATATGTTTATTCAATTGTGATGTTGGTATATATTTTTATAGATCAAAAATATTATCCTAATAAAAAAAAATGGAATATTATCTATCCGTTAACATCAAATAATTCCACTCCATCTATATATACAACTTTGCAATAAAATTATAGAGAACGAACTATTATTCATAATCTTGAAGTTTACACATATTGCATTATTTTTTTCTCAAGGAAAAAATATATCTACTTACAATAGAGGTTTGAGCACCCCATGCTTCGACCGTGATACATTTCATAACTCCAAGAAGATTCGTGACATGATGATCGAGAGAATGTAAATATTACACTCATCGGATATCAAAAGACAGATAAGATGCAAGAAATGAATCTGTGACTAAATCGATTGAAGATTGAAATCAAAATTTGAAATAACAAGAGGAAAAGCCAATTGTAAAGCCTACTCGAGCAAGAAAGAAAAAACCAACGGTAAAGTTGCCGGATGCTGCTTCAATTCAAGACTCAAAGGATGAAGATAAAAAAATGATTGAAAGCCAAGACATACAAGAAAGAAAAAGACAACCATAGAATTCCAGTCTGCTGAAGCTGAAGTGCAAGATAAGAAGAAAAAAAATCACAAGAAAGAACAACAAGGACTACATTCAAATTCCAAGTGATGTTGATGATGATGATCGGCCGTTGACCAAGTTTATCTCTGCAAGTAAAACAAAGATGAAACGTTCTGCAGAGAAGAAGATCAAACAAAAAAAGTAATGTGAAATGAAATCTGCATAGTTAACATATTGTCTTTTAATTTTAGCATATGTTTAGAACATGCAAAAGATTATTTATTCTTTGTTATTATTGAACTTTTATGTCATTTATTCATAAATATCTTCCTTTATAATTTTGCTTCTATTTCATTTCCTCAAACAGTTAGTGTATCTCAGAGCCTTACGCTTTTATGTTAAACTGTCATGATCAATTGTAAAATAAAATTCCCTTTAGAAAAAAATAAAAATTATGAAGTAAAATTTGATACAATATTTGTTATTATCATTATACATTTTTTTTAATTTTATTATTAAATTAAGAGAAGTACCCATGTTTCCTCATTGGTCATAAACGATCATATCCTCATAACAAGAGGCCACCAAAAATAAGATTGTAAAAAGCATAAATGGCTTTGTTTCTTTACTTTTTAATTTTTGAAACAATTAGACATCCAAATATAAACATAACCATCGATTTTTTTTTGATTTTTTTATTTTAAATATCAATATGAAAAATAAATTTAATATTTTCTTATTGTACTAGAAAGTAATCAACGTGCAACGCACGTTATCCCGGCTAGTTCATTAAAACGAGAGGACAATAACCAGTGTTGTTAAACAATATTTTGTTCATTAATATATTAATAGAATATTTTACTTATATTCACCAGTGTGCAGCGGCGATTCGATGACAATTTCGGAATAAGAAAAACAAAGGCGAATAGGATCCATCCTCTGAAACAAACTAAAATTGCCTAAAGCTGACTATTTTCATTTTTTGACGTTTCTTACATTTTTGCTGCATGATTCTTGGCATCTCAAGGATGAGATTTTGTTTCTAATCAAGTTTGAAAAACTTGTAACTTCACTTCAGAGGACTTGTTCTCGATGGTATAAAATTCAGCTGGGGTAAGTGAAAACAAATCCTCCTCCAATGGCTTTATTGATATTTTGGTCCAAAATTTGAACTGACGTAACTGTAGAGTATCCAACTTTCTTATGTTTTTAATGGATTGTTTTATTTTATTCTCTCAACTTGTATTGTTGCTTTTGGTTCGTATTGTGTTGATAATGATAGGGAGTCAAAGTATTGCTTGTTCATATCTTCTATGTCCTTATTGAGATAAGTTGCTTCAATTATTTGTTTTTTGATGAGGAAAATTTATATTATGAGCCTCAACACTATTTTATAATTGATCCTTGATTGATTGAATTTCTGCAGTTTTGCAATAAAGCAAATTTAGAGAAAAAAAAAAATAGGTATTAAAAAATGATAAATAGCCTCTAATTTCAAGGCTTTTAGTTGAGCCACAGCTTCTTTTTTTTAATTTTTTTTTTAATAAAATTATACAGTTATAAAATAAATATGTTCAACGTGCAACACACGTTACACATGCTAGTTAAGAAAATGAGTCCAATAAGACTTAATTCGGTTAATACAAAATATTTACTTACTTATCATGTATTAATATGCTTATTGCTAATATATTTAGTGCTTGCTAATAGAAAGCAATCGGTACGAATTGAAACATATTCGTACCAACGACCATATACTAATTTTGTATAATTCATTTTATATCATAGTTAAGCGGTACAAATTGATTCATAATCATACCAATAACCATATACTTACTTAGTTACTTATATAATTATAAAATTTTTACGTATTTTTTTTA
Organism: Mentha longifolia; assembly: GCA_001642375.2. Taxonomy (NCBI): domain Eukaryota; kingdom Viridiplantae; phylum Streptophyta; class Magnoliopsida; order Lamiales; family Lamiaceae; genus Mentha; species Mentha longifolia. The sequence goes on along the minus strand of CM038118.1, from coordinate 32,695,892 downwards.
TACGAATTTCACATTTTGTACCTCTTCGAAAGCACTAAGAGAAAATATTTTCAAACAAACACACCTTTCATATAACACCAATGATAACAAAAAAATATGGTATGAATTTTACAATCACGCAATGTTACGAATGTTACAAAATGATAAATTAGTACCTCCTCACGTACTATTAAAAAAACAAAAAAAAAAAAACACAAACAATAAAAAAATAGACAATATTGGTAAATCTTTATATGCCTTAAAAAACGCTTATGCTAAAAGAGAAGAAAAAAAAAATCGAGCCTTGATCATCCGCGACCAAAAAATATTATCTTCAGACGACTATCGAGCCCTTATTATCCGCAGAGCCATGATCGAGAACGAAGTTCAACATCTCCCACCCCCGTATATTATTATGAAGAAATTCCATATGTTTGCCTTTGATCTTGTCACGAAGTTCATCTACACCGACAGCTTGATGAAGAAGAAACAGGCAATTTACGTTTACCTGTTGATGCATAGAGTATGCCCAAATCCCAAACCCAAAAGCCATTAGAGCAGCCCCAATGTCGATCCCATATTGTGGGATCTCTCCCACTTTCCGGTGGGAGAGATCCCACACCCAAAAACGGCCCTACTGCACGGGATCTCTCCCGGGATCACTCTGATTTTTTTATATTTTTTATTCTTTGTTTTTTTACTTTTAAATATTTTTGAAACTTAAATTTATATTTCAATTTTGGTTTCATTTTTTATTTCGATTCAACTCTAAACTAAAATATTTGAAATTAATTTATTTATTGAATTCAAATACTAGACATTACATAAAATTTAAAAAACATCTAAATGAATAAAAAAATATAAATTCAAATCAAGCTCTTCAATTCCGCCAAGAGCTCAAGATGTTCATCCAATTGCTCTGGCGTCATTATGCTCGTATCTGTCGCCATCCATCGACTTCTGATAATTCCTTATCGCTTTTGAACGTATCAACTTAGCTTTAGCCTTTGCCCACTTGATGAATTGTTGATCGGCCGGTCATCCTCGGATCGACTTGAGTTGGACGACCCATCAAGGCCCTTTTGTCGCTTATCAGAGCTACTCGTGTCATCCTTCGAGCAGACACCTTGAAATTTAGGAAGCTCGTGCAAGATCTTCCAAGCATCCTTTAGAACGAAGTATTGCTTGTTGTTCTTGTCGTAGAACAACTTATTTGCAGTGTCGTATATGTCCTCGCCGGACGACCCACTTGGCCATTCCCTCTTCACTTGAAGGTAGTAGCCGTTGAATTGTGCAACTTTTGCTTGCGCTTTTTTGAAATGCAATTTGAGTTGAACGTGGTCCCGATCGATCGCGCCACTCGGCTTCTTTTGATTGTAAAGTTGCTCGATTTGCCGCCAAAATTGGTACACCATTTGGTCTCTTCCCTTCCTCGGGTCTTGAGACACGGCCGACCAACACCACGCGAGAACCGCCGTTTCGTCAGGAGAGTACGAGGTAGGTGGCCTATATGTCAGAGTGTTGTCGGTGTCATCTTTGTTGGCCTTCCCCTTCGGCTTTGCCTTAGCTTTCTGTTTCACTTTCGCCTTCCCCTTTTATTTTTATGGTGATGGGGCGGGAACATTGGAGACTCTCTCGAAGGAGGCGGTGGACTCCAAGCCTTGCGTTGCAAAGCGATCTTTGCCGGAATTGGTGGGAGGGGTTCCGAATCTACTAAAACCTTAACTATCCGGTGTAGAGTATGTATGGCCGATACCCTTCGCCGGAATATCCCATGAATGGTGTCGGGGAATTGGCAAATGCACCAAAACCGAGCCCCGGAGATGGACTCGGAGGATCCTCTGGATTTGTTGAAGTTGGCGGCGGGCCGTAGTTGGCGGCGTAATTTCCTAACCACGCGTTAAATTCGTTCTCCATGAGATCCGCCATTTTTTTCTTGCTTGAATTTGATGTAGAATTTATAAAATTTGCTTGAGAAATATGAGGAAGAAAGGGAATACAGATGTGAAAAAGAAGAATTGGGAAATGAATTTATAGGAGGGGATTTGGAAGTAGCCGTTGCTACTCCAACGGCTCTCAACAATTAATTTTATTTTTTTATTTTTTTTCGCTGAAAATCAATTTTTTAAAAAATAAAATAAGGGGCTGACGTCATTAGCCATGGGATCGCTCCCCGAGCGCTAGAGCGCACCCCTCCATGCAATCCACCGGCTCCCAACGCGCGCCTGGGATCGGTCCCGGGATCGCTCACGCCGGAGGGCGGACTGATCCCGGCGCGTTGGGAGAGCTCTTATGTCAAACACATAAGCTCGGATATTATGGCTAGGCATATGCTGTAATATACCAAACGCATATAAGAGTGTAAGATTAAGTATGATTAGACCGCTACAAACAATGTCTCAACAGAACAACTCTCCTCGGGTACTTATCCATGTTAATTTGATTTGAAAAAGACAAAAATTAAAGAAAAGGAAAAGGATTGGATTGGATTTCAAACTCTTCGATGGAAAAAGAAGAAGGGCGTAAATGTTAATATATAGGCTAGGTTGATGAGTTTAATTCCCAATCCTTCTAGAAATAGGACTTATTTAAAACTCTGATTTATATAGTTACATCAATTATTCTTTATATATATACACGAACCTTAAAGAAAGACGTCATGTTCATCTAAATCTGAAAAAAAAAAAAAAAAACATTGATTTTCATTTGATTTCCCTATATATATCGATCGATCACAACAAATGCTTTCTAAACTCTTTCAAGAATGAGAAAAATGTAGGAGATCTTAGCTCGTTTTGATGATTTCTGACTAAAATATATATAGCGAAAAATTCAGCTCATGTAAGCTTCTAGACATTCCCATCGGATTTCACTAGTGCATCTTCTTCTTATTCGTCATTGTTGCCAAACGAAGACGGATTAGAGACACGTTCTTTGTTGCCAGACGAAGACGAAGATGAGGCGTGACCGTACCAGATCATGCTGACTACTTCAACTACCATTCCAACAATCACATGCAGGTTTAACCCCTCTTTCCCAAAGAAAATGAACCTTAATGTTAGGACAATGATCGTTTTCATGAGTCCTAATACTTGGAACGAGACTGCTGTGAATCTGCCGGTGCAAATTAACTGACTTAGATTTGTTCCTATAGCAATGGCACACGATATTCCAACGAACATTTGCAAACAAGAGAGAGAGAGAGAGAGAGAGAATTAGGCTATAAAAAACAAAAAATCCAACGCAATCAACTACATCAGTAAAAAAAAAATCGAATAAGAAGGATAATGTCTTTGCAAAACAAAACACAAGAAGCTATTGTCAAAAAACAAGAAGTTAGATCAAAATGCAAATTAAACTGTTTGAAGCATAATTAAACTGCCATGTTAATCAAACAGTTGTAGCTGAGTGTTTTCTACAAAGTTTAGGAGATAAAGAATAATATAATTAATTAGGAAAAAAGAAAAGTAAACAAATAACCTAAACTAATCGATCCCCTTCTTCTTCTTCACCAACCTAAATACAGTATATAAAAGAAGAAAGAATGATATAATTAATTAGGAAAAAAGAAAAGAAAATAAATAACCCAAAATAATCGATCCCCTTCTTCTTCTTCACCAAGAGGTGTTGGTAAGATTCTTTTCGGTGAGACTAAACTTTCAAAGTATAGATAAGCTATGTCGAAGTCGACATGATTCCCGGCCATAGAGAAAGCATTGTCTTTTGGAGAGTAAAGCCACAAAGTTTCTTCATAAATTACGAAAATATCTCCATTCGAACCTTCTCCAAATAGAGGGGTAATCAGTTCATATATTTCCAAAATAAACTCAAAACCAGTGGGTATAATGAAGAGTATGAACTAAGAATCCTTCATCACCCAAACTTCTAAGCTTTTCGTCAAATCAAATAAGATGCTGAGGCTTCCGCCAATCTCTGCCAGAAAAAACCATGGGTCGGCATGTGGACCCTTTGGAGCATAAGAAGGTAGCTCAATCCTTCCAAACTCTCCCCTCTCCAAAATTGAAGCATTCGATTTGAGAATAACCCCAATCAACCCGGTGGAGATTCCCATGTAGAAACAACCCACTTGGACTAATCAGAGAAAGAGAGCCGGAGGGTATTGTTCTCCATAATTTTGTGTTGGAACTAAAAATTCTTCCTATTATTAGCTCTGTACTTTTTTGATCAGACAAAACAGCAAATACCTTGTATGCACCGGTCGACTCATCCCAACCAAACCCACATTTTGCAATATCACGGCCTCCGCTGTCGGGTAATTCTATAGAGACTCTAATGGCTGGGTTCCACAACCAGAATCTCCAATATCCATACTCATTATTAACAAATTTAGGTATTACTAAAAATGAGTCCAATATAAAATAAAAAAAAATGAAAAAATGAGTACAATAAAACTTTATTCGTTTAATACAAAATATTTTCTTACTTTTCGATACATTAATATGCTTATCACTCCGTTCTATTAGTTCATTAGCTCTATGTAGGTCACGATTTCACAAAACATATATTGAAAATAATCTACAAGAGATATATAATACAAAAAATTCTAATTCTACAAGGAAAGAGTCATTATCTTTTACAAGGAAGGAGTTTGTTTCCTAGAAGCAGTCTTGACCTAGCTACTTTACTAATCTTGGGGAATAAAGTTTCGTGGTCTATATGTATGTGAACAAAGGTGATTGATTTTAGGGAAAGTTTCTACTAAATAGCTTTAAAGATGTTTTTAAGAAAATTGTGGTTAGATAAAATTGTTGGAATAAGTGATAAAGTAGGTGGCTCAAACTGATAATATTGTAAATATTGTTTAATTTGAAGGTTATAAATGTAAATGAGGTAAGAGAATCTTTCCAGTTTTGGCCTTTTACTTCAATTTGAGGACGTCATGATAAGAAAATTCTAACACTAATACGACAGACAGAGAGAGTAATAATTTACTTAATCATGATTCAATGTGTATGAAAGCGGGTTTAACTTGTCCTTCTTTTCCTTCTGGAACAAAGTTATAGACTTATAGGGCACATATCAATTTGAACTCAAATTACTAACAAAGCTTCAGTTCCAAAACACATTTTTTAGGTATTATTAAAAATGAGTGCAATAAACTTAATTAGGTATTTAAATTTAGAAGTAATCACGAAATGTGATTTTCTGATTAATTGAAATAACTTTGTTTATTTAAATGTACATAGTGAAAATTTTCATGCGTGAAGTTCACAAATTACTTGGCATCCTTTCTCTCGCTTTGCCAAAATAGTCAATCGACTTATATACTTCCTCCATTTCGTCGAAACAGCCTCCTTTTATTATTTTATACCTCATATATGAATATAAAAAAAGAACTCTTTCAGCGAAATGGAGGGAATATTATATTATTTGAACTTTCATTAATGTAGAATAAGTGTATATTCGCGTTACTAAATAATGATAAACTATTTTCAAATTTTATAAATAAGGTATATTAACTTATTTACTACTAGCTATGTTGTATCTAAGAACTCAACCCAACACAATCAACTAAATTATTAAAAAGAAAATCGAATGGGGAGGATAATTTCTTAGTGAAACAAAACACAACAAGCTATAGTCAAAAAACAAGGATTAGATTATAATGCAAATTTATATGTTTGAAACATACTCAAATTGCGGCCGAGTGACATGAATATATAAACAAAAGAGTAATATAATTAGGGAGAACAAAAAATAAGAGAGAAAGAAAACAAATAACCTAAGCATCCAAGATTCTTTTCGGTGAGACGAAACTCTCAACATAGAAGCAAGCTGTGTGGAAGTCGATATTATTGGTGGCTAAAGATAAAACACCTTCTTTTGGAGAGTAAACCAGCAGATCTTCTGCATAACATACACAAATCTCTCCATTCGGACCCTCTCCGAATAAAGGGAAGAAAGCGAAAATCCTAGTATCACAAAGAGTATCTGGGAAAGGGAAAGGGAAAGAGAGGAGTTTGAACCAAGAATCCTCTACTCCATACTCCTTCATTACCCAAACTTCTAAGCTTTTGTTGGGACCAATTAAGATGTTAAGACTTTTGCCAATCTCTCCCAACAACGGGAAGTAAAACGGTACCTTTGCAGCATTCTCAAAAGGTAGCTCAATCTTTCCAAACTCTTCCCTCTCCAAATTGAAGCATTCGATTTGAGAATGATGCCTATCAACCCAGTGAAGATTTCCACGTAGAAATGCTCCACGTCTACAAAACACAAAAAGAGAGCCGCAGGGTATTGTTCTCCATGATTTTGTGTTGGAACTATAAATTCTTCCTATTAGCTCAATACTTTTTGGATGAGACAAAACAGCAAACACCTTGTATACACCTCTCGTCTCATCCCAACCAAACCCACATTTAACTGCAAAGCCACGGCCTTCGCAGTCTGGTAATTCGATGCAGACTCTAATGGCTGGGTTCCACAACGAGAATCTCCCAATTTTATAGTCATAACAGCACACAACGCCATTGCAGCAACCCACGTAAGTACCTGACCCTGCCTCATTCTTTCTTGGATCTGATCCTTCTTTCGAATTCAACGACTGCAGAGAGCACTCTTTCATCGCATATGAGTTGGAATTACTGAAGATGACTCTAGGGTTTTTTGCTGAATTCCGGTACTGGATTTTCATGAATCGGTCGCTTTCGATCAGAGACCGCCATGAATTCGATACGCACTTGAATCTCGAGAGTGATTTCACGGGCAGCCTTGGTAATATATCATACATTATAATTTCTTCAGGAATCTGTAAGAGGAGAGCTCTCGTGTTCCTCAACCGTGGATGAGGATTTAGGTCATACATCTTCCAACTTTTTTTTTTCTTTTTTCTTTTTCGAGTATATCTTTATACTAGTGTTAAAAACAAAACAAAAAAAGAAAAAAATTAATCATGTTTCAATCTTGATTAGAGTTAGGCTATTCAAAATGAAGAGAAATGATATGATACTCTCCTTTTCGTGAGCACCTCCATAGGCACTTTCGTCGTTTTATCACTTTGACATTATTTTATTTGATTTTTTTTATTTTTTCAATTGTTTTATATTCTAGTACCTTAAAAATTAATTTAGAAATTATAAAATCTAATAAATAAATAAAAATCAAAACTTGATTTGTTTTATTACTCATTTTTTGAAGTTAAAAATAAAAAATAATAAATCGAGCTTTATTTTTTAGATTTTATGATTTCTAAATTAATTTCTAAAGTATTAGAATATAAAACAATAAAAAAAAATCAAACAACGTAATTTCAAAGTGATAAAACGGCAAATATGCCCACGAAAGTGCCTACTAATAGGTGACTAGCATATTATTTCTCTTAAAATTAATGTTTAACTTGACCTTCGAACAAATATATAAGGCACATATATTTGAACTCAAATTATTAGTAAAGTTTAGATATTACTTAAAAAATAAGTCCGATAATTAAAAATATGAGTTCAATAACTCCGGCTGTCGGCCTATTCGGTTTGGCCATTTGAATTGAAAAAAATAAAAATAAAAATTGGATTAAAAACATTCGACACTACCCGTCTTTTCATGTCATGTAGTGACCATAAAAAATATATGCATATATATTTATTTATTTACCAAATCTAATAAGTGAGGAGTGTGCTACTGTGCTTAGGAACAGTACACACTGCCTATTTAAAGCACAAACTCTATGAAAAATACTGTAGAACCTACAGTAGGAAGGGTGTTTTTGTAATTTACTGTACGTTAGGGGGTTTAGTTACCGTGTTTTGAAATAGAGGACCCAAACTCCCAATTTGACCGTAGATCTGTCTTGGGATCGAGCGCTTCTCCGAAAAGTATTTTTTTGCCCACACACGCTACCCCTTTCTTCACCTCACGAGTTGTCTCCTTTTAGCCATTCTCCAATTCTCCAAGAGAACGATTTTGATGCAGGGAAAACCATTTTCTAATTCGGCTTGTGCGAGTTCTGCGTGCAAAATCGTTATGCTGCGTGAAGATTCTGGCGTTTCTTGCAGAAAGTGGTTTCGCCCTCGGTTTCTGCTGTCGGAAACGATTTCCGATTCCGCTTCTCCGACCTAGGCGCTAAGTTTCTGTTTCTACTGGAATAAAATATTGTGTGTAGAGGTATGTTTAGTTTTCTTTCAGTTTTTTTCGGTGCTCCAATTGTGGAATCACGCTGGGTCTCTGAAGCGAAATTAGGGATTTAGCAATTTGGTGGAAGAAATGTTCAACAATTATTTTCAGTAGAAAATTTCTGAGAATAAATCAGATTTTTATCCAGTGTGTGTATTGGCGCGTTTTTACTCCCGTCGGTCATGAGTGAATGCCTTATTTCGGTTTTGAGTTTTAGGACTGCCATTGATAATTGTATATGTATGAGTGTGTGATTAATTATTTTTTTATTTCGCCACTCTCTCTCGCAACCTGGATGTTTGTTTGCTTTGCACTTGATGGAGACTTTAGTTTGTACTTGAATTGAGTTTACAAGAAGAACGAAAGGAATAATAGCATATCTCGGGGATAGATAGCCTGCTGTGGATTTCATTTTGTCTAGGGTTGCTTTTGCACTTACTTTCGGTTATTGCATAGTATAATACCTGTTGATTCTTCAACATATACAACATTAGTCTAGATGTAGTAAGAAATCGTAAGAAATATCATGCTCAAACCGAAGAATATTGGTTTTGGAGCACACCATGGATACTTTTCTCTGCTGATACATGGACGGCCATTTAAAGCACAATTCTTTGTAAGAACACTTTAGAAACAACCATATAATTCAACACAATAGGGATATTTTAGTGGTTTTTAATCATTTTGGGGTTCCATGTTGGCCAGTAGAGCGTGTCTGGAAATTAAGGGTCCAATTTAATTTAACCAAAATGATGAGTGCAGATTGGGTTTTGTTTTGTTTTGGTTTTTTTTTTTTCCTAATAGGATGCGTGCACTTACTACCATCAGTTTGATCTTATGTGTGTGTGTGCAGCGGGTCTCGAGCAGTCAGTCTATTTTACTTTCCAGTAGAGTTTCCTCTTCTTGTATTTGCATTCTAAGACCGATACACCACCCTCCAAAGCCGAAATAGAGATACCAATTTATGTTTGTGGTTTTGTTTGCGTTGCAGTACTATTAGTCATGGTCTCATTCTCTTTGATTGTAGTTAAAGTTGCAGAGATCATTGCTCGAAGATATAAAGTCCCATCTATTCTACTCGTGTTTACTCTTCTTCTGTTTCTACTCCAGGAAAGCTACAGTTAAAAAAGAAAATGGACTGGAACCAAAATCCATGTCGTGGATATATGGGTGGCTTCATACGCTTATAGAGCAAGTCTAAGGCAACAGGATAAGTTTGTAGGCGGCTCCAAATATTGAACAAATTTGTGCTCTGGTTTTGTAGGCTGCCTAAAATATTGTATATATAGATTAAAGAAGGTTTCCATGTACTTTGTTTTTTTTTTTAATGTTGTCTTGCTTTAACCTATATTTTCATATGTTTTGGTTGAAAATTGATTGTTATTTCTTTGATTTTCAGGATACTAAATTTGTACCAGCTCTTGGTTTTGTAGGCTTCTCAATATATAGTTCAAATTGAATAAAGCTTTCAGGTATTTTCATTACGTGTTTTTTTTTTTTTTTCCAATGCTTTCTTGCTTTAATTTACATTTTCATATGTTACGGTGGAGAATAAATTTGGCTTTGATTTTTTGGATACTATATCTATCAATTAGCTCTTAGTTTTGTGCATAAAGCCTGAAATATGTTGTTAGTAAATACAAGTCTCCACGTTTTAGTTGATGAGAGGGAGATATCACTCCTAGATAGAAATCAAAATAAAAAAACTCTTCTAAATCTCGAAAATCAAAAGATTATATTGGCAGCATGGCCTAATACAGTTATAGATTCTTTTACAATCAAAGATTTTTTCTACCAAAAGACTAAACTTACTTGGATTTCCTTTGATCAGAAACCCTGGAACCCATGACCTTGACCACAGCTTCACCTTCGATCTTAGTAGCTTGAGAGCAGGATGAACGCTAAGATTACCTGCTACAATCTTCTCTCCAACATCGAGCCACTTAAATCAACGTCAATGAAGGGAGGAATAATATCTGCAGGGCAGAGATACTTTACAGTTCTCTTGATTATGCTTAGATTTGAACCCTTCTTCAGCCCAGGAGAAACATCCTCTCCTCTAAATACTAGAGGAACATCAACCTTCAACCAATCACTAGATAGAGCTCTTATGAATGTAACATTAAATACTGCAGCCGAGGTATGATGAAGATGAAGCTTTCTAGGCAAGATGCAGACTTTCTCCACAATCCCACCAGACCCGAACTCCGGCCGGACCTTGAGATCAAAGAGCCTTGACAGAAAGAAAGGCTGCCCTAAGTGATTAACGAGCTTCTTAATCTGATTGCTCTCAACAGAAATGAGGCGCTTGTTGCCACCGCCGTGCTGGCCATCCTCGGCCTCGAAAACGATGCTCGGAATGCGGCCAGCCTTCCTCTCCTTGGCGGCAATGCTCTTACCGGAGGTAATGCGTGGGATCACGTGGATTGTCACGTCATATTTCGGGTTGGGCGTCAGAAGTCCATCCAGATAAGTATATAGAGGAGGAGTGTCCACTTCCTGGAGAAGTGCGGCGGTGGAAAAGCGCTGCTCGGCGAATTAGCATTGGTTCGGATAAGTTACAAATCATCTTCTATAGAGTGGTAATTTTTTTCTTTTGTAGGCTTCAGTTATGTAGTTGAATTGATAATTACCTTTTTTATCAAGACTAAGCCGATTGATTGTGTGTAATAATTGTATATGTTGATGGTCTTCTAATCATAGTGTCTTATGACATATTGCTATTGTTGAATTAGAGCCTGTTTATAACAAAGACTTAGCATCTTACACATTTTTATTTTATCATTTAGTTTAGTTGTCTTTTCCTTATAATATTTTTAACTAACTTATAAACCCCTAATTTAACTTAAACTATAAATAAGCATGAATCACATAGCTGCAAGGTAAGGAGGATAAGTTAACAACTTAACATGGGTTTGATTCTTAAGTTCATCTTAAATTTCAACATTAGGAAATTGAACTTACTGACACAAGTCATTTATGTTATTTGGTATTTCACAATGATTTTGATTATGTTTTTGTTATGATATCAATGCTATATTTTTAATATTTTATTGTGTGTTATACAAGCCTATTATGACATTTTGTTTTATCAAATAAGAGACAAACTATCTGATAATTATGTACTTTAGTTAAGGCCCTTAAGGGCAGTAATATAATACAATCAATCACATTTGTAAAACATAAAAATCATCATGATTACATTTTAACTTATAAATAAATATCATAATAGTTCAATTATTATTTAAAGGTTATATTGTCAGTATTATTCATCTTGAAAGCAACTGCTTTCAAATGTCTAAGATGACATGAATTATTTGATTGTTAAATTGTAACCTTTATAAATATATTTGTATCTAGGAATTACTTGACTATTGATCTCATACTCCATAAACATCACATTGAATTTGCTTAGCCTTTGGTAGACAAGGATGGAGCAAGAAAGTTGCTATTTGTATCGTCCAATGAGTAAATTGTAATCAACATGCATGTTTATTTCTTTCGTGCTTACATACAATTAGTCTTAAGCCTCCCTTTTTTGTGCCTTAATCTCTTCCAATATTGTTTTGCTATAGCAACATGCAAAAAACTAGATTGATAAGGATGAATTTTCATCCTTATGGATTTGGGCAGGTGGAAGAAAATAGTTTGGCTACTCTTGCACTTTTTCTTTATCTTGGAAGATAAACAAGAATTTTTCATGGGAATAGGGTTTTTGATAAGCAAATATGAGATTTTGTCAGGTAACTTTAGCTCTTCTTTTTTTTCCTTTTGGATTAAACATATTTTCCTTGAGCTTGTATTGAGTTTCTTTAGCTAGCTTCTTAGGGTGCTAAATGCTATTCATATGTTTAGAATTTTCAACCCTATCTGAGTACCATCTTTTGATGAAGGTGTTTTTTTTGCCATCTTAAATTTAATGATATAGAAGATTAGATGGCTGGAAATTGTTCTCGAATCTTAATAGGTGATACTTGATGAAATCGGATGGTTGAACTTTTATGCAGCTCGTAACAATTAGTTGTGTCAAGAAAGAAGAAGATCAAAGTACCTTCCAATTTAAGCGGAGAAGGAGATTACATTACATGCAGTTATACTGTTTGTTATGATGTGATTTTTGGAATTGCTCATTGTAATAACTCCGGCCATCAAAGCCTTAGGTGTTGATCTGCTAAATTTCTCGCTCAAGAGATGAACAAATGATAAAAAAATTCATTGATTTTCTGCATGTTGCCTTTGTGTTATGCCTCTAATTAATTCATGTTTTCTGAACTATTTGTGCTTTAATCTCTTCTAATATCATCTATTGAGTAAACTGTAGAAAACACGTTCATTGCTTTGTTGTTTAATATTATACAATTAGTTTTAAGTCTTCCTTTTTTGTGCTTTAATCTCTTATAATATTATTTTTATATAGCAAACATGCATGCATACCATGAACTGAGCATCTTGCTTGTATACAATTAGCTTTAAGCCTTTTCTTTTATGTTCTTAAATATCTTCTCATATTGTTTTTCTACAGCATTGATGCATGTAGTGTGCATTGAGCACCGGAAAGACATATGATGACTAGATATACTAAGTATGAAGTGTCAGACAACTATGACTCTATGTTGAAGCTCTTTATTTTTTTAATAATAATCAATCTTCTTGTAATACGATTTAGGTTAAAAGGGTTGCTTATTGATTAGTTTAGATAACTGAGTGGTTTTCATCATCTACAATCGACACCAAGAGAGAATTTGTTGTGAAGTTATCTTTGCCACAGAGATATATAATGAATGTGACCCCAACCTTTTTGGAAAAAAAAAAAACATAACTAAACTACTAGATGCAACGGAGGTAAGTTTACATTGTTCAGTATGAAGCACAATCATAATTCATTTAGCCTTTAGCTTCTTTAATGTTTTGTTACTTTGTGTTACTGGGATATTATTACTTTTGTTGTCCAGTTAATTTCAACAGGTGTTGTCACAGTGTTCTCTCATCGAGGTTGTTTGTTGAAGTGCTTTCAGCCATTTATTGCACCTTCGGTTAGTCGTTACCTAACTTCTCATATTGAATATGAATTGCTATACCAATACTTGTTCTTCCTATTCAGCGGAGATGATTGAGAGGTGCATATTATGTTGGTCGAGTTGTGTTTTTATTGGCCTCATAGAGTTCATTTTACTTGACGGTGAAATAGTTTTGGGATTTTTGTATGGATTTAATGTTTATAAATTAATCAGACCGCTAAGTTTTTTGTTTCATCGTTATGCGTTTGTTTAGTCAATTCTTTGTAATTATATTGAGCATCAAACTTTGCATAATTTAATTTCACATGAGGTTGTATTTCTAAAATTGATAGGAAGAATAGTTTGGTCCATTCCAATTTTGTGAATGCTAAATGTTAGTTCTGTGAGGATACAGTCTATACAGTCTATTTCGACCTCCCATGCTTGGTAATTTTTTTTGCATTCTGTGGGTGGTTGTCATTGAGTGATATTGATAAATACCAATTTATTCATTGTACTTTTAACTTTCAGACAAGGTTCCTAACAAAAAAAAGAGTCGTGATGTTGTGGAGCTTATGGCCAGTGTTCCAACCTTGCAACCGTGTTTCTTTTAAAATATCTTTATAACTTTTACAGATTAGAATGTGTATTTTCTTGACTTATATTGTATAATAGCATTCCTTTTATTTTCATTTGCTAGATGTTTCCGCCCAATGAACGTTTGCAATAGTTCTATATTTGCTACGGGTAAATAATTGTTATAGTTAATTTGATCTAATGGAGCATATTCCGGACTCCGAGTTTTTTGGGAGCCATATAATACTATGATAGTACCATGTAACTCAGTAGCTAACAACATCGAAATATTACAATAAGTTGTGATATATTTTGAGTCACAAGTTCACCTTTGACACAAGTTTATGTGTCTTTTACAATATTTACGAGTTGATTATTTCACTCATTTGTAGCTAACCTTGAGCTTTTTTTCTTTACTTTATGTTATTCTCACTATATCATGTCGAACCTTGTAATTTCATTCAACACGGTAGTTAACTTTTTGCCTGCTCTAACAAGAAAGTATTCGAGAAAATATAGATTTAATAGAAATTCGAAGTTCTCTCTATCCTAAAATCGAATTTGGTTATAATCATATCAGATTTTATGCAAATTAGAATTGTTGAAAAAACAATCTCTATTAACTGACAACTTGCAGTTGTTTTTCATATGATTCACGGGGCAATTATGGCAACACCGCGTCTTACGTGGTGCCAAATTTCTAGTATATATATATGTGTGTGTATATAATATTTAAATATATATATATTAATAATTAATGTACATACATATCTGATAAATAATTGTATATATATTTACGTTTTCAGTTGGGTTTTATAGATTTATTATTGAGGTGTTAGGAATATTAAATATTGCAAATTATCCATTTTAAATTATTATTTCTTTTATTTCTATTATAATAGATATTATTAATATATTAAGAATAGGAGTTCTGTTGCATATATTTATCATTTTTATTTTCCACTTTAAATTTACTTTTCATTGATTATTAGGTTATAGAATAAAACCTCAAATATTAATTAAGTTTCTAAACCACAAATTTCTCCAACTGCCACAATACGGTTCCAACTCAAATTTTCAAGATTTTCTTCCAAACCCTCCTAAAAGGCTCCGCTCTACTGTGAATTCTCTCGAGTCAACAACCTTGCAAAATTTCTTCCTGAAAAACAATCCAACAGTATGTAGCTCCCACATATTTCTTTTTCTCTTGATGAATATTTGCAGAGAATTGTTTTGATGTTTGTATCGGTCTTTCCTAAAATTTTGCCTAGATGTACTCTATTCAAACTTATGAGAACATATTTACTTCTGTATAGGTGTATATAAACATCTTCACACTATAATTTGATTGGATTGGAGCTTTTGGATTATTATATATACCATATGTGCTTTATAGATGAACGGAAATTTGATATAATATGCTGAAGCTATGTTTGAGTGGAATTAAATGTTTGTCAATATATATATGCCTAACCTGTTTAATTACAGAATTGTGCTTTTTGTTGATGTAAGTTCCATGGCTGAGAGCTTTAATATTCGATTTCTAAGTAGTTCTATGTTCTTCTTCTTCTTTTTCTTTTTTTATGTTAAAGATATACATACAGGACGACATTAAAGTGACTTACAGCCTTGCCTATGTTCTATTATATGTATATATACTTAAGTCGTATCTTCTATGTTCGTATTAGTAGGATAGAAAGAAGAGTTAGAAGTTGAGATGCGAATTTCTTATACTAAGTCAAGGATCGACCTTCCTCTCGAAGTTTTCAGGCTCAAGTGCGTTTTGAGGTGGGGATTTCTTATGCTAATTGTGATATGCCTATTTATTTTCTTGTTTCAAGTACGTGCCTTGTTATATGTATATGCTAAGTTGCTAACTATATGATGAAATCACTACGTGCAATCATCTGCAATGAAAAATCTTGCGCAAGTATATGTATATGGTAGCCAGGGACTCGGAAAGGGGTCCGGGACTTGACTTTTACATGATAAGTAAATTTCTTAAATATGAACTGTTATGTGTCCCCATTGAGTATGAGTAGGCTCACCCCATATTTTCTGTATTATTTTCAGATTGACGAGTTAGGCAGCAGCGTGGTGGTAGCGGTGGCAAATGTTTGTTTGGGTTCATTTTATATATAGCTCCTTAAGTAGGATTCGTGTTCTTTTTCCTTTTGACTGAAACTGCTGGGTAAGATGCCACGTTTTCTGGTTATTTAGTTTTTGATTAGAAGTATGGATTAGGTTAGTCAAGGATTTTAGTAAGAATGTTGGTAGTTTATTTTTGTTTCAAGTATTATTTTATTTTATTTTTTTCTTTTCTTCTCGTGTTTCAAGTTTTGCAGATGCTATGGTTTAATCGAAGCTTCCACGTTATTTTATTAAAGTTTTTGAGTACTTTTAATTCCTAACATGTGTTTATAGTTGTTATTAGTAGCATCTTAAGTTTTTTAAAAGTTACGGTGTTATATGTCAACCCACGGGTTTCGGGCTAAATTGACATCCCTATCAATAAAACTTAATTCGATCACTGCAACAAAATAGTCTTGTAATGACATAATTTTAATTTGAATAATTGTGACACTTATAAATGTCACTAAATAAAATTATAATACTCCCTCCGTCTCACTATGATCGATCCCTTTTTTTCGGGACGGGATTTAAGACGGAAGTGATTAGTGTGTAAAGTGTATTATGTTTAGAGATATAGTTTTTTTTTATGTATTTAGGCATATTTTAAAACTAGAGTATCATATAGATGCACAAAAATATATTGATGTTTAATCTTAAATGAAAGATCGTATCAAGATCTTTAATTTTGTATAAAAATTATAAAAATCCGAGAGCAAACGAACAAGTTATGATAATTTAACATTTTCAAATTTAAATTATAATTGAGATACGTGCTGAAAGATGGGTGGATGATGAGATGCAAATATATAGTTTTGAATTTGGCGCTATAATAGATGTCGTCATCTATTTTGGTCATGTACTAGTTTTATGTTGGAATTGATTATTATTGCTCATAGACTTGCTAGAATGTCTAAACTGTAAAGAGTTTCCTCGTGTGAATGTTTGGGATGAACTCTCTGATCTCTCTGTAGAGGGACTTATCTATGCTCCATGCGTTTGTTGATTTTTTTTATATATTATTGGGTTTCGAAAAGAAAATGAGGAAAACTAATAATCCTATAGCATGCATGATGCATCTATACATACTTATACTAGGAGACATAAATATGAACAAAATTATAGTGAATATAATCAGGAAAAGAAAAATAAATAAATAAATAACAAACTTCCTAAACTAGCTTCCATGCTTCTTCATCACCTAGTGTTGGTGGCATCCAAGATTCTTTTTGGTGAGACTAATCTTTCAACGTAGAGACGAGCTATGATGAAGTCGACATAATTCCTGGCCGTGGAGAAAGCATAGTCTTTGGGAGAGTAGAGCCACAGAGTTTAATTACGAAAATATCTCCATTCGAACCTTCTCCGAACAGAAGGGGTAATCAGTACATACATTTCCAAAATAATCTCAAAACCAGTAGTGGGGATTGTGAAGAGTTTAATTGGACCAAGAATCTTTCATCACCCAAACTTCTAAGCTTTCCGTCAAATCGAATAAGACGCAAAGGCATCCTCCGATCTCTCCCAACCACAACCACGGGAAGGAACCCGGAGCCTTTGCAGCTCTATATTCAGAGGTCTCTTCCCTCTCCATATCGAAGCACACCACACCACACCATTACAGCAACCTTAATAATTTATTGTTTAAACATAATAAATAGAAACAAATATATATATATATATATATTATAAAGATGCAATATGCAAACTATAGTTCAAAATATAAGGATGCAATACAAAGAATTGATGCGCAGTAACACGAACGATAGAGAGAGGATCGCAAGTGTCGATGATTTTTTTAAGAAAAATACAGAAACTTGTAAGAGAAAATAGTTCCCAACTTCTCTTAAAATGTTCATTGTCCCTCAAAACTCTTAAAACAAGACTATATAGCTTCTAAAAATCGATTGCAGAACAAGATAATAGAAGTTGAAAAGATAATATAATAACCACTAGCAATAAAGAGCAGTTCGGAGCCCCATCAACTTAAAGGTTTCGATCCACATCATCTCCCCCGGGATTAGAGAGATTCAACCTCGAATCAGAATCAGAATCAGAATCAGGTCACCATCAGAGGAGGAGTCACTATGGTAAGGAAGATGTTTGACGTGCGGATGTGACTTGGTAAAGCAAGACAGTAGGCCTTGGGTCGATGCGCTCCACAACTTCAACCCGGTTAGTTTTGCGCGTAGCCAACTAATTATACTCGCGCGCTAGGAAGCGGTCTTTTGTCAAGATAGCCCAAACAAGATCTCCAACATCAAACAACACCTCACGACGACCACGATCAACACGAGACTTGTAGGCGGCACTAGAAGCTTGGAGGTTAGAACGGATTTGTTAATGAATGCGCTGAATATCAGTAAAAAAATTAGAGGCAACACCATGCAGACGGACGGCCGTACTAGAAATTCGCTGATAGACAACCAGGATTCCCTATTGTCTGTGATAACTTTTGTGGAGTCTATATCGGTATTGCCTATAAGGGGCAGCTATAGACAACAGGTCCAAACCCAACGGACCACGTGGAACAAACCTATAGATAACCTCGAAAGATCTATATTCCATAGAGCAATTGACAGCTAGATCGTGAGCAAATTCAGCCTGAGGCAACTTAGTATCCCAACCCTTCACATGTTCACCCACAAGCGCCCGTTGGAGATTCCCCAAGGAACAGTTAACGACTTCGGTTTGCCCATCCGTTTTTGGGTAGTAGGCCGAGCTAAAATTTAACGAAGTGTTCACCATACGCCAAAGACTACGCCAAAAGTGACTCAGAAATCAAGTGTCACGATCAGAAACAATAGTCAATGACTGTGCAAGTGGTATACATCACGAAAGTAGAGACTTGCAACAGCAACAACATCCGTGGTCTTTTTGCCTGCTAGAAAATGGGCCATTTTAAAAAAAAAGATCAACAACCATGAAAATGGAGTCGTTCCCTCACTGAGTTCGTGAGAGGCCAACGATGAGTCCATGCTCACGTCTGTCCATGGCTGGGTCGGAATGGGAAGAGGCAAATATAAACCTGCATTAGTTGCTTGGCCCTTAGATAAGTGGCACACACGGCATCGAGCTAAAAAAGCATTTTACATCTCAACGCATGGAAGGCCAAAAATAAGAGCGAGAGATGAGGAGATAAGTGCATTCTTGCCCGGTATGACCCAAGTTATGGAGCTCCTGCATAATTTTCAAGCGAAGGCTATTTTGAGTAATGCACAAACGAGCACCATGAAAGAGAAACCCCCCATCCTAATGAAAATCAGATCGTGTGCCTCCAAGTAAGTTCTGTACAACAACACCAAAATACGGATCTGAAGTATATAGCTCTTTGAATATCTCAAAGCTTGGAACTTTATTATGCATTTCAGTCAATAAAGAATGATGGCAGCTCAAGGCATCGGCTACAGGATTCGTGATGCCAGATTTATGTTTAATGACAAAGGTAAACTGTTGGAGATAAGCATGCTACGCTGTATGACGTGCCGAGATTTTATCCTGATTCCCAATATGACGTAGCGCATCATGGTCCGTAAACATAACGAACTCACACTGAAAGAGGTAATGTCACCAATGCTTCACCGCTTGAACAATGGCATAGAGTTCAACATCATATGTGTTGGAAAGAACGAGTAATTAGGGATTAGATTTGATTCTAATTGATAAGAAGAATAAGTAATAATGTTGCAGTGATTATATTTCCATATTTAGGAGATTAACTCCCCTATATGTAATGTACATTTCTGAGTAATGAAAAAACTTAGAATTATCGATCTATCTCTACTTCTTCATCTCTTCATGGTATCAGAGCCAGTAGAGAAAAAGCTCAGAAAAATATCATCATTGCTTTAGAAAATACACCCACAAATGTCAGACGATGAGAAGCCCAGAAATACAGGGCTGAAGACGAGCAACATCTCACATTCTCGACGACCCGCCTGCACCGAAAAGTAAAGGCTATCGAGAATGGGAGGAGACGGATCTGATTGTGTTTTCGTGGATAATCGAAAACATGAAGGACGAGCTGATTGCGGATTTCGCACATCACCAAACTGCGAAAGCCTTATGGGATAATCTCGCAGTGACCTTCGAAAGTAAGGCCGATCCTTACTTGATCTATGACCTGGAAGAAAGAGCAGCGAAAATTACACAAGGTAATTCAGATCTGGAAACTTATTACAGAAAAATAAATGGATTGTGGATTAGCATCGATCGATGCCAAAAGGACCCAATATCCTGCTGTGACGAGGGAGTAAAGCAGTGGAGAGACCACACAAACACAAGGCGGCTTTTTCGATTCCTCGCGGGATTAAATGAGGAGAACGACACCATCCGACGGGACATCCTGAAAGAATCCCCACTGCCCTCAGTCGATGCTGCCTATGGATGGGTGAGACGGGAGGTGGCTCGAAGGAAAATCATGCCGCCGGCATCCGAATCGCCACCCACAAAACAGGCCGGAGACACATCATTGGGCGAAATCGGTCACGGCTATCGGGCTCAGACGGGCAGAGGAAAAACTCCACAGCAACCACCACCGAGAGGCTCGCAGAAACCAATCGGCGGCAGCAACAGGGAGGATAAGAGCGGCTTTTGGTGCACGCACTGCGGCAAGGCCAAACACACACGGGAAACGTGTTTCCTCCGTGTAGGATATCCCGACTGGTGGGACGAGAAGAGAGCT
Organism: Mentha longifolia; assembly: GCA_001642375.2. Lineage (NCBI taxonomy): Eukaryota > Viridiplantae > Streptophyta > Magnoliopsida > Lamiales > Lamiaceae > Mentha > Mentha longifolia. Next base: position 32,675,396 of record CM038118.1, on the reverse strand, counting down.
CGACCACAGGCCAAGCTCGCAGTGGGTATGGCAAAGGAGAACCAGAGGTCAGCCACAGCAATCGGAGAACACGGAAGCCATGGCGGAGGACTCGGCGGCGGTCTCACACAGGGGGGGGGGAACTTCGTGGAGACCGGAACCAGCACCAGTGGCCGCCGGAGTACAGGAGCCGCCAGAGTCCTCGCAGAGAAGGAAGATGGTGGCGGAAGAGGTAAGGGTTTGGTATTTATACCAAACCCTAATTTCCCTTTTAGCCCTTCATCTAATAAGAATTATAGATATGGCCCAAATTATTTGCATAAGCCCCCCATATACTTTGCTGAAATTAAAAAACCACCCCAGGAATGTTTATATCCTCACATTGACACCCATAATCGATTTTATTGCCTTTCAAATGTTTCCGCTGCATTAAGTGTACAGAATGGAGGGAAAATAAACACACGGGGCTGGATCTTTGATTGTGGGGCAACGGACACTATGTCTCCTAATCTTTCGGATTTTTGTGAGATGAGTAGGATAACCAAGACACATATCCGAACTGCAAATGGAGAACTGATTGCAGTTGCTGGAGCCGGAACAATTGAAATTTCTCCAAATCTGAAATTATCTAATTGTTTGTTTGTTCCAGACCTCTCACAGAAATTGATGTATGTTAGTCATATAACTAAAGAGTTGAACTGCACTTTGCTCATATACCCAAACTTTTGTCTCTTGCAGGATATTCGGACGAAGAGGATCATTGGGCGTGGCACTGAGGAACAAGGTCTCTACTATGTAGACGGGAGAATCCAACATGGTAGTGTGATGCTGACTCAAGGGTCCTCAAAAGAAGAAGCACAATTGTGGCACCGGAGATTAGGACATCCATCCCCGGGTTATTTCAAACTTTTATTTCCAAACTTTGTGATTCCTAGAGATTTTTACTGTGAAACTTGTGTTTTGGCGAAGAGCCATAGGCAAACTTTTAAACCCTCGAATACTCGTTTGAATTCCATATTTCATTTAGTGCATGCTGATGTTTGGGGTCCGGCACCGGTTAGTGGGGGGAATGGACTTAAATATTTCGTTTCTTTCATTGACGATTGCACTAGAACTACATGAATTTATTTTTTGAGGCATAAATCTGAGGTTTTTGAAAAGTTTACCAATTTCCTTGAAATGATCCAAACACAGTTTCAAACCACAATAAAAATCCTTCGTTCTGATAATGGTAGGGAGTTTGTCAACAATTCCTTAATTGAGTTCTGCAATAAGAGGGGATTAGTACATCAAACCTCATGTGCTTACACACCTGAACAAAACGGGGTAGCTGAACGAAAAAATAGGATCATTTTGGAAATTACCCGGGCTCTTATGATTGACTCTAAGGTACCCATTTTTCTTTGGCCTGAAGCTGTAGGTACAGCCGTGTACTTGATTAACAGGCTTCCTACAAAGATTCTAAAAATGAAAACCCCTCTTGATGTCCTAGCCAAACAAGCCAAAATACCTGAATCTCTTAGTCTTCCTCCTAAAGTTTTTGGGTGTTCGGTGTTTGTTCATATCCCTAAACATGAGAGAACTAAGTTGTCACCTTGTGCCACCAAATGTGTTTTTGTTGGGTATGGGATCAATCAAAAAGGGTATCGGTGTTTTGATCCCACTACAAAGAAAATCATAACCACTATGAACTGTAATTTCATAGAGTCTGAATTTTACTATAACCACCTTGGGAGTCAGGGGGGGAGTGGTAGTAAAGAAGGCAATCATAGAGACTCCCTTAGTTGGCTTATCCCTTCCTCACAATTGCTTCCGCCTGCCGAGGACCCACCCGAGCCAGCTGTGATCACTACCGCAGGACACTCTTACCTACCTGAGATCCCTCAGTCACCCCTTGATCTGATTCAACCGATATCCGAGGTTAGTCCTGAACATGATCATTCTGAAGATACTATAGATACTGTGGAATCTGCTAGTGTTACAGATAATGAGGAGGACAACACGATAGATGGTGATACAGGAAGATACATCCTACCACCTCGAAGTACTCGAGGTGTACCTGCAAAGAGATATTCCCCTGAGGTAGTTCGTCCAAAGAGCAGACATGGAGTTGCGAACTTTACACACGGGAACCTTACCAAACAGGCAAGAGCGTATGAGGCAGCGCTATATGCAGAGGAGGATCTCCCTCGAAATGCCGAGGAAGCGATGAAACATGAACACTGGAAAGAGGCGATGCTTACAGAAATGAATGCACTGAGGAGGAACAACACTTGGGTCAATGTTGAACTTCCTAAAGGGGTTAAACCTGTTGGATGCAGATGGGTGTTTACGATCAAACGTAAACCAGACGGATCCATTGAGAGGTACAAGGCGCGTCTTGTAGCAAAGGGGTATACTCAGACTTATGGGATTGACTACTCGGAAACTTTTTCACCAGTAGCAAAGATCAACACATTGAGGGTGTTATTCTCAATAGCTGCTAACAGAGATTGGCCGTTGCATCAGTTCGACGTGACCAATGCCTTTCTGCATGGAGAACTGAAAAAGCCGGTGTTTATGGCGCCCCCTCCAGGGTTTACTGGGGAATTTCAAGGAAGAGAAGTATGTCAACTTCAAAAGACCTTGTATGGACTGAAACAATCCCCGAGGGCGTGGTTTGGCAGGTTTACAGAGGCAATGAAGAAATATGGATACACTCAGAGTAACTCTGACCATACGTTGTTCCTTAAGAAAAAGAAAGGTAAAATCACTTGCCTTATCATTTACGTTGATGATATGATTATCACAGGGGATGATGAAGAAGAAATAGCCGAATTGCGATCCTGTCTCTTTAAAGAGTTTGAGATGAAGGACCTGGGATCACTCAAATACTTCTTAGGGATCGAAGTACTTAGATCTAATCGAGGAATCTTCATCAGGCAGAGGAAGTACATACTCGACATGCTTGCTGAAGTCGGAATGCTCGAGTGTAAACCAGCTGAGACACCTATGATCACGAATCATAGAATGGAGATTGTAGAAGGAGCCAAACCTGCAAACATCGGGAGATACCAAAGACTGGTTGGGAAGCTGATCTATCTCTCTCATACGAGACCAGATATTGCATATTCAGTCGGGGTGGTGAGCCAGTTTATGCACTCACCACAAGAAGAACATTGGGAAGCTGTTTTGAGAATTGTCAGATATTTGAAGAAAACAGCTGAATATGGGTTAATATTTGAGAAGAATGGACACTTGGACATATGTGGATTCACCGATGCAGATTGGGGAGGAAGTCTGAGTGATGGAAGATCCACGTCAGGATACTTTACCTTTGTGGGAGGAAATCTTGTCACATGGAGGAGCAAGAAACAGAAGGTGGTAGCACTGTCAAGTGCAGAGGCTGAATTCCGTGGAATCAAGAACGGACTAACCGAATTACTATGGTTAAGGAAATTGATGACGGAATTGGAACTGTTTGTACCTAAGCCGTGTAAGCTTTTCTGTGACAACAAAGCTGCAATTAGTATCTCGGAGAATCCAGTCCAGCACGACAGGACAAAACATGTGGAGATTGATAGACACTTTATCAAAGAAAAGATTGAGAACAAGATTATCGAATTGCCACATGTCAAGTCGGAAGAACAACTAGCGGACATCCTAACCAAAGCAGTGAACTCATCGATTTTTGGACGAATATTGGGCAAGTTAAGTATCGGAAATCCAGCTACTTAACTTGAGGGGGAGTGTTGGAAAGAACGAGTAATTAGGGATTAGATTTGATTCTAATTGATAAGAAGAATAAGTAATAATGTTGCAGTGATTATATTTCCATATTTAGGAGATTAACTCCCCTATATGTAATGTACATTTCTGAGTAATGAAAAAACTTAGAATTATCGATCTATCTCTACTTCTTCATCTCTTCAATATGTGCTAAAACGAGTTTTGGGGCCTTTAAGCTTCTCACTTAAATAAGCTAATGGTCGGCCACCTTGACTAAGCACAGCGCTGATTCCAGGCTTAGAAGCATCACAATGCAATACAAAAGGACTTAGAAGTCAGGAAGCACCGGGCACTCGTGAGCCGCCTCTTAATTTCTTCAAATGCTGCAGAAGCTGCAGGCGTCCAACAGAACTTAGGACCGTGCGTGATACCAGGTGATGCACAGCAACACGAATGCTAAAGAGAGGATCACTAGTGTCGTTGATTTTATAAGGAAAAATACCGAAACTTGCAAGAAAAAATAGTTCCCGACTTCTCATAAAATGTTCATCGTCCATCAAAACTCTTAAAACAAGACTATATAGATTCTAAAAATTGATTGCAGAACAAGAAAATAGAATTTGAAAAGATAATATAATAACCACAAGCAATAAAGAGCAGGAACCGGAGCCCCTTCAACTCAAACGTTTTGATCCACATCAAGAAGATACTAAAATTCAAATACAAACAAAAAAATATTATATTGAAGCATAAAAAGAACATATCAACCAAACAGTTGTTCTCATAAAGTGATATGATAATGGATCAAGAATCAAAACCAACTTGATAACGAAACACAATCCAATAGAAAGACGACGCTTTCCTTTCAAAATAGGTTAAGGTGCGAATCATTATGGTTGAGTATATCAGCAATATTTATACTGAAAAAAGAAAAGAATCACAACTAACTTTGCAGCAAGTGTTTCCAAAGAACATAATTTAGGAGAGATGGATATATATCGTAAAACAATGAGGAAATATAGTAATCATATAGCATCATCTACTTACACCCAGAGACATAAACATAATAAAGGATAAAGGAAAGATTAATTAGAAAAAGAAAAACAAGGAAATAGCCTAAACTCCCTAGTAGTGTTGGTGGTGGCATCAATTAAAGATTCTTTTCGGTGAGACTAAACTTTCAACGTAGAGACGAGCTGCAGTGAAGTCGACATAATTCCTGGCCATGGAGAAAGCATCGTCTTTGGGAGAGTAAACCGCCAAATTTTCTCCATGACATACGAAAATCTCTCCATTCGAACCCTCTCCGAATAGAGGGTAGCAAGTATAAATCCTACATATAGAAAAAAAAGTTGGAGGGAAAGTTTGGTGCATTCTCCAAAGGTATCTCAATCCTTCCAAACTCTTCCCTCTCCAAATCAAAGCATTCGATTTGAGAATGGCACCAATCGAACCAGTGGAGATTCCCACGTAGAAACATCCCATGTTTAGTAGACAATGAAAGAGAGCCGCCGGGTATTGTTTTCCATGAGTTTGTGTTGGAACTATAAACTCTTCCTATTTTCTCATAACGTTCACGTACAGTCAAAAGAGCAAACACCTTGTATGCACCGCTCGTCTCATCCCAACCAAACCCATATTTTGAAATAAAAATAGATCGAGGTCTCCGTTGTCGGGTAAATCGATGGAGACTCTAATGGCTGGGTTCAAGTACCAGAATCTCCCACCTCCACTGTCATAACAGCACATAATGCCATTGCAGCAACTCACGAGAGTACCAGCCCTTGGCTCGTACTTTGTCGGATCCGATCCTTCTTTCGAATTCAACAACCACTGCAGAGAGCACTCTTCCATCGCGTATGAGTTGGAAGTGAAGATGACTCTAGGGTATTTTGCTGAATTCAGGTACTGCATTTTGATGAATCGGTCGCTTTCGATCAGAGACCGCCATGATTTCGATACGCACTTGAATCTTGAGAGCGATTTCACCGGCAGCCTTGGCAATATTTCATCCATAAGAATCTCCTCCGGAATCCGAAGGAGACGACGGCGGAGGGGGAGAGATTTTGATACAGCAGTGGAGAATATGGGAGAATCTGTGGTGGAAGAAGAGAAAGTGGCGGGAAGGCCGCAACGTGCGAGAAAGAAGCCAAGCAAGTTTGCTGATTATGTGTGATGTGGCATACATAATTATTTAATTGCATTATGATTTTCTTTCTAGTTTATTTGATTTCTTTCCTTATCATTTGTTAAGATTTGGGCTGCGTCCCTAATTTCTTTTATTCTCAGACTATCAAGCCTATATAAAGGCTAGCTAGGGTTTATTTGTTGGAGGCTATGAATAATATCAGTTCTTTCTATCCTTACGAAGCTTGAGGTAATTGGAGTTTTTACGCACTCGATAGCGTAAAGTCGAATCGCTTTGCAGCAGAGCGTTTCAGATTTTGTGTTCCTCATCTCCATTCTCCGTCGAGTTTTAGGTTTGTCACGATTTCAAGATTATATGTATATGGAATGGTGAGAACGGGATACAGTATCTTCATTGCAAAAGAAGATATACATGAAAAGAATTCAAGGAAAGGCAGTAAATATGCTTATTTTATCGCTAATATAGTTACGTACAATCATATTGCATGTATTCTTTTTTCTTTTTCTTTTTTTTTTGCTGCTTATTAATATGCTTATATTATTACTAATGCCCTGATTGCTTAATACTACTATTTTGCTTGTTGCTTACTACTATTCAGTACAAAATAATCCCTTTATTTTTGATACACAATACTACCAGCTATTGTTAGGGTCAATCTAGAGTGTAAACATTCCCTTTGTTTTATTGATACAGTTATTGTTAGGGTCAATTTAGAGTGTGAACATATTAGTAAACAATACTCCCTCCGTCCCGAGATATAGACACATTTCTTTTCGGCACGGAATTTAAGACGAGAATATTTAGTGTTTAAAGTGTATTGGGATGTATTGTAATTTATATATTCAGGCATATTTTAAAAGTAGAGCATCACAGATGCATAAAAATATATTGGTGTTCGATCTTAATCAAATGAAAGATCGTATCAAAACCTTTATTTAGTATAAAAATCATAATAATCGGAGAACAAACGAGCAAGTTATAATAATTTAAACTTTTAGAATTTAAATTATATTAGGATGTAGCAGTTACAGCCGAGGTCGTGGCAGTTACAACCGAGGTCATGGGGTGCCACATCAGCAGTCGTGGGTTAGAGATCGTGGGTTGGAGATTGTGGGTCGGCCGAGCTTCTATGCTCTTGGGCTGCGCTGCTGGATTGGGCCGAAGTGTCTTCTGAGCCTTTCAGTGGGCCGAGCTCATCTAGGTCGAGCTTATTTGCCAAGGTCTAATTATATTGGGCCGGTGCTTAGGACTAATAGTTGGGCCATATCCTATCAATGTCCATGTACATTAAGGAATGGTTTATAAATGAAAAGTTCTGCATTTGCCACAAGAAATACCAAAAAAATCATGCTCAGAAAAGAAAAAGAAAACCAGAAAGTTGTTATAAATTTTCAAATGTGTAATCTTACAAATAAAACAGATTGAAGAGGATTAATCAAAAAATTTCAAGCACCACTATGTAGATACATTTGTCAAGTATAGCATATGGATTATATTACATGGCGGCCAATTCTATACTGCAAAGCACACAGGAAACCAAATCTTAGAAACAAATAAAATAGGTAGACGACGTCGTTCTTCTCATTCATCACCAGTCGAAGCTCATGGACTCAAAATGCAGGTTCTTGGCTAAACCAGAGGCACATATTTTGGCAACTTCATGTCTCATACCCTTAGGCCCACAGACTAGAACTCCAACATCTGCTCCCTTGCAATCAAACAGTATCCCTACGAATTCATACACAAAATCAAGATTCGATTATTCAATGTTTTTAAAATGAAAAGACAGAAAAAAGACGAGGAAAGTAAAGAACTCACTCTTGAGATCAGGTCTTGCACCATAATGTACTTTTGTGGATTGGACAAGAGACTGTTGAGGCAGGCTCTCGAGTTCTCTATCCGAAGGAGATAGCCACGAAGAAGGCGACATTGTTGGAGTTGACACATCGAAATTCTTTATCTGATTCCCTTCTGAAGAAACTTTCCTCTTCTGCCATAGAAAAACAGCACTAGTAGCTACAAAGATACTTACACACACAAGAAACATGTCCCAAAGAATCTTGTAGCTGTAATGGTAATTCTCCCCTCTCTTCTCCACAGGATATATATGGTAACGAGTAACAAGTCCGAGAAGCAGTAGAAACATGACGAAAGACGAAGAGATTATGGCACCAAGCCACAGCCAGCTGTTCTTCCCTAGAACTGCAGATATTGGAGAGTCTGATGCATTTGGCCTAAAGAGTTTTATCTCTATTTGGTTCTTAGAATCTTCGACCGGCTTCTCGTGTTCTTGAGTAACGTAGGCTTCGATCTGCATCTGCAGTTTCGACATGTCCAAAGAAGCTCCGGACAGAGGAAGCAACAGATCAAGCATGGCTAAATCAGTTGTGTTCTTGAAGGCTGTGACTAGGAGTACTTTCGGAACCTTAATGTCCGATTCTGCTGAACTCGTGGAGATAATTTCGCGTATAATGGAGATGAAAGGCGTGATTCCGCTTCCTCCACTTATCATCACTAAAGACTCATGGCTGAAAAAAAATTCCAACCTTCATCAAAAAAAAAAAATCTTGGAAAAATAAGAGGAATTAGTGAATTTTGATGTATGGTACGTATAAATACCTCAAAAAATGAGATGATGCAGGTTCATAAGGCCCTTCAGTAGATACTTGGAGATGATCTAAAGACATAGAAAGTTGCTTGTAAAGCTTCTGAGTCCAACTCCCTTGAGATTTTATAGCCACACTGAGCTTATCTTTCTCCAAATTGCAGTTGGAAATTACTGTGAATGGATGCCACTGCAGCTTGCATACGCTCGGAACTCGCACGAACAAGGTACTAGTAGTATTATACATAAGCCCTTAAAACAATTAAAAACAAACTCAATAAATTTAATTAGTGAAGAAAAAAAAAAAAAAAAAAACTTTTTACTAGTACATGATACTAATAATACCTGGATTCTTGGCAAAGGTGAGTTCCATGGTTCCGTTGGGCAAAAGGCGGGCAGAATCGAGCCTCACTCTCTCTCTAGACTGCAGGAACCTCAAGTAACGATCGATGAGGAAGAGGAAGATGCCGGGGAGAATCATGCAGAGGTAGGCCACTCCAACATGGAACATGTAGAAGAAGATGTAGATGAAGTAGAGTTGGTGAGCGTAGTAGAAGAGCTCGAACATCTTTCGCCTAACGCGGTCGAAGCTCGTCCCCCACACCACCAGCGACAGCACGAACGCGATCACTCCGGCCACGTTGGAGAGATAAGTGCTGCTCCACTCAAGCATCTGCATGCATACATACATACATACATCATCATATTATATACATATAGACATCTAGTGCATGCATGTGCATGGGAATTGAAAATGTAGAGAGTACAAGTATATATGCACCAGGTACATCTGATCGGTCATCGTCCACCAGTAGATGATGAAGCCTACGCTGTGAAGAGTGAAGAGCAGAGATGAGAGATGGCCAAGCCATATGTGGTACTTGATGCTGGAATCGGAGGTTAGGCCGATGAGAGGGAGGAGAGAGGAGCCACGTGTCACGGGGAAGAAGAGGAATGCCCAGCACGTGTTTCCTATGTACCCCAGCCTCAATGAAACGCTGCGGAATTTCGCCTGCCACCTAATTCATATCATATGTAGACTGTAGTAAGTATAAAAATATATATATATATATTTTTATCAAGAAAGAATTTCAAGAAAATTCTCATACACTTTTTCTCCTGGTGTATGCATGTGGAGTTTCCCGAAGCTGGTGTACAAGTAATTTGCTAGCGACCAGATCATGAGTGCCACGAACATGGCCGCGAAAGTCAGCTCCACCGCGTTGACTATTCCAAGCGGCGCCGCCACCATCGCCGGCCGCTTCATGCTAAAATAAGACCTCTTACTTCTGCATAAATTAAATAGAGTTTTTTTTTTTTTTAAATTAGGTCTGTTATTAGTAATTTACAATTATATGTATATATTGATTAGTGGGATGGGAGAAGTACTTAATTACCCCTCATGAGAATTTGATTTTTTCTGTAGGTGTAAATAAACACACCCCATAGCAGCAATGAGCATGAGAGGAAAGCTAAGCAAAAGAAGATTAACCCCTGCAAATGCAATGCAAATTAAATTAAACCCATAAATTAATTAAAGTTGCAGTAAAAGATAGTATGAAAAGTTATACATACCTTGCTCACGAAAGTATGTGGAGTTGAGTTTGTTTTTCATTTTGGGAGTCCAAGTATTCTTGTAGATTTTTGTAGGCAGCAGAATCCATACGCACATATAACCTACAAACAACGACAAGAACAAAAACTGCCATACTGCGCGATATCTCATCTTCCTTCTTTAATTAATTTATTTTGCTATAAAAATTCTGCAGTAATCACAATTTTGTTGGTTGGAACATGCTTTAATTAAGAGGCCTTCTATCTAGTATATATATGTATTTTTATGTATGCAAGAATGTGGAGATGATGCAAGATATATGTATACATATATATATATATATATACGTAAGCGTATAGAATCAAAGGAACGGCATGATTCATGCTCAAGTACTCATATTATCGTATTATAAAGTTTCTTCAATTCTAAATCCGTACACATATAATTATTTCTTTTTTAATATGATATGGAAGTCAAAAACTCACACGTTGGCTTTTAGGCGAATGAAATTAAAAGTCAACGGACATAATGAGATTGTCATTAGAAACGACGTCAATTTTGATTAATCGGGTCGGGTGAAATCTTCTGTCTTAATTTCAATATACTAATCATTGAATAAATTAAAAAAAAAAAATCTATAGTATTTATAAGGAGTCATAATTAATGTACATTGAGATTGAAATAAATAATCTAATAATGGGCAATTTTTGTATTTAGTTTCTTGATGTTTGAAATGAATAGGCATTACCTTGTGATCAAAAAATTGTGTGCATGGCTAGGGTCCACTCTGTCTAATGAATTGATAGTTATTCTCTCAAATTTCAAATTCATTGTATTCCCTCTTTCTTTCGCATTCCATTTCAAACTTATGTGTATTAAAATATGTGATTAGAATTTGGAACCATAAGCCATTGAAAGAATCCAACTAATATGAGTTTACTACCCCTCGTCCAATTTTATTAGTCTCATTTTTTTATTTTATACCTCGTATATATTCACTAAATGAGACTAATGAAGTGGAACGGTATAAGTAATAAACAAATAAATACTGTAAAAGTTATTACTTGCCAAAGGAGTAGCTTGATCTCTTAGGCAAAATGTAGTACGGTGAAAGTATCAATATTGTTAGTACAGTTGACTTTAGTACGGTGAAAGTACCAATATTGTTAGTACAGTTGACTTTAGTATCTCCTAAGTACAGTTTGTGGCCCATAAAATTATTTTGGCTAATTCAACTTAATTGATTTAATTAAATTCATTTTATCCACCACAACCTGTAACAATTGAAAAATATTATTCAGGTCAAATGCAATAATTAATTGGAATAAAGAGAACAATTGTGTAGTTTATACATCAGTTGGGCATATTGTAGAAATAATGGAACCATCAAATTGCTAAAATGTTGTGTCTAAGAATATTACTCTCTTTCATATCACTACAACAAATTATTTCAATAGTGATACAATTTTTAAGGAAGTATAACACTTGTAAATGTCACGTGGCTATTATAAAGGATCATAGTTTGTGCAGTTATTGGAAAAAAATGTACATCGTGGGTTAGTGGACAAATATTGGCGGTGCATTTAATTATTATTTTATAATTTTTTGCAGAAATTGTTCGTATCATGTGTCGAAACTATAAAACTGAGGTGGACAAAATTATGTGGGACAGTGAAAATTATGTGGGACAGTGATTGCTTTTGAAAGATAAATATTAAAAATTTGATTGTCGGTTTTTATAATGACAAAATCATGGGTGTAACCGCCTGTGGTGGTAGTGCATATGATTTGGGCTTTTTGATTTAAACGTAATGAATACAATAAGTTCAGTAACTGAATTGGGACACACTTGGGTCAGTCGGAGACACCGTGCGGCCGGACTAAAACAATGACACTTTTATTCATATAGATTGACACTTTTCTGTATAAAGATTGACACTTTTAAAAATTATCATTTTATTCGTAAAATAATTATGTTAAAGATTGATACTTTTATTCATATAGATTGACACTTTTCTGTATAAAAATTGGCACTTTGGGCCCGGCCGCACGGTGCCTCCGGCTGACACAAGTTTTTGTCTTTTTAAAAATAACTGTTTAAAATCAAAATTACTATTTAACCCTAAATTTGGTGGGGAAAAAATAGCTGCAAAATTTATTTTGTTTATATATATATATATAGATGTCCTAATATTACTATTGTATAACTATTCAAATGATTGATTTGTATGAGTTTGATTACCGTGTACAACACACATGTGCTAGGTGATATAAAAATGGGACCATATATATAATACAAGAATTAGTTATTAGTCAACCAGAATCCTTGGTCACAAAAGAGAAATCACTTGAGCCCATGTCAACTTCTTGCTGGCTTGTATAAGGAGAAGAAGGGTTTTCCACATCCCTTTCTTCTATCTCAGTTTCAGACAGTCGATCTTTTCTACTGAATTCACGAAAGTCGTGGTGGCCGGTGGAGATTGATGCATTGCCGCCGCCGCCACTCCACCCCTCATTGTCGAGGCCCGACGATCTCTTGCGATTATGAAGCATATAAGCAGGCGACGGGGAGGAGGGCCCACTAGATGACGGGGAGGTGATGGCCGGCGGCCGCCCTTCTTTCGCGCGTTTCTTGGCCGTGGCCTGCCAGCCTTGCAGCCTCGATGCCACGTCATCGCTGAAGACGACGGGCTTCATGTTTGATCCCATCTGAGTGACTAAGGCATAGAGAGGGAGTGTCACATAACTGCACAGAATTTGTATCAAAGCACTGCAAAAAAAAAAAAAAAAAAAAAAAAAAAAAAAAAAAAAAAAAACACAACATAAACAAACAAAGAATTAGTACATATACTATGTTTATTTGATGAAATTAAGGGAATAGGATCTTCTATTGCATTTTGGTGTTGCTGCTGTTGCATCTCCTATTGCACTATTGGATGTTCGTCATGTGTAAAAAAAATATTTTTTAAATCATCATTTTTTGTTTATGGAATTCTTTAATTATTGCTGATTTAGGAAATATTTTAAATATTTGGCGAGCATCCAACGGTGCAATAGGAGATGCAACACCGAAATGCAATAAAGGATCCTAATCCGAAATTAAGGTAGTTAATTAATGAGAAATATATTACCCCATCACTATTCTTATGAGCATATCTTCAAGATTCTCATGATAGCAAGATGGATATCCAAATTTAAGCTGAAAAAAAAAACAATAAAACATCATCATGAAATAATCACAAATTAAATTTTTTACTCAACTTCAGTAAACAACTTAATTAATTACCCAACTCCAAGTAAAGAAAGCAAGTTGAAATGCATTCTGCAAAAGGAAAAAGAAACATAAGCACATCAAACTATAGGGTTGTCTAAATCATATCAGTATATATATATATAGTGAAAGAACCTCAAAGAGAACAAAGTGAATGAGGAAGAGGATGAAGTTGGGACGATGAAACCAGAAAAGATCGTCGCTAGGCTGGACTAAAGGACTTCCCTTCACCACATCTCCTCTCTCAAGAATCCTTATTCCCATTTTTGTGATGATAACTTGTAATTTTGCTCCTACTAAAAGTATTATCTGAGAAAATATCAACCTTTTCATGTTAGTCTTGATTTGAAATAAAATAGAGTACCAAATAGAATATAATCTTATATATGATTCTACTCACAATTAGTGGAATGAATGGCAGCCAAAATTGTGAGTGCCACCCTGTTTAATTAAGGAAAGCATTAAAATAACTCTGAATTAGTCTTGAGCAATCAAATTAAGTCAGCAATTAATCAAGATGAAAATTTTAAGTATAAGAAAAAAAAATAAAAAAATAAAAAGAAGGTCATTTGTACTCGCCATTAGTGTTGGTGAGGAGAAACAGGACAGCAGAGAACCATAATGCAGGGCTGCAAAACAAGAGTACTCAGTGTGAGATTCATTATACTACTAGTAAATAAAAATTTTAAATATATATATATATATATATTGACAAGGGAGAATTAGAACTAATGTAATTATTATCATTAGTATTTACCTAATTCCCACAATGACTTTGACATCTTCTTCAAGTGCTCTGCTTATATATACCTGGAAATCGAACGTTGCCCGGATTTGAGGCGGTAGATGTTCCTGTATTTCACACAATCAATTCTGCGTTTATTTATCACTATTGTTTCTTATAATATTCAGCAAACAGAAATGATGCAAAAATTAGAAAAATATTCACTTACTGTTACAAAGCCATGCCTAAGTGTTAAGTAATCCACCTTTGCAACTGATTGGAAGAACTGCCTGAAGAAACACACCTATACATAGAAGCTATTCAATATATATTGATATGATATTTAGTACATACAATGTATACTAATACTTGTAGCTATAACAATCAAAAAACTGGATAACTATAAATAGTATGCAGATTATGAACATTTAACCATGCAATGCATGAGCTTATATATAATCAAATTTTAGTCTTACAATCCATAGAAGAAAAGAAGAAGTGCTCCAGAAACGCAAATGTCTACGGCCAAACGACGTCTCCCTCGTAAATCTGAACCTCTCTGGATCTACATACAGTTGATCAAGCAAGAATTAATTTGTCAAAATACAATATTAATTTATATATAGATGAATGTCATTACATATGCAATTAATTACAAGACAAAAGAAATGAACATAAATAATATTATAATTATATAATGCTAAAAGATGAATATTTAGCTAGTAATTGATGACCATTATAGAATTGATACTCGTTGGTCTGTGTTTCATCCTCCCATGCTTTCCATTTCCTCATCTGCTACACCAATTCATTCTTGTTTTCATCAATATGAATTAAATATTAATATTATATTCTGGACGTAATTAAATAGATATATAACTCAAGTCAACTAATTAATTAATTACCTTTAGTTTCCCCAAGGCATAAGTGAGAACACAATAGATTACATGAAAAAGTGCCAATACGAAAATAAATATATGGAGCTGGTGTATCCCGTATGCTGAAACTAGTTGCACCTTCCCCTGCAAAAGTTGTACCTAACCAACTTAATAAATATATTTTTTTTTTTTAAATGTATTACGATCTTTAATTTTCCATATGTATAAATAGAAACCCATAATTATAAATAAAGAATAAAATGTTTTAATTTAGTAATTAATTACCTTTTCAAGGCATGGATCATAATATTTCTTTTTACTGTAAATATCCTCCTTACAAGGGTGCCAAGAATCTCCAACATTTTTAGGAACACAAATATTTGAAATACTCTCTTGCGTTACTGTCAGCAGTAACGATATGAATCCTAGCAGCATAAGCTCTTTCCCCAAAAAAAAAAAAAAAAAAAAAAAAAAATCAATAAAAAAAAATCGAAACAATTAATTCAAGAAATATATAGTTGATAGAAAAATACCTGCTTTAATCTTTTCTAGAGCTTCATAAAGAGGTACCTTTCTCTTTTTCCTTAGCCACTGAAATCAAATAATTAAACCTACTCAATTTGATATTTCTCATGCTGTTTAGGAATAAACGGAGAAATTAAAGTACATATTGTGATGCAGAAGGTACTAACCAGTTCAGCATGATGAATGATTTGTTCGATAACAATGGAGATAGCAACCAACGCGAAGAAGAAGGCGGCCACCGCCCACGTCGGAGTCGTCGTCAATGTCTTCTCCTTTGGCAGCTCATCATCCATTTTTTGTTTTTCTGATACTAAGAAATTAGAGATTGTGGATGATAAATATTTCTTGATTGATTCAAGAATCACATTGAAACTTTGGAGAAATATATATTTATGACTATTAGCTTTTGTGCAATATTAGTATAGGTGTGTGGAACTACTTCCCTTTTCTTTTAAGGTTAGGTGCTTTTTTAGCTGAGAAATGTGCAGAAATTCTTTGTTTTATGTATCTTTATCTAGAGAGAGAGAGAGAGAGAGAGAGAGATTTTGTATAGTAAATTAGAGATAGATGCACTTGGTATAAGATTAATTGTCTATGAGGTCAATGATTTGGACAAGATAACACCTATATATTGGTTTATAAAATCTTTCGTGTTTAACATTTATTTGAATAACGTCACATTTAACCAACCATTTTCATTTTTTAAATAAAAGCTATGTAGAGTTTGATCGACATGAAAGCCCCCTCAAGTAATATAAAATTGTTTAAATAAAAGGGTGATTCTAAACATAGCCCCAAATTGCTCTTTATAGCCACCATATTAAAAATAAATAATATTCGAATTTGAAATGTACTATCCGTCATCTTCAACATAGCCCCTCTCACCTTCCTGGTTGCCTTTTCCACTTCTGCCGGCGAAAACTAACCGATCCTCTGAGTTTTGCCCATACGAGCACGATGCCATCAACACCGAACACGTCTTCTACACCTTTGACATCTTCGATAATTGGAAGCTTTGTTGAATGTCTATTATTTGACAAAATTTTCATTTTTTAATCAATTTGTAATTTGGAATTGGGTGTTGTTTCTCCTCTTACTTTCTAGAGGTGCCGGTGGGGGTCAATGTATTTTATGACTATGATTTATCCCCAATTCTTAAAATACGATGAATTTATGTTGGTGTTGGTTTGCTTATGCCGACGATGGAGAAGCAATCTTCTTTCGTATTTTGCGTCAACTTGCTAAGAAACTTGGCGAAAGAATTCGATGAATGATAGGTTTATATGAAGGTGTGTTTCAGTTTCATCATGGTTTAATTTTATGTAGGTGTTGCTTCATATTTGCAGAAAATATTTTATTTGTAGGATTTATAATTCTTTTTTATCAAGATTTTCTGCAAATTCATAGACTTGATTTTTGGGGCTACGTATAATTGTTTTTCAACAATAACAAGGACATGAATCGTAAATTCTAGGGGGCTATACTTAAGGCTGAGCATAAGAAACCGAAAAACCAAACCGACCGACTATCCAGACTGAACTCGATCAGAAAATATGGGTAACCGAACCGTATGGTTCGGTTTTTATTTCTGATTTTCAAAACCTGACTCTAACGGTTCGGTTTCGGTTTCTATGCCTAAAAAACCGGCGGTTAACCGAACCAGTACCAATTAAATAAATATATAATTTTATATTATATTATATTATATTATATTATATTATATTATTAGATATTACTAACAAAGTTTGAGAGAAAATCACCCGATTCTAAGTATTGATGGAGCCAAAAGTTAATAAGCAATTGAAGGTAGTTCGATTGTTAGTTAAAATTATTGCAAAGCTTATTCTATTAGGATTATGCAATTTAATTTCATTATTTTTTTTAATTTTTGTAAATTATTTATTTTGCATGTATATTCTAAGATATGAATTCTTTCGAATTTTCCTATTATGAAGTATAGAAAATAGAATATTTCTTTTATTTATGGTTAACCATTAGATAAACGGTTAACCGGTCCAATTTTTAGGTTAACCGTTTTCATGGTTTTGGTCTTTATTTTTTAATTTATAACGGTTAACCGACCCGATAAAAAACTGCATGGTCAATTTTTTTCGGTGTAAAATGGTCGGTTAACCAACCCGTGCTCACCCCTAGCTATACTGAACTTCTTCGAGGCTATGGTGAATTTAGTTTGGGGGTTATAAGGATAAGATAGTACATTTACATATTATTATTTTAATTTATTTAATATGGGGGCTATGAATAG
Source organism: Mentha longifolia (assembly GCA_001642375.2). NCBI lineage: Eukaryota > Viridiplantae > Streptophyta > Magnoliopsida > Lamiales > Lamiaceae > Mentha > Mentha longifolia. Next base: position 32,657,736 of record CM038118.1, on the reverse strand, counting down.
TAAAATGGGGCTATGTATAGAATTACCCAAATAAAATTCTTTATTACGGGCCGATATTTCTTGGGCCCACCAAATTTATCGGCCTAAGCCCATTATTATGGGCCCAAAAATCAAGCCTAGGTCTGTGGACCAGCCCAAAGAAGCCACGTGATTAGGAGTATTATTCTTGGGCTGAGAATTTTTTATTGGCCCAACAAGGATGGACGGTCCGGTCCGGGCCGGGCCTTGTGAGTCTAGTGACTTTCAACTTTCAAGAACAAATAATAAAAATAATTTGACATTTTATCCACAAATTTGTAGAGTGGATAAGCTGATGATTTTTAATAAAGAATAAATTTAAATTCTTCCTTTCTTGATTTCATTAATCTAAGAACAACTTTCCCTCTATTACATAAAATAATAAAAAAAAAAGTATATGTGGAAAAACAAATATGAAAAATACAAGATAAACTAAAATCACTTTGGAGGCCTTTTCCCAAAAGAAAAATCCCTTGAAGCAATCTCAACTCCTTGGTCACTCATGTACCCCATCTCAACAACAGAGGAAGAAGGGTTATCCCTCTCTATCTGGACAACCGAAGTTTCAGACAGTCGATCTTTTCGCCCGTTCCTCAGATAGGCGGGTGACGTGGCACCACGTAACGGGGAGGCGGGCCGGCTCAAGGATGGAGGGGCAGGGGCCCCCTCTTTGGCGTGTTTCTTGGCCATAGCCTGCCATCTCTGCAGCCCCGATGCCACGTCATCGCTGAAGATGACAGGCTTCATGTTTGATCCCATCTGAGTGACTAATGCATAGAGAGGGAGTGTCACATAACTGCACAGAATCTGTATCAAAACACTGCAAAACAACATTAACACAAAACATTAGTACTCCTATTAAATTCACTAATGTTTATTAATTAGTTTCAATTATTTTGAAATGAGAAAATGTACCCCATCACTATTCTTATGAGCATATCTTCAAGATCCTCATGGTAGCAAGATGGATATCCAAATTTGAACTGGCAAAAAATAAAAAATAAAAATACAAAACAAAACAAAACACAAATTGTTATTATCTTGTACTCCGTAGTACTAGTAAATAGTAAATGGTGGAAGTAAAAACACAATAAATAATTTTTTAACAGTTTTGCAGCAAAAACTTACCCAACTCCAAGCAAGCAAAGCAATCTGAAATGCATTCTGCAAAAGAATAAGGAAACATAAACATATTAGTACATGAAAATATTACAAATGTCTTTAACTATCAACAAACTATAGTGAAGAATAGGAATACCTCAAAGAGAACGAAGTGAATGAGGAAGAGGACAAAGTTGGGACGACGAAACCAGAAGAGATCGTCGCTAGGCTGGACTAAAGGACTGCCCATCACCACATCTCCTCTCTCAAGAATCCTTGTCCCCATTTTTGTGATGATCACTTGTAATTTTGCTCCTACTAAAAGTATTATCTGAGAATATATCAAATTAATTTTTCATGTTAATCTTGATTCAAAATAAATTGAATAAAAGAAAGAATATGATCATATGTTTTTACTCACAGTTAGAGGGATGAATGGCAGCCAAAAGTGTGAGTACCACCCTGTTTAAAGAAAACATTAAAGTGTAAATAATATGAGGAAACAACATAATTTTTTTGATTAAGATCTTTGATATCTTGATATTGTGTGAAGAAAATTAAACTCAAAACAAAAAGAAAAAGTTTTAAACTCACCATTGGTGTTAGTGAGGAGGAGAAGGACAGCACAGAACCATAATGCAGGGCTGCAAAAACAAGAATTATTTTTTACAATATTGCTAAAAAAAGATTTTGGTTGTAATCCAATAAAAAAGAATATAAAGAATGAATTCTTTGTTTTTGAAACCTTATTCCCACAATGATTTTGAAATCTTCTTCAAGTGCTCTGTTTATATAGATTTGGAAATCAAATGAATCTTGAAGATGAGGTGGTAGATGCTCCTGAGTTTCATCAAGTTAGAAAATATTCTCACATATATAAAAATTTGAAGCGTATTTAAATAAAGTTGTAATATAACTTACTGCTACAAACCCATGCCTTAGTGTTAAGTAGTCCACTTTTGTAACTGAAGGGTAAAACTGCCTAAAGAAACACACCTGCACAAAAAGAAATATAAAGAATTAGCTAAATTTTAATTTGGAAAAAAATAGCTAATTTAATTTGAGCATTTGTGCCCAAATAATTAAAGGTCGTGATCAATGAAATTGATAATGAAGGGTGCTTATTATAATAAAAATAAATAATGGATGAACATCAAATTTAGTCATAATTCACATATACTCCGTATAACTTATTAAGCTTAAGTGCGGGACAAAAAGAAAAAGTAAAAAACAGAAAAATATTTTCCATTAAAAAATACTAGAAAATATCTTACAATACATAGAAGAAGAGGAGAGTGGCTCCAAAAGTGCACATGTCTTTTTCCAAATGAAGTCTCCCTTGCAAATCTGAATCTCTCTGGATCTACACCACAATATATATAATTAAATATGGTTCATCAAGAAAATAATTACTCGAAATATCAATTAAACACTGAAAAATACAGTAGGGATTTAATTAATTAATTAACCAATTACTGACCATTATAGTATTGGTACTCTACTGTCTTTGTTTCATCCTCCCATGCTTTCCACTGCCTCATCTGATAAACAATTTTTTTTATTAATAAACCAATAAATTATTTAATAAAAAAAATATCCAAAATATATTAATATAAATTTAAATAAAGTTCTATAAATGTTAATTGTATATACCTTTAATGTTCCAAAGGCGTAAGTTAGCACACAGTAGATAACATGAACAAGTGCGAGTACAAAAATGAAGATATGGAGCTGGTGTATCCCATATGCTGAAATGAGTTGCACCTGGCCCTGCAATAGTTGTACGTAACCAAATTCAGCAATATATTATGCATCTAAAATAATTAAAAACATAATATAATTAATCAAATAATTAATTACCTTTTTCAGACATGGATCATTGTATTTGTTTTGATCATACGTTTTCTTACAAGGGTGCCAAGAATATCCAACATTTTTTGGAACACAAATATCAGAAAGAGATTCTTGCGTCACTGTCAGCAGTAATGATATGAACCCTAGCAGCATAAGCTCAATAAAAAAAATTCAAATAATTAATATAGTTCTTAAATGAAAAGAAAAAAAAAAGAATTACAGAATTAATTAAAACTATTAATAGATATTTAAATTACCTGCTTTAATCTTCCCGAGAGCTTCATAAAGAGGCAACTTTCTCTTTTTCTTCAACCACTGCAAATCAAATAGCATTCTCAATGAGTTCGTACTCATGCATAAAGAAATAATTTATAAAAAAAAAATTAAAAAAAAAAAAGCTAGTAGGACGAATTTGTCACATAATATTGATTAGCTACCAATTCTGCATGATGAATAAGTTGTTCGATGACGATGGAAATCGCAACGAGCACGAAGCAAACGACGGCCACCGCCCACGTGGCAGTCGACTCCAACGATTTCTCCTTAGGCAACGCCATTTTAATTTTCTATACAAATAAAAATTAAATATTTTTATACTTGGAGTAAGAAAGAAAGCAGAATATTTGTGTAATTCAGAAATATTTTTCACTCGAGAGATATGTGTTGAGGGTGTTGAGGGTCTTATTTATAGAGAGGAGAGAGAAGGATGGATGACATGATTAACAAAATATCCATACTCAATTGGTTTGAATTTTCCATTAATTTTGAGGTTTTAATGTAGAGATATATGAACTTGGTGGAAGATGCATGGGTGTCGAGTTTGGATTTGAAATTTGAATTGTCCAATTTATAATTTGAAGGGTCAATATATAGTTTATTTCCATGCACGTGGAGTAATTAGGAGCTCAATGATTTGGATAACATAACACGTACGTATGAGATGATTGTTGTTTATGTTCATTTAGTACGATGATTTTTTTTTAATCTCTCACGTTGCATGGCCCAAATACTATTTAGTCAAACATTAAATAAAATGATAATGTCGACTTACTAAGTAGGGTAATGAAATAATAAGAAAATAAAGTGATGTATTCTCTTCTCTTTTTTTTTCAGTTTTGATATAATATGATTTAGTTTAATATCATATTCCCTACGTCCCTAATATATGTGTTTAAAATATTTTGGCATGCATTTCAATGTACTGAAAAATAGTGAATATTAGTTAGTTATAGATTAGATATAGGATGTGCCACATCAGCATATCACATGGGTAAGTAGTTTAGGTGAGGTAGCACGTGAATAGCACATGGCTAGCTTTCTATTTTTGTATAAATACTGCAACATGAGATGAAATAATACAGTTTTGGTTTTCTCTTCATTGGAAATTACTGGAATCTAACATATACGATAAAGTTTCGGTTACACTTGATGTTGTGTACTACGTATAATACTATTAGTATACTATATCAAGTGATACCTAAACTTTATCTTAATATCAACTTTTTGACACATCAAAATGCGTGCCGAAAGATTTTAAGCGTGTGGATGGAGAGAGTACTAATTAACAATGGATGTATAATTTTTTTTTAGTATTTTTCTTTATTTTTAACAAATAAAATTAAAAATAAATAATAAATATTAATAAACTCTAATTAGATTGGTAAATCCTAGTCAATCAGTATAGTATAAATGAATTATAATATTAAAAGATTAAAAATAATAATAATAAAAAACGACTTTTATACGCTTCACGTGGAAACCGATTAGCTTGTACCATTCGTTTCCTGAGCCAAAATTAGTCTTTGCTTGGCTATAAAATTCCTAGCGAGGTCAAGTCTTAAGTTTGGGACCAATTTTACTTTCTAATTCGATTTCAATAATTAATTTAGTATATTCATGACTAGGTAAGGTACATCTCGAATTAAAGAATTTTCTGATCAGGTCTTCATACATGGACCCTCATTTGTGAGAATCTATCTAAAGTCTAAACATTAAAAGTCTAATAAATTGAATATTAAATGAATCGCAACTTTTTACATGTGATTCAAACTTCAGAGTCAAAACAATTTAGGATGTTGTTAGCGAATCTTACAAGTAATCGGATTATTTTACTCGATGAAAATTCTTAAGGGTAATAAAAAGACAAAAAACAAGAAAGTTCAAGGAAAAATTATTCTCTTGCCTAGGACAGCTTCCAATTCAAGTCAAATCAAACAAATTAGTAATTCATCAATTTGAAGTTAATAAACACAATATATTCGAGTATTGTTTCTCCACAAAAATTGGACAGAAAAGTCAATTATATCGGTTGGATTGCATGAATCTTGACCAGTGACCACATTCTTATTATACTTCCTCTAATTCACGATTACTGACTTATTTCTTTTCGGTACGGGAAGTAAGATGGAAGTGTTTAGTATTTAAAGTGTATTGTGTTTATGAAGGAAGTGTTATTTATGTATTTAGACATATTTTAAAACTAGTCTGGGGCCGTTCGTGACTGAAAAATAGCCCGGGGCGAACCAATTAAAATGGGCCTCTATTGAAATGTAAAGTATAATACTCATTGAAATACAAAATTTTATTTATCATAAAAATGACTTTTCCCAACCCCTTTCACTTGTAATATCATTTATATTTTTTTTATTAATCATATGAAATACTTTATAAACTTTTTTTACTTCAAATATCATTTATAATAGTTTTTTTTTTTAAGACGTTTGAGGCCATTTCATAAAATATCTAATATAAATTCAAAAACTAGACAACAAAGTTAGACAACTAAAATAGATTAAAAACCTTTTTTGCAACTTATTTATTTATAAATTACAATATTATATTCTTTTTTTATAGAAATTTGGGGGTCAAACATGAAAAATCAATTAAATAAATAAATCAGAAGATAAGTAAGAATAACAAAATAGCTAAAAAGGGTTAGAAGAATAAATAGTGACCAATGTAAGAAAACAAAAGGGAGTATTAATCATGAAAATGATATTTTCTAACCTTTTTAGTTATAATATCATTCATTTTGAAAAAAACGATATATTAATAAATTAGATGAAAAAAAAGAAGTGAAAGAGAAGAGATTTAATAAAGAAAACGTTGTTGAGAAGAATCGAACTCTTGTCATTTTAGTATTATAAGATTTGACCAACTGTGCTAAAAAAATTGATGCAAAATTTTTGAAACTAAAATCAATATTAGTAAAATCATAAATTTTGGGCCCCGAATAATCGTGGGCCCTGGGCGGTCGCCCGTGTTCGACCCTCCTCAGGGACGGCCCTGGCTAGAGCATCATAGATGTATAATAACATATTGATATTTGATCTTAAATGAGAGATCGTATCAAGACATTTAATTTGGTATAAAAATCATAAAAAACGGAGAACAAACGAGCAAGTTATAATAGTTTAAACTTTTAGAATTTAAATTATATTGGAATACGTGTTGAGGTGGGTGGATGATGATATTTAATTAGAGATAGTTAATTGTAATAAGGGAAAAACTAATTATTCCATTAGTATGCTAATTATTTTCCAAAAAAAAAAAGGCGTCAATAATCTTGAGACCGCCCAATAAAAAAAGGGGGTCAGTAATCGTGAACCAGAGAAAGTAGTATTTAATTATATCATTCATGATTTTCATATACGTCTATATGTATATGATGTATACACTTCACGTTCTGATATTAATTGTTAGAATAGACAAGAGAATTAATCAATAATAATAATAATAACAATAATAATAATAATAATTATTATTATTATTATTATTATTATTATTATTATTATTATTATTATTATTATTATTGTGAAGAAGACTCGGTCAAATATTATCCTTTATTCACCTCAAATGGAATAAAATAAGATTTAATTGGCTTGAGATCCTCTATCCTTAAAATTGTGTCCCAAAACCTAATTTTTTATTATTTTTATTCATTTTTTTTAATAAATTTATTTTATAATAATTTTGTTTAATTTTATGATTATTTTTAAGGATTCACCCATTCCAATTAAGGTTTATAATTATTTTTTACATTTAATTTCACTTTTATTAGTATATTAGACTTGATAAATTCAAAAATAAAGTACTACCTCCGTCCCTTTTATTAGTCCACATTCACTTTTTTGACTTTTCCGTCACGCGTTTCCACCGAAACCTAGCACGGGTTTTAAAATATAATTTTGAAGTATTTTTTTCTTTTACGGGATACTATAAGTGTTATATTATCCCGTAAAAGAAAAATACTTCAAAATTATATTTTAAAATCCGTACTAGGTTTAGGTGGAAAAACATGCCAGAAAAGTCAAAAAAGTGAATGTAGACTAATAAAAGGGATGGAGGTAGTATATAATTTTTAAAAATTCTAATTTTTTTCTTATAAATGTCTATTATGATTTACTAAATTATAGTATTTTTATTTTTATAAAAAAAAAACAATATAAAATTAGTAAAAATTAAGTTTTGGGACATCATTGAGACATAGTATTTGCGATAGAGGATCATCCTGATCTAATTACATTATTACGTTTATGTGTAAAAAAAACATGACAAAAATAGCATTATTCACTAGAAAAATTATACAGAAACGAAATTCAAAACATGTCAGCTTTCATTCTCCCTATTAGTAAAGAGAAATCATTCAAACTGCCACGGCCTTGATGTCCACTTCTACTACTTATATTTGGAGAAGGGGGATTTTCAATATCCCTCTCTATCTCTGTAACTGAAGTTTCAGACTGTCGATCTTTTCTACTAAACTCATCCGCCTCGTGGCGGATTGTGGGGGGCGGGCCCCTCTCGTCGCCACGGCCTCCCCACACCTCATGTTCTTCTTCATAGTTAGACTTGTTGTAGCCCTGAAGCAAATAGAGGGGCGACAACGATCCCCCGTGCAACGGTGAGGCGGGCCGGCTTGAGAGCGGCGTGCTGCTTCCCGACTGCTGCCCGTTCTTCACGTGCTTTTTGGCCGTCCGGTGCCATACGCGAAGCGCGGTCGCAACGTGATCGCTAAATATCACGGGCTTCATTTTCGATCCCATCTGATTATTTGGTGCGGAAAAATTAAGAAAAATTAGATTTTTTATTTTATTTTAATCGAGTATTGGAAAGCTCGAGCTCGGCTCGTTTGTTTACCTGATTCACCAAGGCGTAGAGAGGGAGAGTGACGTAGCTGCATAGGAACTGGACTACGATGCTAAGAAACAAAACAAACATGAATTAGGGTTTGAATAATGGTTTTCTTGAGGAAAAAAAAAATAATGAGAATTTATATTGATTTTATACCCCATTACTATTCGGATGATTATATCTTCAATGTTTTCATGGTAGCACGATGGATACCCGAATTCGTACTGCAAAATAGAAGCAATCCATGCACGTAAAATTTATGAAAAATTAAATCATAATTAAATTAATACATACATCTCAAATAAAAATTATCACAGTTTTGAATAATTTGAGATACGCAAGTATAATTCTTATCATATACCAAAACAAATGAAATATATGGATATTAAATTACTGTACAACCTTATAAATTAAAATATGAATTAGTATATCCTGATGTATCAAAATTTGTGAAATTACATAGTATTTAATACTAATATAATAGTAATAGATGGACAAATTAACTTACCCAACTCCAGGCAAAGAAAGCAATTTGAAATGCATTCTGCAAATCAAAACACAAGTACAAAACAAAGGTAAGGTTGTCTGAATCATGAGATTATTTTACTATTATGTATAAATCTGGTATTTACTTTATAATGGAGAATTTTAAATAAATAAATAAATAAATATAAATTACCAAGAAAAGAACAAAATGGATGAGGAAAAGGAGGAAACGAGGTCGACCAAACCAGAAAAGGTCGTCGCTGGGTTGAACAACTGGGCTTCCCTTTATCACATCTCCTCTCTCTAGAATTCTTGTTCCCATTTTTGTTATTATTACTTGCAATTTTGCCCCCACCAATAGTACTATCTGAAAATATATATTTTAAAAAAATAATGTTGATTAAAAATAAATAAAATTAGTCTAGATGCACTAAAATACACAAGATTAGAATACAATCACTCACGATTAGTGGGATGAACGGTAGCCAAAAATATGAGTACCACCCTATTGAAGGAAACACAAATAATTGCATTACTTAAAAGTATAACTTAAAATGTTAAAATAAAGAGTGCAGAAGTAAAATGGATGTTTTTAACTCTTACCGTTGGTGTTGGTGAGTAGAAATAGAACTGCACAAAACCATATAACTGGGCTGCACATTTATTGATTAGTGTTAATTAATAAGTTACAATGTGCTTAATTAATAGTAGTAGTACTAATAAAAAGGAAGAAAATAAAAGATTTAATTAAAACCTTATTCCCACAATGACATTGAAATCTTCTTCGAGTGATTTGTTAATATATTTCTGGAAATTGAATGATGGTTGGCTTTGAGGTGGCAGATGTTCCTGAAATTTGGACAATTTTCAATAGTTTAATTAAGTATATATGTATATATTATATATGTATATATGATTGCAAGTTAAATATAAAATAAGAAAATAAAAAACATGGAATGTATTGGCGGAGTAATTAATGGATGCTTACTGTAATAAAACCATGTCTAAGTGTAAAGTAATCCACTTTGGCGACGGATCTAAGGAATTGCCTGAAGAAACACACCTAAGTACAGAAGGAAAAAAAAAAAAAAGTTTATTAATTAGTAAATGTAACTAAGTTACAACATGTATTTTGATAAATGATTAATAATAAAGGAGTTAATTAATTAATTAATAGAAGTCTTACAATCCAAAGAAGAATAGGCGATCGGCTCCAGAAATGCAAATGTCTACGTCCAAATGAAGTCTCCCTCGCTAATCTGAATCTCTCTGGATCTGCAATTAACAATTTATTAGTCAAGAAAAATAGTAATTTTAAATATACATATACAAAATAATAGATCTTCTGTATAAAAAAAAAATAGAATAAAAATGATGTGGCTTAATTAAGCAGAACTATAATGCATATTATGCACAATTATAATATATCGTACATCATAATGCATTCTCAGTACTATTGTAATGAATCAGTAATGCATCTCTGTATATGCAGTTATAATGCAACAGTTAATCTGGACGGCTGATCACTATACGTACATCATATAGTAATCAACAGTTCAAATCATTTCTCATTTCTTAAAATAAAATATAAAAAATAAAAAAAATAATTAAAAAAACATTTTTTATTTGATATTTATATTTGATATAATGAATATATATTTGAATATATAATGTATGCATTCATTCTCACGAGTCAAATATTTACGCACACGGCTAATTTGATCCAAGATTTCTGGGTTCATACTTGAGCAAGAATGTGGCTGTTAAGGATAAAATTAATCATTTGAATATTAAACTTTGACTTATTATATAGTAGTTTGTAGAATGATTAATGTCTTAACCGAAAGATCATGATTTTACATTACAGTTACTAGTTGACAATATTTTTTTAGATTTGGACTTATATACATGTATGTAGTGGTTGGGATCTAATCAATAATAGACGTGTCAAGAATTAATGATAGTGGATAAGTATAATAAATCAAATCAAGAAATGCATCCAAAGTCCAATATTTCATTTTATAGTAAGGTTTCAATCAAATAATTGATAGTTTGATACTAACCATTGTAGTATTGGTACTCATCTGTCTTTGTTTCACCCTCCCAAGCTTTCCATTTCCTCATCTAATTAATATAGAAAAAATAAATTATGATTTTTCATAAATGTCACTTTCTAAATATATATTTATTATTTTGAATGTATATATAATTAAATTACCTTGGCCTTTCCAAGGGCATAAGTGATAATACAATAGAGGATATGACAAACTGCCAATACAAAGATGAAGATATGGAGTTGGTGTATCCCATATGCAGATACAAGTTGAATTTTGTCCTGAAATAAATAGTATATAAACCAAATTCAAAAACAATAAAAACAAAAAATTATTTAATTATTCATAAATTAATTGAAAAAAAAAATTAGTAAAATAATTAAATTACCTTTTTTAAACATGGATCATAATATTTGCCAGTACTGTCTGTGTACTTACAAGGATGCCAAGAGTGTCCAACTTTTCTTGAAACACAAATATCAGAGAGCGGAGTTTGCAGTATTGTAAGCAACAATGATATGAACCCTAGCAGCATAAGCTCTTTGCCCACACCAAAATAAAAATAAAAATAAAAATGTGTTAATTAAATTCAAAAACAAATCATGTAATTATTTTAGTTTGTTAGTTAAACTAGAGTAGTAAATAAAATTTACCTGCTTTAAGCTTCTCCAGTGATTCACGTAGTGTCGATTTTCTCTTTTTCTTTAACCACTGCAGCCAAAAAAAACTAGCTCATTAAATCTAGCTAGCTATATTTATTTATCAAGGAGAAGGAGTTTTGATAAAATTTCGTCTCATCTAAAAGCTTGAATTTATAAAGAGGATTGAATTGAAATATATTCATTTATATTATAATTCCTAATAGGTTTTATGATAAAGGCGTACCGACTCAGAGTGGTGGAAAATTTGTTCGATGGCGAAGGAGATGGCAACCAAGATGAAGCAGACGGCGGCCACCGCCCACGTCGGAGTCACCTCCAGCGTCTTCTCCTTCAGCGGCGTATCCATTTTTATATATGTGTGTATAAATAAATAATAAACAAAAACAAGAATATATATATATATATATATAGGGACTTGAATTTGTTTGTGTACAACTACTTCTTCACTTTCTAGCTATATACGGTTAGGGTGCTTTAATCTGAGATGTGCAGTTTATTGGCTTGGAAATTAGTAGATGCATGATAATGGTGTATATATACGTGTAGAGAGAGAGAGAGAGAAGTTCTTTTGTGGAAGGAAGGTGACAGAAGGGTTGAATTTTTCCAGCCGTTTCGGTTAGTGAGTCAATAAAATTGCTAATTAAGAACGATTTAGAGAGAGAGAGAGAATGAAGTCATGCATCAAAGGTGATTGAGAAATGATTAGACTAATACATAGTCTCGGTTGACTTTGAACTTTCTATATTAATCAATTATTAAATTTTTGTAAGATGTCTACTCGTAATGTTAATTTGTAGCTATTTTCTTGGGTAGTAGTTCATTGTAGAATATCGGTAAAATATTAATTCTTCTACTTATTATATTGCTAATCATTCTAATTAGGTCACTTATGCTAAATCTAGTGTTTGTTCTCTTTTTGGTCAAAGCATATGGAATTATAAAATCAATTATTAGAGTATGGATCATGGAATTAACTAGTAGGTTTTTATTATTTATTAAGGTTTGTCCGTTACTACTCAAGGTGATACTTAATTAAGTACTAATTTACACTTATGATTATATATTAGTAAAGTACTAACATGTAATCAATTCAGATCATCTATTGCATTTTCGTGTTGCATCTTCTATGTATTGCACCAATAGACGATCACCATGTGTTAAGAATCATATTCAACAAATTTTTTTTATAAAATTCATTAATTATTGTTGATTATGAAAATATTTTTTAACACGCAGTAATCATATGTTTGTGCAATAAAAGATATAACACGAAAACATAATATAAAATATCCGGGCGCAAGTTATTGCCTAGCTTGAATAAACTCACATGATCTAGTTTCGAACAAATCAAACCCAACGATTAAAATTCTGTTGAGTTTAAATTAAGTCATTTTCTTTTTTTAATTACCACTTACTATCACTCCATTATTTGGTAAATAAGAGTACTAAACCTAATCATAAGCTAGCTACTAATAATTAATTAAAACTACCTAGGTTAATTAAACTGTGGTATATTCATCGAGAATATATGTGATACAGGTGTGTTGCACAATAAGTCACTAATGACTAGTTCAAACCTAATAAAATAAATTATCTTAGATTATCAACGGTCTTAGATATTAATTAATCGTGCTAATTTTCTAGAGAGAGAAATGAATAGTGCTTATACTGATCTCTTCATTTAACAGAGAATTAATAATTCCAGATTTAAATATAATCTCTTCATTTAACGGTATCCCTTTCCCCTCGTGTTAAATTAATTTTGTTTTTATGGATTTCATCAGAAAATCCACCTATTAATAAAAAAAAAGTCAAAAAGAAAGGGTCAGAAAAGAAAAATCAACGTGTAATGTGAAAAATTAGTTAGAAACAGTCAGTTTAAGTTGCATTGCTTGACCCTTTTGTACTCTACGCTTTATAGGTTATTCCCCTCAATTTAATTTCACTAATTATATATTAGTCTTTATTTTTTAACGGTGCTTCTTTACTTATTAAATTTTTATTTTTATTTTTTTCTTGGCTAGTGTTGGGACCATTACTCAATTGAAGTGCTTGGAAATACTAAAATTTTCTAGAATTATTTGAATTTTACATAAATATTCTATTTTGCTTTTTGCAGAATAATTGCTAAAATTTAGGCAATATACGAAAGTTCTCTGACTAAATATGTGGCTGTGTATCAACTGAAAAGAAGTGTGTGGCCATATATTATCAGTCTTTGTTGTTGTTGTAAAATGGTTCATCATGAGTCATGAGATGTAACGCGTTTATATTTTATACTAATAAAAACACATGCATGAATTTGGCTCCTACTTGATAATGGGAGAAATTTTAGGCTATAAAAACTTTCGAATTTGTTGGTATAATAGGATAACAATAAAATATGGGTCTCTATACTTTTCTTTTCTTTTCTTTTCTTTTAATTAGGCTATACCTATACCATTAAACGTAAGGACATAACTTAATTCTAAAAAAAATAAAAATAAAAAACAGTTCAAGATCCATCACACAAACTAGCCATGGGTCCACCAAATTTGGACCGGCAACCAATTGAGATTTTTAAATTTTTTTATTGTATGTAATAACGTAAAGAGTTGCTCGCCTCAAATATCATTTGCATGAACCTTTTTTTTTTTTTTTCGGTTTTGGGTGGGAGGGGGGGGGGGGGAGGGAGATTTTTCCATGAACTTTCTAAGTCTAATAAAATCTAATTAACATCATATATTATTTAAATAATTTGGGAAGTTACGTATCAACAAATCGAACAAGTAAACGAAGCATCTCTCTCGAAGAAAATTCTTAAATACTACTCCCTCCCTCCGTCCACAATCTTTAGACACTACTACTATATCCGGACGTCCACCATCTATAAACACTTTCTTTTATTAATAATGGGCTCCACAACTTTATCACTTTACACTTTAACACTTTAACACTCACAGAAATTTTAAAGGAACCCACAATTATTCTACTTTTACACTTTAATATATTAATTTATTAATATATCAACACATTGCATTAAAACCTGTGCCGGAAATTTTGGGTCTTAAGATGGTGGACGGATGGAGTACTACTATAAAAAAACGAAATTGGAATACGACGTCGCTCTATGTTTCATATTAGTTGTTGCAAGACCCCCAAAAGAGAAGAAGAAGAAGAAGAAAATAAATAAATAAATAAATAATTGGGCGAAAGTCATACGGAATTCCTTGCAGGATTGAAAAACTGAACTGTTGATGAGGTGGGAAATAATAATTTTCAAATCTACTCTAAAAAACATATCGAAATCTCACTTTCGTTAATTTATAGTTCTTTTTTCTTTTTGAGGATGTCATTAATTTACAATTGAATCACGTTCAATATAACTTATAATAAAATAAACTCAACGACGGATATTTTTTTTTATGAAAAGGACGATGGATAAGAGATGAATGATATACTACTCACTTCCCGTGAGTATTATTCGTGGGCATTTATCGCCATTTGTTCACTTTAGTATTATTTTGTTTGATTTTTTCGATTGTTTTATATTCTAATATATTAAAAATTAATATTGAAATCATTAAACCAACAAAATGTATAAAAAATCGACACTCAATTTGTTATTTTTTCCATAAAACTTCAAAATATGAATAATATGACAAATCGAGTGTCGATTTTTATACATTTTGTAGTTTAATGATTTCAATATTAATTTCTAAGGTATTAGAATACTGTATAAAACAATTGAAAAAAATCGAACAAAATAATGCTAAAGTGAGCAAACAGCGATAGATGCCCACGAATAGTGTTCATATGATGGGAGTAACATATCATTCCTCATTTATAAGGTATAAGCATTTCTAAATTTGTAAATAGAGTATATATACATACATTTTTGGAATTATAGAGGGAAAATTGTTCAGTGGAAAAAGAGAATATTTATGCATATATTGATACATAAAGTATTCAATTTGAAAACTTGGATTTAAAAAAGAGATGGAGCTTCCATCTTTAGCTAATAAAGCTGGTGCCTCCTGTCATCCAACCATCTCCACCTATATATATTTATATATAGAAAAAGTTAAAAAAGACTGCATATAAAGATAAAAAAAGTCCCATACTTTATTAAAATACATAAAAAAATTGAATACAGTAAAGTATAATATAATATGAGATATATTACAGCCTAATCATATCAAGAAAGTTAATATTTTAGAACTACTACGTATATTCGAATTAATCTAAATATTTCAAAAATGTAAAATAAAAAATAAAATAAAAAACCCAAATAAATCATGATCATGATCATTTTGAACTCAAATGCCGTAAAACTGCCGAAACCAATCATTTCTTTTTCTTTTTGGAATAAAGCATGTCTATCACCATTTACTTTTAAGTCCTTTTGAAATATTAATTTCAACAGTAGGTCCTTGTAAGATCACTTTTTTCTTTTCATTTGAGTCCATAAATTTTTGTTTGTCAAAACTAATTTCATTACACTACTAAAATCATATCCCTACTATAAAAACAAAAATTCAATTGTATTGTAAAGAAAATATATATATATATGAGGACTTGCTTGCTAAATATTCACCTAATATCTACATAAATAGGAATACAACAAATCAACTTTTAAAAAAAAATAAAATAATAATAATAATAATAATAATAATAATATAAAGGAAAGCACATGCATACCCCACTAGTGTGGTGTGTGTTTGGGTTTGTGTGAGGGGTAATAGAGTAATTTACCAGTGGAAATCCCAGCGAGGGCGGACTTTAGACATGCGGTTATGGCCGTAGGGGTAATCGGTGACGGCGCGTTTGGCGTTCTGGAAGGCGCAGCAGCCGATGGAGTAGATTCCGATCAGCACCACCACCATCACGATGTTGAGGACGGACAGCTTGTGCCAGCTCCGCCGCACGTCCTCCAGCACCCCCGCCTTGCATGAATCGCACTCGTAGCACAGCACCGCCGCCGCATTGTTCCACCGGTAGCAGTCCGGATCCTGCGGCACCGTCGTCGGCGCCGCGTAGTTGCAAGACGTCGGCGGCTTGCAGCACCCCGACTGCATGCAACAATTTTCAATTCATTTTTTGACTATTTAAAAATTAAAAAAATAAATTATAATAAGTTTTTTTCCTTATAAAAATATTACTACTACCTTTCTCCATGTTATACAAACCTCGACTTTTAGGGCGAGATTTTAATATTTTGTAATGATAAATATTAAAGTAGTAATATTATAGAGTTAGAGTTTCACTTAAAATTATGTATATTTATTAAATTGAAGTTTGGTCTCACTTGAAGTATAAAAAATGTAAATTTAAAATTAATTTTTATGTGAGATTTCCATCACAAGATGGAAGATGGAAGAAAATAGAAAATATACTTGTTTATTGTGGACGGATGGAGTATTTTATTCTATTATATTTAAGGCAGAATGGAGAAATTGATTTTAATTGATGCTGATTTGTGATGGATGAAACAAGCATATATGCTGTTATTTACTGAGAATTTTATCCTTTTTTTGTCCCTTTGTTAACTAACAAATTGGGAAGAAGATGCTGCATAATTGCAGCGGGAATCCTCTATTTTCACATCATACTTGAAATTTTAGATTTCATCATGTGATCACCACTATTAATTATATTATGCATTTAAATAAAATATAAAATTAAAATATGATAAAATAAAAGTTGATGTGGATTGTGGAAGTTATTCTAATCACCACTAACTAAAGCTTTCTGCTTTTCCACGTATATTCATGGCATTAATCAAGATTGAATAAAATATTGTGCTTCTCAAGGAATTAACTTTAAAGATCATCACTCAAGAACTCTACAAAAAAAAAAAAAAAAAACAGCTATCTTCAACCAAGAGAGAGATGTTTTGCAAGGTTTACCTAATTCTTTGTTAAATCTAATTTCACTAAAGAGTGAATTACTATTTGCACATAATTAAATATTTCCTGAATTCACCCAACTCTAGACAATATATTGTCTAGAGAAATACATATTTCTCTATTAGAAAAAAAACATACATATCTTCACATAGTACCTCAACACAAATCAAACTCATGCCAGACTGTTTTATGAGTCAAATCTCTTAATTGGTACCCATATTCGAAATAAATCGATCGAAACACTTGGTGACATTTATAATTTTGTCTTTTATATCTTGACTCGTTTGACAGTCTGACATAAGAAAAACAACAAAACATCAACAAACAAACAAAAAAAATACCTGAATTGGAGTCAAATCCTTGGTCAAATAGTCAAAGGGAGTCCACAAAACAATCTTGTCACAAGCCTTAGACCCCAAAATGCAACTCCTAATAGTCAACCAATACTGATTATCCAAAACCCTCTTCCTCAGCCAGGGCGAGTAGCTCTCCAAATGGTACTCTCTATAAGTCCTTCCCATCACGGGGCTCCCCCCACCCGGGCTCGTGACGACGAACCCGAATATCGTGAGCCCCATGAGGGCCCCAATGAGGAGGAGCATGATCACCAAGTACACCCACAGGGCCCACGCCACGTGGAAGCACGCGCCTATGAAGCCAGCCAGTGATATGATGAGGACGACGAACCCCACAACCAGGAGCGGCGTCTGGAGGAAGCTCTCACACGTCGTGCTGCTCTTCGCCATCCACAGCCCGGCCCCGATTATCGGGATCGAGGCCAGGAGGGTGAAGAGGTTCAGGAACCCTATCACGGAATTGCTAAACCTATACATGCTAGGGTTTATCTTTTATTTTTTTATTTTTTTGGGACTTAAGTGTGTGTAGTGTGTGTGTGTTTTGGTTTCTTGATTTTGGGGGTTTGATTGTGATCAGCTTTAATTTATCTTGTGTGTGTGTGTGAATTTGTTTGGTGGGGAAAGAAATGTGGGTAGCTAAAGTGAGTTGCTTTAGTTGATTGGAATAAGGTATACTTGGGAGAGTAGTGGGGTTTAATATAGTGATCGAGATCCAAATGTTTTTCATGTATTGACCAAATTGCACTTCTTAGTTGCTAAGGAAACACTTTTCTTTTCTTTTCTTTTCTTTGTTTTCTTTTTTCTTTAATCTTGAAATCTTGAAGTTACCAAAAGTGCTAGCTTTTTGTGAAACGATAGAATTTCCCTTGGTTGAGTTTGATCTCTATGAGAGAGAGAAATTCGATTTGAGAGAATAATATATCGCATCGTGCATGTTTATAAACTAATGAGACGTGTGTTTAGTGAAAAACCGTATGTTTTCAACTTTCTAGTACAATGTGGTAAGTGTTACGTGCATGTCTACGTATCCAATACTTTCACGTAGCGTATTTTGTATTTTTGTTGATATATACATGTCGATTGTATAAATCTAGAAGAATTCAATAAATTTAGCATGTACTAGTAGGAGCCGAATTCAATATGCAAAATTTAAAGTGAAATTATTATATGAACCTTTTTTTTTTTTTTTTGGTGTGAAATTAAAAGATCTGCTAATTAACGTTTTCTCATTAGCTCTCAAATAATCAAATAAATTATCTTGTTTTCTTTTCTTTTTCTTTTTTTTTTTCTTCTTCCTCTTCTTTCTTTTTGGAATTTGAAACAATGAGTTAGGGGCAATGCTATGTCTTTGAATATAACAGGTTTCATGTTTGCGAATCATTATATTCTTACTTTTTTTTCAAATTTATATGTCATCTCTAGCTACTTGTAAATAATTTCACCATCAATTAATTTTAATGTCAATTTGCAAAAGGAATTTTCTCTATTATGTATATTTATTCTTGTTGCCGGTAGATTAGAATAAAGGTATCGAGTTCTGAGTTTAGAAGCCCAAGGCAAGTAAAGAACAGAGGACTGTTCAGTCATTTCATTCTCATACGTGGAGCCCCATTTTGCTTCTTTACAAAGCATCACCCCAACATGAATTAGGTCACTCATTTTTTTAAACTTATTTCTTAGTTATCTTTTCTGAAGATTTTTTTTTATTTTTTTTATTTCGTGCAATTTGAATGATCAATATTCATAAAGTTCCGAAGGCTTTATCTTTCCTTTAGTTGTATAATCTATTCATTAAATTAAATAGTACGCACCTAAATAGCTTTTTGCTTCCTTAAACTACTTATAATTTGGGATGGTATCCTCTATCCCCAAAATAGTGTCTCAATGGTGTCCCAAATTTCAATTTCTACTATTTTTTTTATATAAAAATAAAAATATTATAATATAGTAAATCATAATAGACATTTATAAAAAAAATGATTTTTTTTTGAAATTATATACTTTAGTTTTGAATTTTTTTAACTCTAATATACTAATAAAGGTGAAATTAAATGCTAAAAAATAAGTATAAACCCTAAATGGGGATGGGTGAACCCTTAAAAATAATCATTAAATTAAACTAAATCATTATAAATAATTTTATTAAAAAAAAATTGCATGAAACTAGTGAAAATTGAATTTTACGATACCACTGGGACACAAATTTTGAGATAGAGGGTCTCATCCCTTATAAACTAATCTTAATTAATTCACGATGGCCCCTAATCGCACTAAAATATTCGATTCAAAAGCATTTTGTGTATCTTCGCATTTGCACTCAATCTTAACTTTATGCATTATTTTTGCATTTGGAAGATAAGTTCAAATGAATAAAGTAGTATATGCCAAAATTGATACTACGTATATATATATATATTAATTTCTTAAACTTGTTACTACGTACTAAATTTCTTTGAAATTCTTTGAATTTGCCATCATAGTTTTTCTACTAAGGAAAAAAAAATTAAGTGATCGATCATCACGTCGAAAAGAACATCAAATTAGCTAAAAAGCAAGAAAGTGCTCCAACATCACTAAATCAAAAGCAATATTAGAACCCTTCAAAATAAAAATAAAAATAAAAAAAGCAATATTAGAAGAGACAAGAATTAACCACAGAACTAGAACTTAATTATAAATTAATAATATGAATTGATTTCGATAAATACTCACGAAAAAAAATATGAACAACTTAATTAATACGACATCTACATCTAGCTAGGTACTTAAACTGCAACTAAAAATAATTAAAAGAGGGAATTAAAAAAGAAATCCGAAATTGGGAAAATAATAACATCTTAAAATTACAAAATTAACCTAGCTAGCAAACTGCCTCCACCACTAGCCTCTTTGAAATGCTCTCATCGCAATTTGTCGCTCCAAAAACACTCTCCGAAGCTTGAATAGAACAATTTTCTTTTCCCAAGCAAGCCTAAATATTTAATTACAATAAAAAATGTATACATATTTATCATATAAAATGAAAATGAAATAAAATAAATTATACTCCGTACAAAAGAGAACTTACATCCTTGACAATGGCGAGGGTGTCGTTTTGGGCCCCACAGCTGCCCTTCTGATGGGAAGGGCAAGAAAGTCCTTTCACGTCACCAAAGCTTGCAAATTTGATATCGGAAATCGGCTTTCCTTCACACGTGAGTTCCATATAATTGTTCTCGTAGGCGCTACCGCACACGATTCCCGGCCTCACCGTTTGAAACTTGACTAGGCTCGGGTTCCCGCCATATTCCTCGAAAACGACCAATTCGTTCACGTCCTCGTTCATGAAGGACCGTGGCACGTGGTACCTTAAAAAAATACGTTCATAGACAACGGTTTTTTTTTTTTTTTTTTTTGTTTTTTTTAAACGTGTCTCTTAGTACCTAAATTGTCAATAATTATTTAATGAGCCCTGACTTACCATCTTTGGGTAGGTTGGCCGCAGTTTGAGGTGCATTTGTCGGCATAGTATGTGCCTCGGTAATCGCACGCCTCGGCCGAGCAGCCGTCCTCCTCAGCCAGATAGCTCGGCCAATAACGGCCGATGCTATTCCCGTTCACCCACGCTTCTCCTTTGCCTAGACCTTGCAAGTCTACCACAACCGGATCTTCACCAAGAGGCGCTTTAAAAGTCGTCTAGAGAAAAGTCAAATAATTTCATAATATCCAGAATCATATTTTGTTACATATACCTTAACATAATTTTGAACGCATCTCAATTCAAATTGGACAAAATACGAGACTAACAGCCTAATCTAATTACTTTAATTTTCGAAGGGAAAAAAATTAAAAAATAATTTTCCAAAATTTAAACTACTTTATTTATTTATTTATTTTAAAGTACCTTGTACCACGTCATCCTTCTCTGGATAGGAAGATTCTCTGTGTTCCACTGCGGCGCAGCTTTGGTGTTGGCGCTAAAGAATTGGTTGCTGATTCCATCAAGTCCAACTTTATAAGTCCATTTATGGTGTGATAAATCTTTTACTATGCTGTCATCACCCTTCTTTCCTACTATTTCAATGGGTCCAGTTACACCCACTTCCACCAGATCAAATCCCGCACCGTAGTTCTGCATCATTCAATTTTTCATCAATTAAAAAATATATATATACATTATTTATTCATACATTTATGAATATTAATCACAAACCGCTAATCCAACGGTAGCACTGAGTAATGTAATCTGATTTTTCCCGGGATTCAATTTCACCGATCTCTCAAATGTGTAGTGAAAAACTCCATATGCAGCCCATTGAGTACCTAAAATTAATAAGTAGTACTATTTAATTTAACAAATTCTATCAATAATATAATAATATATTAAAAAAATAAAAATCTCACCAATGTGTTTGCCATTTACGTAAGCTTGCAGCATGTGTCCACTTCCATTCACGCGAAGGCTCATCTCATCACTCATAACCGGGTCTTTACTATCAAGATCCACACTATTGAAAAATATTCCAAAAAAACAAATAAATAAATAAAAATGAATTATGTTGGATAATATTCCACGTGCCCATTTGATAAATAATCATAAAATATTATTTTATTTGTGTGAAATTAAAATAAAGTAATTACCTGGTCATGTACCACAAGTAGTCACTAGTATCATTAAGTGCTTTTTGATCCACCAGAAAATCAACCGAGACTTGACCCGACCCAGATACGACAGTCGGGTCAATAATCTCGGGTGTCCATTTCCAAATCAGTGCACTCGGCTCATCCTCGGCTTCATTTGTTCTCTTTATCATCACTGAAGTTTGTGTATTCACCTATAAATCCCCAAAAAATAATTCAAATTATAAAACTTTGTTACTTTATTAAAATATACTGATAGTAAGGTTATTTTTTTTATTTTTTTTTACCTTGACTGTGTTGTAAACTTCATTTTTACAGTCTGGGAGAATGCTAACGGACCATGCAGGAATGGTGTAATTTACCCCTTGGTAGTTTATTATGTGCTCACTTGAACTATCTTCATTGCTAAAGAAACAACTCTGTTTATCCTCAGTCGAGTAAATATTTGCCTGTAAAAAATTACAAATCTCAAAAATAATTAATTTTGTAGACATTTAAATTGAGAAATTAAATTTATTTGAAAAATGAAAATAACGTGCCTTAACAGAATTTCCAAAATCGATTGAAGAAATATTGCCATTAGTTAGGGTATCTTCGATTGAGTGCAACACATCGTGAAGTTGCTTCAAATGGCCATATTTTGGCTGGTTCAATGTGCCTGCAAAAATCAATATAATTATCAAGATATTAATTATTAAAGAAACTAAACATATAATGATATAAATATAATAGTTTATTTATCATAGTTTGGATTAATTTTATGTAATTAATTACCAAATTCATTGAGAGGGGCATCGTAGTCGTATGATGTGGTGATGTAGGGCCCACCAGCTGTTCTTCCAAAATTCGTTCCACCATGGTACTAAATAATAAAAATTTCAAGTAAAATAAATTGATTTTTTTTAGACATATAAATTTACTACTATAGTAGTAAATTTAATTTTTACCATGTAATAATTCTGAAAAGTGCCCCCAATCTGAAAAAATCTTGCTACTGCATAGGCAAGGTCTTCAGCTGTTCTAAGAGGATCTTTTCCACCCCAATTCTTGAACCTAATTAAAAAATATATAATATTAGATAATAAATATTATGTCTTGGAAATTTCAATAATATTTAATCAAAAGAAAAGGGAAGAAATTACTAACCATCCAGTCCAATTTTCTGTCCACATTTTTGGGCTATTTGGATTGTTGGGAGTGAAATCATCACAGTAGTAGCCATTGCATGTGTTTATCTAACCAAAATTTATTAATTCAAGAAACAAATAAATTTAAACTTTCAAACACAATAAAAAGTTATTTACAATTAAATAAATGTGATTAATATTCAATATATATAATTAATTACCACTGATGTAGGAGCATCACTTTCTTGGCACATAATCCATGGAACTCCAATATCCAAAGAATTAGCAAAATTAGCACACCAATTCATGTATGTTTTGCCAGCATCTCCATACGATGAAATAACATTCCCATATTCATTTTCAATCTATAAAAAAATGATTACTATAGAATAAATTGAAATTCATGTACTTACCAAAAAAATCTTAGATTTAGAAGAATCTATTTATGAATTAAATTTGAACCTGAGCAAGAATAATAGAACCTCCTTGGGATGCAAACAGCTTCTCTTTCTTCACCATATCGACTATCAACGTCGTGAAATTTTTCATTTCATCCTAAAAATCGTAACAAGAAAAAAGTTAATAATTAATTTTTTTTTAAAAAAAGTAAAAGAAAGTTTAATTCTTAAAATATATTTAAAAAAAAGAAAGAAAAATATAATCACCATGAACACATCGTTGTTAGTACGAAACTCGATCCCAGCCATATTATGCAACCATACTGGAAAACCACTGAAATTTTCACAAAAATATATTAAAATATTTTTCTAACTATCAAATTATTTATAAAAAAATTAAACCAATTTTAATAATTAAAAAAAGAAGATAAAATTACCCATAATTCCATTCAGCACAAACATAAGGGCCAATGCGAAGAACAGAATAAAGGCCTTCATCTTGAATTGTCTTTAAAAATCTAATAAGATCCAAATTTCCTTCAAAATTATATTGCCTTCTTAATGGCTCGTGTGCATTCCAAAACACATATGTTTCAATAGCATCCAATCCTCCTTCCTTTGCTTTCTTTATCAAGCTTGGCCACATCTATATTAATTCTCACACACACAAAAAAAAAAAAAAAAAGTTTAGAGATCGAACAACGTATGCAATATTAAAGTCGAAGCTAAAAAAAAAACGACGTCATTTTGAGTACCTCGGATGTGCTTCGGGGATAGTGAATAGAGCCAGAGAGGAGGATTTTCCGTTGACCGTCGATCTTGATGGCTCTACCATCGTAAGAGACGTCGATTGCAAAAGTGCAAGTAGTGAGAGTTGCTAGTAGTAAACATAAAAGAAATAGGGAAGAATTCATTGTTTTCATGTTGGGAAAAGAAAAGTGTGAGTTGATTTTTCGTTTGTGTGATTGGAACTATTTATAAGGTTTTTTTTCTTTTAGGATTTCAATTTAACAGAAGTAGATATTGTTTATCCTTAATGTAACAGATTGGATAAAAATTTCCTAAATAAATCCTTTTTATTTATAGATGTAATCTTTAGAGAAGATATGTGAAAGATTGCGGGAAACTAATTGAAACAAACCTGCTGTAAATAAGCTTCAAATCCACTTCTTTTTTTTTTTAAGAATTTTGAAAAAAAAAAAAAAAGTACTCCGTATGTGTATCTGTTATTATCCATCGAATGCTAAGGTATGTACATATATTTATTTTATTTTTCAAATTGCATATTTTATAATAAATTAATAAGAGTTTATTTATTTTAGATATAAATAAATAAATTATATCCATGCGTGTTTATATTGTTTGTTCTACCATGTACCCAATTAATAAATTGAAGTTAATTGTTTTAACTAAAATGAACACATGTAATTTATCTAAATTTATTTATCACCTTAATAATCCAAATCAACCTTTTTCAGAGTGATAAACTCTATAGGAACAAATAAGATTGACTAGATGTGCTTATCCAAATACATAAGTAAGGCAACTTTTAATTCTAAAAAAATAAGAGATCGAACTCATAAATAAATCAAAATAAAATAATTAATTCCAACAAAGTGCTACAAATAATTCGAAAAATAAAAATTAAGGCAATCATCATTCATTAATTAATTAATTAGGTATCATTGGCAACATTTTATTTGCTAAGAAATGCCTAAACACAGTTAAAGCAAGTTTAGGCTGAGACAATGGAACTTCATGTCCTGCCCCTCTTACTGTCAGATACGTCAGCCCTTCGTATGTTTCACTCCATCCACCAACCTAAATAAATTTTTAAAAAATCAATTACTCAATTAAAATTTTATTAAGAAAATTGATTATTTAAAAGAAAAAAAAAAATGGGGGCAAAAGAGTAATTTTACCTGTTGTTTGTCATACCAAGCATACCAACTGTTATTCACTTGAAGATTTAGAGCTTTCAGAGAATAACGAGTAGCGGATAGGGGCAATACGGCATCGGTGTCACCACTGTCATTTCGCAATTTTTGTAATTAATTAAAAAAGGAATCATTGGTAATTAAATAAAACTCTATTATCAACACTATGATAATATGAATAAATGAAAGTGGAATAGTGAAATTACCTAAATACCCATACTCTGAGGCCAGCAGCTATAAGTTGTTTAAAAATTGGAAGCATCGATCTTGGTGAATCTGTCCACCCCCCTCTCACTATGTCGCTGTTATATTATATATTATGATTATATTAGTTTCCATTTTGCAATATTATACTTCATCCGTCCACGATATATGTGTTAAGATCTTTCAATACGCATCTCGATATGTCGAAAAGTAGATGTTATGATAAATTTTAAGTCTCACTTGATATAATGTACTGTATTATTTTATTTAATATAATGTATAATATACTATTTCAAGTGACACCTAAATTTCATATAAACATTTACTTTTCGGCACATAAATATTATTAACACGTATATATTTACCGTACATTTTATGATATATGATGATAAAGTTACCTGCAGGTGACCCAAGGATGAGGGATTCCGGTAATGTTTGCATGGAGAGCCTTTTGAACGTCCGGTCTGTTCATATACAGCTTCGTGTACTTGACAACGCACTCATCGTTCCCTCTGAACGTCCAGGGCTAAAACCGTCCAAATTATTCCAAATTTATTATTTTTTTTTTCAAAAAAAAAAATCACTCAAAAATACAAAGCCAATTACTAAATTAGTTGCAACTTGCAAGTGTTATCTCGTTTTGAAAATACTCCCTCCATTTGGTTTTGGCAATCTTGGCACGCTTTTTCACGCTTCTTGATGATGAGTTTTAATATGGATTTTTGAAGATTTTTTTTCTTTTACGGGATACTCTGACAGTCGTAGTATGCGGTAAAAGAAAAAAATCTTCAAAAATCCATTTTAAAACCTATCATCAAGAAGCGTGAAAAAACGTGCCAAAATTGACAAAACCAAATGTAACCTATTGAACGAAATAGAGGGAGTATATAACAAATTCGACACTCATTAATAGCACTGCGTGACTATCAAAACGACGTCGTTTCGACTCTGGATAAGCCGGGAATATTGAAATTGTGACAAATATAACGTGAATAAATTAAAGCGTGTTTTGGGAAAGTGCGAGTTTACCAGGGGAGCTTTGGCGAGGGTGCCGAGGTCGTCGCAAGGGGAACGGTAGATGTCGTAGGGATTGATGAAGCCGAACTCGGAGTAGGCGGAGGCCAGAGCTCTGTAGCAGTCGTCGGAAGGGAAGAGGAACGAGTCACGAGGGCATGACTCGTTGAGTTGGGCGTACGTCGAGTCACCGACCAATCCGTGGTTCCACCAGTACTGGAACGTCCCCACGTTGTCGTAGAAGTCGTCGATCAGTGGATTGCCTAGCTGTAATTTATTTAATTATTTAGTATTTTTTGAATAAATTAAATTCGTTGACTTTAATTTTCGTTGACTAGATTTTTCCAAGAATTAATCTCTCACCAAGAAACCTTTGAAGTTGATGATGGGATTCTTCAAACCTTTGTTGCGATCCACGATTATTCTGGATAGCTCCGGAATATAATGACCTGAAATAAAAAAATTAAATATTTTTGTGTTTCTATTCATGAATTTATATTGTTTTTTTATGAAATAATGAAGAAATATGGAGAATTTTTTTTATAGGGGGTGATATACCTGCATAGCTTTCACCAGCAATGTAGAAAGTTCTGTACTTGAACTGAGGGAACCTCTCGAACCACCTTTTCAAGAAATTGTAGGCATCTCTACCTATAAATAATTTTTGAAAATTAATTTATAAGATAATTAAAATAATATTTATTGATTATTTATAATATGTGTATGTGTAGATGAAAGAGTAGGGACCTGTTCTTCTATCACCAGTTCTTTGATCAGATGAAGAATTTGAGTATGAAAACCCAACCCCAGCTGGTGAATCAAGAAACAACAAATTGGCCTCTGCATCAACAGAAAAATAAAAATAAAAAATTATGAGATTATGTGTGTAATTGTAAATTTAATTTTATTCATCTACCACAAATTACGCAGCATATATACCTTTATTCCAAGCATAAGGGCTCAAGGAGAGTGTCCGGCCATCGGGCCCAACACGGAGCGGGCCCACTTCTTCTGATGCGCCATAAGCAATGGAAGAGCAGCCCGGCCCGCCATTGAGCCACAAGACTAGTGGTTTCGATTCGGGCTTCTTGCTTGCTTCCATCAACCAATAGAAGAGGGCCCGGCCCGTCTTCAGGGTCCACGGTGACATAGCCCGAGTATTGTGAGAAATTCACGTTTGACGGTTGCCCTGGAAGTTTGATGATCCTATCTCTCTCTTGTTGTTTAGGATATTTTAGGTCGATTGAAGTGACAGGAGATATGAACAGGTAAAGTGACAGCGATACGAAGATAGGTCCGGAAAAACATAGGAGAGAGTAGAGGGAAATCTCTCTCATTGTAAATTTGCTACTGTGACTAGGGCTGCAAGTGCTAGTTCATGATTCTTGAACAAGTTTAAAGAAAATGTGATTGGTTTATAATTTGTAGAGTGGAATTTAAGTAAGTTTGAATGTGGAAAGATAATATATTGAAATGGGCTCATGCATGCATGTGATGAGCATTGATGGTAGATTTGCAAGCAAATCTTGATCCCTTGACAGCCTATTTTGTGATCCAAAATGGATCTTAGGATGCCATTAAAAAGAATTAATATTAAGGTGGATATTGACTTAAGTGACCAAATGCTTTTTTAATGTATATGATGATTATTATTTGCAAATACTACATATATTTTGTCCAATTTGAAGTTTTAGAGTTGGTGTTATAATTGGGGTAGTAATACAGAGAATGATATTACTATATTTAAATTATTTGGGTGATCATAGTAATTACTTAATTAATAATTCCTCTGTTATTTTTGACTTGTCTCGTTTCATTATTTTATACTACTTATATATTCAACAAACGAGATAAGTCAAAAATAACGGAGAGAACATACGGTATACCTTTCCCAATTAACTAGATGTAGAATATAGAACTTTGACTACTAGCTAGAAGCAAACTATGGAGTAATCATTCTACTCAGTTATCTTGAGAAGAAAACTTAATTAGATGATAAAATATCAAAAGCAATAATTAAAATGAACTATTAGTCAAATTTTTAGCTAGTTAAAAACTTAAAATATCTATTTACTTAGATTCCATAAAGTAATATTTTAGAGAGAGCTTATTGTTGATTAGGCTAATCTTAACAATTTCTGATGGGACAATTATTAGCAAATCATATCAATTATTCAACCATTTGGAAATTAAAGAAGATGTTAACTACGATATAAAAATATTTGATGTAAGGTTTTCCTATCGGAAAGAATTTCTTAAAAAATATTTTAGAAGTACCGTTTTAATGCAAAAGTTTCTTTATGATATCCAACAATAATTGTTTTTCGAGTTTTGATCAACGTACTACTCCAAGTATTTAAATATGCACAAATCTCGATACATGCCATTCCTTTAAAAAAAAATCCTATGTAATTCGTCATGAACTTATGTTTCAACATATTAATTTATTATACTATATTAGTGGTGGCTTACATATAATAAAACTTTGAAAGTCAGCATTTTAGTTTCCAACTTGACACGTGGTCGTAGTGTGTAAGTGTTTTCCAAAATATTAAGCCATTTTTATATGTGGGAAAGTGGTATATATATATATATTTCTTGCTTGGTGATGAAGTGAATTGCCAATACAAACGCCATATTAAATAAATATATATGTTAAGTGAAAGAAGTAATCCGAAAAAAAAAAAAAGTGAAAGAAGTAAGACACACACAATTAACGTAAATATGTAACTTGTAACTTAGAGGTTTAAAATAACAAACAAATGGCCGCCTACGTAGACTTCTTTTTCGTACTATATGATCTTGCATATATATATATATACATATAGGGGAGGGTTCATGTGGAGACCAATCTTATTGTGAGAACTAGGAACTAATCTCAACCTTTCATTTTACTCAAATCTACAGTCCAAATTTAAAAGTAGGTTATATATGTTAACCGTTTAGATGCTTTTTTCTAATTCAATTGGGCATTTTAGTCATAATAATTTAAATGAATGTACGTGCTCCTTAAATTGCGGTTCCATATCCGCATTTAAACTCTCCGCTACACTCACATAAAATTTCAAATAATTCTGCTTTTTAATTTACATTTTCTTCTAATTTCAGAAAATTTCCTAGTGTTCATATGAAAAAAAAAAAACCTCACAATATTTCTGCTAAACATTGAATTATAAATTAAAAAAAAAAACACGAATCAACATTAAAAAATAGCATGAAATTAACACTAAAAAAGCATTAAAAAAATTAAAAGAAGCATGAAATCGACACTAAAAATGCAAAAAATTAACACTAAAAAAGCAAAAAAATTAACACTAAAAAGGCGTTAAATTAACACTAAAAAACATGAAAAATTAAAAGAACCATGAAATCAACACTAAAAAGCATAAAAATTAACACTAAAAAGTGTTAAATTAACACTAAAAAAGCATGAAAAAATTAAAAGAACCATGAAATCAACACTAAAAAAGCATTAAAAAATTTAAAGAAGCATGAAATTAACACTAAAAAGCATGAAAAAAGTAAAAGAATTATTAATCAATACTAAAAAAGCATGAAATTAACACTAAAAAGCATGAAAAAGTTAAAAGAATTATTAATCAATACTAAAAAGTATGAAATTAATACTATAAAGCATGGTAAAAAAAACTAAAAAAATATGAAATTAACACTAAAAAAGCATGAAATTAACAGTAAAAAACATGATTTCTTTTTAAATGAAGCCTGAAACCTACACTAAAAAAGCATGAAATCAATAAAAAAACATGAAAAATAAATTATAAAAAGGCATGAAACCAAATCTATAAAGCACGAAATTAACACTAAAAAAGCATGAAAAAAATTGAAAGAAGCATGAAATGTACACTAAAAAGCGCATATATATATATATATTTAAAATATATGAAATCAACACTAAAAAGCATTAAAACAATATTAAAAAAGCATGTAATCAAAACTAAAAAAAGCATGTAATCAACATTTCGGACATATTGAGGTAAATGATGCGTAACATGAAACTTTGGTTTTTATATAATTTTGATTGTAATTTCTACAACTTTGTTTGAGCATGATTCGTTTTTTTTTATTGCCTATTTTTTACGAGAATAATACTCATATTTCATAAACATGTTTAGAAGTTTTTGCATTAATTTACTATTTTTATTTATTCTTGGAATTCTCAAGTTTGAGTTATATACGTCAAACAAGAATAAATATTAATAGAGATAGAATAGTGAAGGGAGAGAGAGAATAAGTAGTTACACGAAGAGAGAATCTAAAGAAATCGCATGATTTAAGGAAATGATGTTCAAGATTACTTGAATGCCCCTCCATACCATAACTGTCGAAAATAAATATTGAAAATTAAATCTCAACCATCAATTTGTTTAATCTAAAGGTGCACATTAGTTCCTAGTTCTCACCAATTAAAAGGTTCTTATATGAACCACACTATATATATATATATATATATATATGGATGAGTTATGGTGAAAACTAATTATTACGTGAAAACTGCAACCCATCATAAAATGTTGCATTTATGCACAAAAGTGTTACATTTTTATAATAAAATGTTGCATTCTCATGATGATGCATTACATGCATAAAAATAATATATTTATTATGCAACATTTTATGCATAAAAATGCATCATTTTATACATAAAATGCATGAGTTGCAATTTTCACGTAATAATTAGTTTTCATATGATCTACTACCTATATATATATAGGTAGTAGATCATATGAAAATTAATTCACTAATTATTATCTCGTATATATATATATATATATATATATATATATCGTAATTCACTAATTATTATCGATGTATTTTGTGTGTATACATGTATGGATATGATGGTACAGATTACAGAATGTGGCATGATAAGTATACACGCAATGTATCTCAAAATAAAATATGAGAATAACATAGCAAAAAACTCTCTCCGTCTATGAATTAATTAGACCCGAACTGTCGGGTACAGATGTTAGGAAATAAATTTGTATAATAAAATCGGGCATGGAATGAAGTTAGTATTTTAGGGATATATTTGTCACATTTGAAGAATATATATAAGAAAGAGAAATTGTAGAGAAAATAAAATAATTTTGTTTAGGTACATATTACGTAAATCGGGAAGTTAGTTTTGCATGGCGAGTTTGTTAGTTTTCAAATATGAGACTACATTCGTGAGACAATTCGATTCACCAAATGAGACAAAATTAAATTTATAGAACGAATATAACTAGGAATCCAATTGCACCTATCCACAAAAATAAGCTCTACCGTGATAATAAAATAAAAAATAGAAAAATAAAAACAAGAACCCAAAATAGTAAGTAAACTGAAAGATTAATTAGCTCTTCTTCTCTTTCAAGTACAATTAATGGAAGACGAATGCAATTTCACTACAAAGATAATCAACGTTCACACAAAATTAAATGTATATGGAAGCTACTCTTTCAAATACAATTAATTCCAACAAATTGGAAAATGAAAATGAGTACATTATTCGTTTATTTATTTATTATTTTTATGAGATAGAGTAGTTACAATATTCATTAATGTAATTAATTAGGTAGGTGTC
This sequence comes from Mentha longifolia, assembly GCA_001642375.2. NCBI lineage: Eukaryota > Viridiplantae > Streptophyta > Magnoliopsida > Lamiales > Lamiaceae > Mentha > Mentha longifolia. Next base: position 32,625,294 of record CM038118.1, on the reverse strand, counting down.
CCTGGCAACATTTTATCAGCTAAGAAATGCCTAAACATAGCTAAAGCAAGCTTAGGCTGAGTTAATGGAACTTCATGTCCTGCCCCTCTTACTGTTAGAAACGTCAGCCCTTTATACGTTTCGCTCCATCCACCGACCTATGTATTATTAAACCCAAAAAAAAAAAAAAAAAGTTTCAAGATATATAAATCGGGCAAAAAAAAATAATGAAGTAATAAACAGGGGTAAAAAAGTAATTTTACCTGCTGTTCATCATACCAAGTATACCAACTGGTATTGACTTGTAGATTTAGAGAATTGAGAGAATAACGTGTTGCAGATAGGGGCAATACAGCATCTGTGTCACCACTGTCGATCACAATTTTGAAATTAGATTAATGTTAATTATATAAAAAGTTAATTAATTATGGGATAAAAAATAAATGCAAAGGGAAGTTGTGAAATTACCTAAATACCCATATTCTGAGACCAGCAGCTATAAGCTCTTTAAAAGTTGGAAGCAGTGATGGGTTGGTATCTGTCCAGTTCGTTCTTATGTTGTCGCTGTTATTTATATTTACATTAGTATTGCATTTTAATATTACTATAATAATTCAAATCCATATTATGGAAACCTATATACGTTTAATTATATGATAACGTTACCTGCAGGTGACCCAAGGGTAAGGGATTCCGGTCAAGTTTGCATGAAGAGCCTTTTGCACCTCTGGTCGGTTCATGTACATTTTCGTGTACTTCACTACGCAAAATTCGTCCCCTCCATACATCCGAGGCTAAAATGGTCCAAATATTCCCAATTTAATTTTTTCTCAAACAATACATTATGAGATGTATAATTCAGGTTTGATTATACTATATGATCCCAATTTTTGACTAATTTTGATTTATGACCATAAATTCAATTTATCTTGTTTTTCTCGTTACCAGAATGGTGACTCGGTTCACCAGTGAAGTAAGCTAGAATTCACTTTGCCACTTCACACACGAAAAAAACGCCGTTCCAAGAAATTACAATACCAAAAAAAAAAATTAAAAATTTATGATTTTACTACAATAGGATTAAAAAAAAAAAGTGGGACATGTTTTCAAAAAAACTATCGAAAGTTTAAGACGTTGGCAAAATAAATTAACGTTACGACCCTAAATCAAAAATAGTTAAAAGTTGGGTATAAACTATAATTAATTAACCCTATGAATTAATTGACTTTGTTGAAGAAATTAAATAAAAAAGAAATGTGATAATAGAGTTAAATCAAATATTACGCCAAGGCCAAGGGTGAATAGTTCGGCGCAGGGAGGAGTGTAGATATGGTAGGGATCGATGTTGCCGAAGCCGGAGTAAGCAGCACCGAGTAGCTTGGCGCACTGCACCGAAGGTTGAAGGAACGAGTTGCGCAGGCATGACTCGTTGAGTTGGGCGTACAGCGAGTTGCCGATCAACCCATGGTTCCACCAGAATTGGAACGTTCCGATGTTGTCGTGATACGTGTCGATCAGCGGGTTGCCCAGCTGGAATTTTCAATAAAATTAATAATTGTTTTTAATCTTATTTTTCTTTTGTTGGTAGATTTTTCAAGAATCATGCACTCACCAAGAAACCTTTGAAGTTGATGCTGGGATTCCTCAAACCTTTGTTGTGATTTACGATTATTCTGGATAGCTCCGGAATAAAATGACCTAAAATAGATATTTGGAAATTTAAATATTTTTGTTTCCAATCTAATATATATGTATGTGTGTAAATAGAAACGCTCTCCTACCCATGATGGACACACTTAATGTGTCCACCGTTGATGTGACAGTGCCACGTCAATAAATTTTTTTCATTTGGGATTGAATTTTTTTTAATAGAGTTTAGTTTTTTTTGGTAGGGTTTAACTATTATGGTATATATTTAATAATTTCATTATTTATTGTATTGTCATGTCATCGGTGGGCATATTAAGTATGCCCACCATGGGCATTGGAGCATTCCTCTGAGTGTAAAATAATGAAATATGGAGAATTAATTAATATTGGAATTTTTGCTTATATATACCTCCATAGCTTTCACCAGCAATGTAGAAAGTTCTGTACTTGAACTGAGGGAACCTCTCAAACCATCTTCTCAAGAAATTGTAGGCATCTCTTCCTATTAGTTATCAAAAAATAACATCAAGTAAAATAATTATATTCATGATTATCTATAGTATGTGTAAGATAAAAATAAAAATAAAAAAAAAATGGAGGCGAGACCCTGTAAGAAAATATTAGGTTTTAATTTTCATAAAAGTTAAAAAATGATACATCTTATGCATAATTATAATGTACGATATAGTTAATCTGAACAGTAGAATACATAAACAGTCAAATCATTTCTCATTTCATGCGAAAAATCTATTTTTTATTTGATCTTTCAAGTATGTGTATATATAGAGAGAGAGAGGAATGATATTAATAGGAGAGGGACCTGTTCTTCTGTCACCAGTTTTTTGATCAGATGAAGAATTGGAGTATGAGAATCCAACCCCAGCTGGTGAATCAAGAAACAACAAATTGGCATCTGCATCAACAAAACATTAATTGTCACATTATTATATATATATATATATTGAATTGTGACTTGTGTATATTCATGCAGCTTAAAATTCATGTATCATACCTTTATTCCAAGGGTAAGGACTATAAAAGAGCGTCTCGCCGTCGTGCCGGACGCGGAATGGGCCGATCTCTTCCCATGCGCCGTACGCAACTGAAGAGCAGCCCGGCCCGCCGTTGAGCCACAACACCAGTGGCTTCGATTTGGGCGTTTCGCTTGCCTCTATCAACCAATAGAATAGGCTTCGGCCCGCCTTCGGGTCCACGGTTACGTAGCCCGAGTATTGTGAGAAGTTCACATTTGGTGGTTGCCCGGGAAGTTCGATGATCCTATCTCTTTCTTGATGTTTAGGGTAGTTTAGGTTGGTTGAAGTAACAGGAGAAATGAACATAATTAGTAGTAGCGAAGTAAAGATAGGCCCCAAAAAACATAGGAGGGAGTAAAGGGAAAGTTCTCTCATTGTAAGTTTGTGATTGTGACTAGTGTTACAATTGATAGTTCATGAATATTGGACAATTTAAAGAAAATGTGATAGATTTGTAAGTTACTAGAGTATATTTTAAGTAAGTGTGAAGGTGGAAATATAATATCATGAAATGGGCTCATGCATGTGATCATTAATGGTAGATTAACAAGCAAATCATTGAACAAAATTAGGATATATACTTGGAATAAGTAGCAAGTGTGGATGTTGACACAAGTAACCAAATGTTTTGTTAATGCTACAAAATACCGATTGAGATCATCTATTGTAATTCCGCGTGACATTTCTTATTGCATTAATGAATGATTGTCACGTCTTCAATCATAATATTTTCAAAGTCAACAATAATTAAAATTTCTCATAACAAAAAATAATTGGTTTTAGAAATATTGTGGACACGTGACAATAAATTATTTTTAATAATAATTATATTATATATATAAGTTCTATTTTTTCTAGAATTAGTTGCTAACATTTGACACCTTTCTTTTAAAATCAATTTGTGAAATGTTGCAAATATATACACAAAATCTTTACTAATTTTGCAATCGAGAGCGTAAATATTACTCTTAATTTTAGAAATAAATAGAGTTTAAATAAACCATCACATAATCCGGTCAACTTGAAGTAGAATTTACAACTTTGACTACTCGGTGCTAAACGACTGAACAATCAAGAAGCAAACTATATAGAGTTATTATTCTATTCAATTATCTTCGCAATTAATTTAATTGGAAGCTATGCACTGTCACATTTTCAAAGTTTTTATTATTATATTTTCTATATATTGATAGGATATGGCCCAGCTCCTAGGCCCAAGCATCAAGCCCAATATAATTGGGCTCCGACAGTTCAGCTCGGCCCACGCAGCTCGGCCCACTTCAAAGAGATTTCTTCATCAAGGCAACTCCTACATCGACTACAACTCAAGCTCCAAGAGAGATATAGAAGCTCGGTGTCTATCCCTAATAAGAGGATCAAGCTAGAGTCCAAATAGGAGAAGACTTTGTATTATAGTCAAACTCCATGTAATTACCTATAAATAGGGGTTTAGAATAGATTGAGAAGGGGGGGGGGACAATCTTGTAATCACCACTTATACAAGCAATAAAGATCCATACTCTTTCCGCCCGTGGACGTAGATCTATTCCAATAGATCGAACCACGTAAATCCCTTTGTGTTCCGTTTGCTTTCGTGTTCATTAATTCCTTGTCTACGTGTATTAATTACCTTACGAAAATAAGATCGATCACTGGCGCCGTCTGTGGGAACCGAAAATTTGTGATTTTCGATCAAAAGTTTTCTAGGTAATCTACAGCCATGACAGGCAGACCAAACACGATCAACCTCCGCCACTAAGCATCCTACCTCGCCGTGGATCGGGACGCTCTCGTCGCGCAAGTGAGATTCCGAACAACGTCGGTTAACCAAACCTGGGAATTCAACCCCGCATGTTCCAGGATTACTCCGCGCTTCAAGCCGCCGAGACCTACTTTCGCGACGCCCTAAGCCACGGAACCTCGCGCCGCCGCAATCCGTCTACGATCCTCTCGTTGGAAGGGATTGGAATTTCGATTTCACCGGATCTCTAGCTCTCCGCCTCGGCACCGCAGCACCTACCCCGCCGAAGAGCAGCAGGCCAAGCTGCACCTGCGTGGGCCGACATCGCCGCAGCAGCATCCGGCAACAATACTCTTGCAAGTTTCCTTCCGACGTGAAGAGAATCGCAGCACAAAAGAATTCCACCAATCTGGTCAAGAATGATGGCCTTCAAGGTTGCGAAATCAATCACTTAATCGAGCTCCACTGTCCTCTTTCAATCGCAGATACAAGCCCAGCAAAACTTTCGTTGTAGACTTTTGTCGAACACGTGCAGGCCACACAGTGAACAGTAACTCGCGATTGAAGAAATTTCCAATTACTCTCGCCGGAAAACTGGGCAAATCAGCCGCAACCAACACCTTCAATGTGTTCACCGGAGCCAATCCCATCGACCCTAATAACCTTTAACGTCGTCTGACGGAGAAGAGGCCGCCAGAAATCTCTTTGTCGCAGAAATTGAAATCGCAAATTCGCATCTACAGGAGAAACTCCATTCATCGAACAGCTTGCTCACGTGGAATCAACGAACGAGGATCGTCTTCCAATTAGCAGAAGCCATAGCCTGCCTCCACGAAAGCTGCTGCCCTCCGTCGAACCGACATTGCCACAGCAGCCGCAGCAGCAGGCCGAGCTTGCCCCTGCCGACTCCAACGAAGAGCAGCCGAGCTGGAGCTCTCCTCTGAGCTGCAGCTCCACCACGACGCAGCCAAGCACCGCCGAGCTGCACCACCTCCAAACCGAGCTATCGCGACGAAGGGCAGCCGAGCTGCACCGATGTCGAGCTCGTGCTTCGACCGACTCCGTCGTATAAGTGCCGAGCTGCAGCAGTGGGCCGAGCCTCCCATACTCACCGCCACAGCACCCCGTCAAGCTCCTCCGTCGAAAGACCCAGATCTGCGACTACCTCCCGCACGAAGAAGGTGACGCCGCCGCTCCATGGAATCGCGGCCGCACCGCCATCGCCCCATCAGCCTCATCGATGAGGCCGCGAGCTGAGCGCAGGCTAACCGCCAGGAAGAGCGACCGCGCCTTTGGTTCTCCAGCCAACGGAGTCCGGCAACGGATCAACCACGTCTTCGCCAACGTTCACAAAGTGTTCAGCCACGACGCCTGCAACGGCGCGATCATGGAAGCCATGGGACGCAGTTGTTCATCTTTTCACTTTCAATTTCTATTCTTGGCATTCTGTCGAACAGGTTGTAGGCGCTGAAGTTACAAGTGCAGATTCTTCATCAAGCTTTCTCCGGGTGCGGTTCTAACACCATGCTCCCCTCCACGAAGAGGGTCCGCCTCCCATACCCGCCGCTCGATGGAACTCCACGATAGCCGCCTCAGTCGCCGTCGATGCCGAGCTTGAGGGCGATGGCGACGGTGACGATGACCTGGCACACCAGCAGAAGCACGACCGAGCTCCTCCTTCGAGCTCCCCCACGGGAGCTGCAGCCCCCGCCGACTCCCACGAAGAGCAGCCGAGCTACAGCCCTCCGTCGAGCCGACGTCGCCACAGCATGGTGACGAGCTGCACCGCCGAGCTCCTCCTTCGGGCCCCTTACCGAGCTGCACTCGACGAGCTGCAGCCAAGCTCTCCGCCAAGCTGCGCCTCCACCGAGCCCCCGAGACGACGCCGCAGCTGCAACACCTCCGAGCTCCTCCGTCGAGCTGCGTCATGCCGACGTCGTCGCCGCAGCACCACCGACCTGCACCTACGTGGGCAGACGTCGCCGCAGCAGCAGCCAGCCGAACTGAAGCTCTCCGCCTCGTCGCCGCAGTACCACCGAGCTGCAGCATCAAGCTCGCCCCCGCCGAAGAGCAGCCGAACTGCAGCAGTGGGCCGAGCTGCACCGCCGCAACACCCGACGAGCTGCACCACAGCATGGTGACGAGCTGCACCGCCGAGCTCCTCCTTCGGGCCCCTTACCGAGCTGCACTCGACGAGCTGCAGCCAAGCTCTCCGCCAAGCTGCGCCTCCACCGAGCCCCCGAGACGACGCCGCAGCTGCAGCACCTCCGAGCTCCTCCGTCGAGCTGCGTCATGCCGATGTCGTCGCCGCAGCACCACCGAGGTGCACCTACGTGGGCATACGTCGCCGCAGCAGCAGCCGGCCGAATTGAAGCTCTCCGCCTCGTCGCCGCAGTACCACCGAGCTGCAGCATCAAGCTCGCCCCAGCCGAAGAGCAGCCGAACTGCAGCAGTGGGCTGAGCTGACGAGCTGCACCGCCGCAACACCCGACGAGCTGCACCACCGCAACACCCGACGAGCTGCAGTACTTCCCCGAGCTGCCGCACCTACCTTGTCGAGCTGCTTCACTGCACCACCTCCGAACCGAGCATCCGAGTTGGCGTCGCCGAGGCACCACCTAGCCCCGAGCCGACATTGCCACGAAGCTTCTACGACGAAGCATGGCGCCGACCTCTCAACGCCGACTCATCAAGAAAATCCCCGAGAATGTCTTCTCGCTAAGGTCAATTCTTAATTCTAATTTCTTTTATTAGTTATATATATATATATATTAACTAAAGTCAATCCTTGTTTCGTACGAGGAAGTGCTCTCAAAAGCCAATCCTCGTTTCATACGAGGAAGTGCTCTTAAAAGCCAATATAATTAGGCTCCGACAGTTCAGCTCGGCCCACGCAGCTCGGCCCACTTCAAAGAGATTTCTTCATCAAGGCAACTCTTACATCGACTACAACTCAAGCTCCAAGAGAGATATAGAAGCTCGGTGTCTATCCCTAATAAGAGGATCAAGCTAGAGTCCAAATAGGAGAAGACTTTGTATTATAGTCAAACTCCATGTAATTACCTATAAATAGGGGTTTAGAATAGATTGAGAAGGGGGGGGAACAATCTTGTAATCACCACTTATACAAGCAATAAAGATCCATACTCTTTCCGCCCGTGGACGTAGATCTATTCCAATAGATCGAACCACGTAAATCCCTTTGTGTTCTGTTTGCTTTCGTGTTCATTAATTCCTTGTCTACGTGTATTAATTACCTTACGAAAATAAGATCGATCATATATATACCTAGGTTGCACAAAAGAATATTTTCTTTTGGCCAATCTTGACATTACTTATGAGATAACTAATAACCATTAATTTAAAATAATATATTATTACAAGTTACAACTACGTGAATTTAAAAATAGGGGGAAATAGACAAAAATAGTCATTTTGAGATAGTAAAGATAAATAATAGCAACTTGGATAAAAAAGATAAAAAAATAGTCACTCTTACCATAATACTTCCACCCTTGCCTAATTCAAGAATTTAAATTCATGAATTGCTCTAAAAATATAAGGCAATTCATGAATTTACAAACTCAATTCGTGAATTTCTCACAAAAAATGCCTAAATTTACGAATTCACCCAAATTTGTGAATTCACTCAAAAAAATGCATGAATTCACGAATTCAATTTCATGAATTCGTGAATTAGTGAAAAAAAAAACAAGCAATTCACGAAATTCATTAATGGCTATTTTTTATCTTTTTTTTTTATCTAAGTGGCTATTTTTTATCTTTTATCTATGTGGATATTATTTATCTTTACTATCCTAAAGTGACTATTTTAATAGTTGGCCCTTAAATATATTAGTGTAAATGGTTATATATACCCAAAATAAATAACTATATAAGTTTTATACCCACCACTTTAAAAGTATAAGTTTGATACCCAAAATCAAATGAAAAGACAAAGTTACCCTTAAAAAGTAAGTGTTCCTCACGGCTACTCTTATCTCACGGTTAAATTGAAATTTAAACCGTGAGGATCCCATTTTAACCGTGAGTTAATTAAAAAAAAATTATTGAATAAATTCTGAAATTCATTTATTCACCAACAACCAAATGAGCAAAAGTTACATTTCATTAATTGAAATAACAGTAAAAGTGAACAATATTTCTTCAACAACAACAAAATTCAAACAAATCGTGACATTCGCACTGTAAAAAGAAGAAGCTCCTCAATTTTACCTGCGATTTTGGTAAATTTTGCCTCCGATTTTGGTGATTTTTTGAAGATATTGTGGGTATTTGGCGCATTGTTGAAGATATTTTCATTATATTAAAGGTATGTTCGGTTTATTTTTTATTTTTTGATGTTTTTATTGTGTAAAATAGGGAAAAATCGTATGAATTTGAAATATAGTTTTTATTGACTTCTTTTTGTAGAAAATCATGTTTTATTTACTTAATTTATATGAATAGTGGTTAGAATATATGTTTATAACGTATTTATCGTTAATATTAAAGTAATTACTCCATTAATAGGTTTAGACTGTTAGATATTATAGTGATTAAGATTAAATTAAGGAATTTTAGATTTATTAAAATTATTTACCATTAACGGTTTTAAACAAATATCCACGGTTGAAACAATTATTTAACCGTGATACTCACGGTTAAAATCATGATTTAACCGTGAGACTGACGGTTAAAAAGACTATTTAACCGTGAGACTCACGGTTAAAATCATTATTTAACCGTGAGGATCACGGTTAAAAGCATTATCTAACCGTGTAAACTTACTTTTAACGGTTAAGTAATTGCTTTAACCGTCATCATTCAACCGTGAGAGAGGTTGAAACCGTTCATTGTAATTTTTTTTCTTTTCTTTTATTTATTTGATTTTTTTCTTCATTTTTTCTGCAGCTATGTCTCGGGTGAAATTATTTATTCGTCACAGTGGGCATTTTGAGCGAACCACTTATGTAGGGGGCGATCGTGTATTGATGCATATGACATCGACTGAAATTACATATTCGAATCTATTACAAGCTATTCGTGAACAACTAGGTGAAGAATCTGATTATTTGCTGTACTATTTGAGTGATACCGAGGACGGGAAGAGTATAGTCATTTTGAGGACCGACACTGATTTGTTGAGATTGATTGTGGAGCAGAACACTAAGGCAACTGTTTTCGTCGTCAACAAAGATAAGGGAATCGCCCGGAACACTCCTAGGACACACGGTTCTAGGGTATATACAGGTGTGAATATCGAGGAGCTGAGGTCGGAGGCTCTACATTCGGACGAAGAAAGGATTGAGGAAGACGAGGAAGAGAGGGTTGAGGATGATGATGTCGCCCAAGATATGGCTGAGGAAGCACGAGATGCCATAGATCTCTCTGACTTATTCGAGAAGCTTACCATTGAGTTCGGTGCATGGATCCGAGAGCCGAGACGGGTTGATAGGATCATTGGGCATCGCAATATTCATTCAGAGTCCCAACCTACCGAAGACCACGTGGGCACGGTCGATCCGGATGCTATCCGAGATTGGTTGATTCCTCACGTTCATCTAGACACCGCGCTGCCGCTGGGGTTGATCGATCCAGATTATTACACACCCTCTGCTAGTCAGTTGCGAGATGGTGGCCTGTTCAAGAGAAAAGATGATTTGTCGGTAGTAGTTGGATTGCATCAAATGGAGAACCGGCAGCAGTATAGAGTTGAGAACTCGGACACTTACCGTGTGGGGTTCAGGTGCAAGAACGAGGGGTGTGAGTACCTGGTGCGGGCAAAGCACATTGGGGGTCTATGGCGCATCGGCACGTACCGTGGCATCCACACATACTTATTCGATATAGACGGAATGACACCGCGTCAGTACCCCGCGAATGTTCTAGGAGCATTCTATGCTCGGAGATTAATCATTGATGGTGTTGTACTTAAGCCGAAGGAGATGGTTAACGAAATGCGAGCTGAGTACGGCATTCAGAATGACTACAGTTTCGCACTGCGAGCGAGGAACATCGCGATAGAGATGACGTATGGAGGATTTGTGGAGTCGTACAGTAGACTCCCATCTTATCTGTATCTATTGAAGCAGAAGAATCCAGGTACTGTGTACGATATATCTTCCCCGATCGATGATCGATTGTGCTATATGTTCCTCGCTCTAGGACAGTCCTTGCAAGCATTGCACAGTGATTTGCTCCGTTCGGTTATCGTAGTTGACGGGGCACACCTTAAAGGAAAAAACAAGGGGACTCTGTTCGTGGCTTGCACGAAGGATGGGAACGAGCATATCTTTCCACTTGCCATTGGATTTGGGCCGATCGAGGATGATGATTCATGGACTTGGTTTCTTACTAGGTTGCATCATTGTTTAGGAGCGCCTCAAGACCTTCTGATAGTCTCCGATGGCCATATCAGCATCGCAAATGCCATTAGGAATGTCTTCCCACATGCGCATCATGGTCTTTGCTTTCATCATCTGATGAAAAATCTTGTTGGATTTCGGAGGGGCGCACTCGGCATATTCGAAGCTGCAACATACGCACACTCGGATGCTAAATTTGAAGAATACATGAAGGCATTGATGGACATGAGTGTGGAAGGTGGTGGGATATACCAGAGGCTGTGTGACATCGGATTGCATCGGTGGGCGCGTAACAAGTTCCTTGTTCCACGCACTAGTTTCATGACTTCAAATGCTGCTGAGACGATGAATGCTAGACTCCTGTGGGCTAGACGATTGCCCATTTGCGCCATGATTGAGGCTTACCGGATTATTGTGGAGAAGTGGTTTGAGGAGCACCGGCGCAACGCCCAATCAAGGGACCACGAGCTGACTGAGAACGCGTACTTGAAGATGTCTACATCTGCAGAATGGGCCCGTCACTACACCGTTAGAGAGTCAACAGTGCCCAATGTGTATAGGGTCGAGGGCGACACTGGGAATTACCTTGTGGACCTTCAGAATGGGACCTGCGACTGCCGCGAATGGGAGCTGGACTTGATGCCTTGTCGTCACGCTTGTGCTGTTGTTGGGTATGCATTTCGTTCATGACTATTCATAATGTTTAACGGTTTGAATTTATTATGTTTAATGGTTTGATATTTCAGATTTGCTGGAGGCCGTGCTACTGACTATGTTAGCCATTATTTCAAACAATCGACGCTCCTGGCAACCTATTCGCCCAACATTCAACCGGTTCCCCATCCACAAACTTGGACAGTGCCCGATTTCATTTCTTCTCAAGTGGTTCGGCTGCCTATTGTTGATAAGCAAGCAGGTAGACCGCGATTGAGCAGAGCGAGATCAACAGTGGAAGATCTTCCGGGAAATCCACAAAGATGTGGTCGTTGTGGTCAATATGGACACAAGAGACGTACATGCACTGCACCTTTGCAAATCGGAGGCCAAGATCTCAATAGACCCCCAAACGAAGATGGTGTGCAACGGCGAAGGGCAAAAACTTGTACTATTAGAAATACAATTAACCGTGAGTGCTCACGGTTTATTTGATTCTTAACTGTGGGCTCACGGTTAAAAATCAAATAAACCGTGAGCACTCACGTTTAATTTGATTATTAACCGTGAGCTCACGGTTAAAAATCAAATTAACTCGTATATAACAGTTATTGTATTTTTTAGCCATTTTATCTTAAATTATTTGGAATGTTTTAAAAATATTGTATGACGGTTAGATTTTAAAACATAATCGTGAGGTCATATTTTCTCCGTTAACACTGTGACCGTGAACCCTAACCCTTAATTGTATAAATAGACCGTCACTATACCCGAAAAATTGTATTTTTATTGTTAATTGATATAAATATATTTTAAATGAAATGTTAATTGAAAAATTCTACCTAATCTAATCTAAATCTACACTACGTTGTGACAGGGAGAATATCCGTTTCCCGACCTCAGCGCGAAACCCGGAGAGATACTTCACACCAATCCTCTGAAGGCGTGGCTTCTTCAAGGCGAAGATACGATCGATGTACATACAAGCGAGGGGGCCGCATGAAACACCGTCTTTCTGTATGTACTGTTGCTCAAGGGGAACCCAAACAACCTCCAGGAAATCAGTTTGCTTCTGCAGTGACGGATGTTGATCCCAATACCCAACTTGCTGTAATACTCTGGGCCACAATTTTATGATCGGATAGAGCTGCACCTTCCGGGTGAATCTGTCGGCTGCACTAGGCATCGTATGTAGCAGCGAGTCGTATACTTCCATCGTCCACGCATCAGTCAGTACCCGGCAGATAACCCAGTGGTCTCCGGTTACGTGGCAAACAAACACAAACTGCATACATGAAGCGAGGACTCGACTAAACTTATGTATAAAGCACTAATAATAATACGTACTCAAAACATAAAGTTAAAATGAAATAACTTACACTAGTTGCGTTCATCCAATGATCGTACGACCCGATACCGTGAAAGCAGTTACCGAGATCATTTGGCAGCTGGTAATCATGATACTTTAGCTTCGACTTCGCCATTGCCGTAGGATTTCCACTGTGAAAATCCATCAGTGTTCTCCTCAGATCGTACTGTCAAATGATATACTAACAGTTAGAGAATACACAGAAAAATGAATAATTAAAATTATTATTCATTGAATATGTCAAAGAAAACTCACATATACGCCCATTCCAAGTAGAACGGTCCGCCTCTCATTCAGAGATGGACACAAAGACAGTCCGTCTTGGAGTCGACTCCACCAGTAAAGCACATACAACTCCATTATCTAAAATCCACAGATTATTATGAAAACATAATAAACAACAATTTATCAAAAATAATAAAAACACAAAATAAGGACGAGTGAGGTACCTCGGCGCTGAACATGACGTCGAGGTGTTCAATCTGATCGAACAATTCCTGCGTCATCTTATGTGGCGGGTCCTGCTGGTTCCAGACGACACATTCCGGCCCGCTTGCTCTGAATATCCTGTACATCTCCTTGATCGATGAGCCGGAGTACGGTGTCACGATATTCGGCACAAATGGGCTATGTAAAGCAGCAGATGGCCTCACATCCCGTTGCCCAACACGAGTGCGACGCACAGGCGTCTCTCCTGCCACGTCAGAGTCGGCATCACTGTACTCACCGGCGTTACTGTACTCACCGGCATTCCTCTGCTGCATCTGAGGAACGGGAATCGACTGAGGATGAGGCTGCACATGCTGTAGCACGGGATGCACCCAATCATCCAGTGGCATATTCTCAATCTCCCGATAATAAGACGAGTGCGAAGACTCCTCATCGTGGACCTCAGCCTCTCGAAATGGAGGCGTCCTTGATCTCTCCCGTGCTACCGGCTCCATAACAAAGCCGACCATGTGCTCGAAACCTGGAGCAGCCTGGGGGGTAGGTGGCCTCTGGTCAATGTAGGGAGCTTCCTGATCGTCTCGATCTCCCTGGACCCGGCCTCCAGAGGGCACGTTGCTGGCATGTGACGGTGCTCGACGATGAGATTGAGAGCTACGGCTCGAGGAACTCCTCGACTTCCCGAAGATCCCCTTGAGGTGCCCGGCTATGGACTTGGCGATACGAGCCATCACCTCGGTCTCCGACTGGTCTTGGGCCAATTTCTCCATGAACTTGTCGGCCCACGCGTCGTTATCACATCCTCGGGGGCACGGAGTCCCATGCACACAACAGACGAGGCCCGGGGACTGATCGAGGACAGAAGTATCGACACGCGACCTCTTCGATGTGCTGGGACGAGCCCTTTCGGCTTGGAGAGGACGTCCACCATCAGAATTTGCCCTGGTGGCACGAGATTGGCGACCACGACCGGGGAATACGTCCCTAACATCTCGACACCTTAGCCGATCGATCACTCTTGCCATACTTCTGGCTTCCCTAGATTGCCTTTGGGCTGCAGGCGCTTTCTTCCACGAGTGGCGCGTAATCGTCTGAAATCGAACCATCAATGGGTCTCAATTCTCGAAAATGCTCAAAAAATAAAACGACGCCATTTCCTCAGCATCGGGTTCGAGCGTGGGGTTTACTAGGAGCTGCAAAAAAAAAAACATAACAATTAAAAAATATATATATATATACTCACGGTTTGTCACGGTTTGATTAAGGATTTGACCGTGTGAGCTCATGGTTAAATTTGAGTTCTAACCGTGAAAAGTGAATCTCACGGTTCGAACTCGAATTTAACCGTGACCTCACGGTCACATCCTTAATCGAACCGTGAGGTTCTCTATTCACTCTACTAACCGTGAGATCTCATGGTTTCTTTGATTTTTAACCGTGGATCTCACGGGTTTTTTTTTTTAAAATTCAACCGTGTGACTTAGAATATATGCGAGAATTAATCAAATTAAATAAAAAACAAAACAACTTCAATTAATTCACCCATATTGATTAAAGAAATTAAACCTCATGAATAATATTATAATATTATTGATTTAAAATTAATAAAATTAAAATTAATGACGTACCCTTGGATTGTTGAAAAAATCAACAAAATCATTGGTCGAGTCATCCATTTCCCATCGCTTTAGTCGGGGATATTGGTGGTTGTTCAAGCGTCTACCACACTTCTCCCCTAAACTTGGAATGACCTCGAATGCCCAAAAATACAACGCTCAGACAGGACCATATAAATGGTAAGTAACAGAAGTACCTTTGCCTCCAATTTCTTTGGGGTCCTTCTTTGCCACTCCGAGCTGGTGGCACATTATTTGGAACCCCCATGATCCCCACGGAAAAGTCCCCCATCGCTGTAGGTCCTCGGCCAACGTCCACACCCAATCATCAACGTTTCTATCGTAGTCTCTACACAATATCAAGTAGTAGTAGCAAAGGATGTTGGCGGCCTTCAAGTATTGATCCAACGTCCCTATAACTCGAGACGCATCAGTAAAATCTTTCCACAATTGTTTCACTTTCACCTTAACTCCATTGCCGCCGTAGTAAGTATGGTAGAGGCTCGTACTTGGGATAATGTGGTTGTTGCCGTGAGGATTAAAGGATGACTCACCGAATATTAATCCGGTGACAAGGCAGAATTCTTCAGGCCCAAACCGAATATCCTGGCCACCGACATGAAATAATCTTTCGAATTCATGTTCGTCGCCCCTCCATAGCTCTCGGGATAAGAGCTTGTGCAAGGCACGTTTCGCATTGCCGGTCTTCCTCATCGTGCACAACCGGGCGAAAGGAGATGCCTCGCTGAATTGCCTAACCAATTCTTCTCCGCCTATACGCATAATCGAATCTATGATAGACGGAATAGCATAGTCCCGATGGTAACAATTTATTTCACCCGGGAATCCTTGCATACGTGGCCTATACCAATTAAACCTAGGCTGCAAAAGAAATAAACAAAAAAGCGCGAATTAATTAATTAATTAACATTTAAAAAAAGCTTCTCACGGTTTAAACATAAGTTAAACCGTGAGGTCTCACGGTTACAATTCATTTCTAACCGTGATAACTACTTTTAACGGTTCGATTTAAGCCACGTGGAGCTTACGGTTTCAATCTAACCGTGAGCTCACGGTTTGGTTAAAATCGTGACCGTTAAATGTAAACCTCACGGTTTAAAAGTTCATTTCACGGTCAGAACTTAAACCAAACCGTGAGATCTCACGGTTTGACTTAAATGAAACCGTGAACTTAAACAGTAACTTCTTCTTCTACACAGATCTATGTTCCAATCCAGATTTATACATACAGATTTCATGAATTCGAACCCAACTGAAGCATACAAATCGAAGGAAATAAACACATTATAATTCTAATTCTATTCTAAAATCATAAAACTCTAAACATGCTTAAAATTCACAAAAAATAAACTGAACATTCAATAAAAAAACTTTAAATATAATTTTTTTTCCTAAAAATTGAACTCACCGGCGGCGGCGGATCCGGAATATTTTCTCGTTCTTCCCTCGTCGGAACTCGGCGACGTGGCTGTGACGGACCTACATCGGCTTCGTGTTCGTTACCCGAATTATGCTCGACATCGGACATTGCTTTGCTTCTTCTCTCCGGCGCCGGCAAATTTATGCCTCACGGTTATTGTTCAAAAAAAAGGGGGGCTAGGGTTCACGGTATTGAGAGCGTGAGAGGGAGAGAGTTCACGGTAGATGTGTTTTTAATTTTAAGAGTAAATAGTAAAGTGAGACCCACTTTCTTTTTGTTTTATTTTGAATGTGAGTAAATGTGGAGGTTATTCTTGTCTTTTCATTTGATTTTGGGTATAAAACTTATAGTTTTAAACTTGTGGGTATAAAACTTATACACTTATTTATTTTGGGTATATTTAAAGTTCACCCATTTATATTATTCGATATAAATATTAACTACGTTAAGAAAAAATCCTGCAAAATATTTTAAAATTGTTTCACTATACATATCTATTCTCTAAGATACCCCACAACTTCTTCCCCTATTCATTTTGCACAAATGTCGATATATACCATACATTTTAAATTTATTTTTATGAAGTGTACTTCAATTCGTTCTGATTTTTATGGTTCAATGAATAATGTTTAACCATCAATGGTGGCTGGCTTACATATATTAATTAATAAAACCTTCAAAGTCAAAATTTTCCAACTTGACACGTGGTGTAATACAAACGCCACATTACACGGCTCAAGTGAAATAAGCAAGACGCATACAACTAGGAGCATAACTTACAGTTGTAATTATACTAAAGAGAGGAAAAAAAAAAAACACCCTACCCCTTCGTGGACTAACTATTCATATCGTTAACGTGTTTTTTTTTACTCAATCACGAGGCACTGCTACTTCAATGTACTATGAGTTTCGAGATTTATAGACTTGATATTAGAGCTGTTGTTAGATTTTGTACTACTTCCGTTTTCGTTGATAATGAGTTCACTTTATTAAACTTGAATCTATTACTATAATATTAGATCCCTACGTTCCAATTCAATTGGTACACTTTACATTATAAGGACGTTCCAACTAAATTGCAACAACCTAAAAAATAAAATAATTAGGAATCCCTAAACTATAACTAATGGCCCATTACACATTAAAGCATCCGGCCCACTAATCTAAATCTTACCCTAATCAATTTTCATAAAATCAGTTTTTATTTATTTTCGATTTTATGTGTTTACTTTTTATTTACTTTTTTTTAAAATTAAAATTGTGAATAAATAAATAAATGAAAAGAAAACCAAATAATAGTGTGATAGGTCTCACCAGATATTAAGTGACTCATAATCTAAGTAATTAAAATTATTGACCCACTATTATTTATTATAGAAATGTCATTCCTTAATTCTCGTGTCAAAAATCAAATGATACACGTGAATTAAGACAGAAGGAGTAATCATTGAGCTCATTATCAACGCGACATAACATAACATGAAATTAGTAGTATTATATAAAGCTGAGGGAGTATTATTATTATTATTATTATTATTAATCGATGTACTATGTGTCATGATGTATAGAATGTGGCATGATAAATATACATGCAACATATGTGCAAATAAAATATCGTAAATAGTGTCTTACTTGAACCTAGCTAGTAACATGCACAAAAATAAGCTCTATAGCCATAATAATAATAATAATAATAATAATAATAATAATAATAATAATAATAATAATAATAATAATAATAAAGGCACGAATGTCAACTAAAATGGTTGACGAAGCTATAATAAAGCAGAATAATTTAGGTCTTCTCCTCTTTCAAGTACAATTAGTGGAAGAAATTGCTGAGAATGCAACTTCACTACAAAGAAAATTGAGCTTTTACAAAACAACTTCGATTATATCTATATATATATATAGATATAAATCAAACTATACACGATTTCTCAAAGAACGGAGGCTACAAACACCGTGTGAATTTGATCCTAAACTAATTCTAAAATTGGTTCCATGCAACAACAAAACCATAATCTTAATATTTTCCTTTTTTTTTTTTTTTTTTCCCTTTTACTTAGGCCATAGCTTTGTTCTCTAAGAATGATTTGAAGAGGATGAAGGCTTGTCGAGGGGCATGCAATGGCACCTCGTGCCCTGCTCCCCTGACCGTCACGAGAGTCAATCCTTCGTACATTTGACTCCACCCACCAACCTACGTCGAAAAGAAACAAAAAACAGAAAAGGTGATGACAATCGACCTCAGTTTGTAACTAAACGAAGAGCGTCGTTATATGGCTTGCTGCTTACCTTTCCATTATCGTACCAAGGATGCCACTGTGATAGAGTCGGAAGCTTCAAAGCATCGATTGAGTAACGCGTTGCAGTGATTGGAACCACAGAATCAGTATCTCCACTGAGAGAAAATGCAAGAATTTTCGGTTCATATTTCAGAGGAAGTGCATAAGTTTGAACTCAAGTTATCAGAAACTGTTGTCTTCGAAACTAGTGAATTTGAGGCTAAGATTGACGAAAAGGAATTCTTGATAGGTTCGACAGATTCAATCGTTTTAAAATAAGCAAGGAAACTTAAGTAAAATGCCAAAGATGGACTAGCATATTAAGAGATTCATATCATAATTCATAGTTCTTGATGATCACTTTTTCATACCTGAATACCCAAATTCTGATGCCAGCTGATATTAGTTCATGATAAATCGGAAGCATGGAAAGAGGAGAATCGGTCCAGTAATTCCCCACCACATCACTGATAAGAGAGGGATAATTTTCAGAAAAAAAACACGCTCTTTCACAGTGAATGGAAAGCAAGAAACTGCAAAAAATGGTGAAGCTTAATACCTGCATGTTTGCCATGGATATGAAACTCCTGTCACATTAGCATGCATTGCTTTCTGAACTTCGAAGTGATTGAAGTAGATCTGCGAGTACCTCTCTGTGCAAGGATCATAAGCTCGAGACATCCATGGCTGTAATTTCAAGAAAATCAGAGTTTTCATAAAATTTGTCCAAAGCTATCATATTCAAGATTTGGTCAAATGATTCTACTTCAATACATTAAAACTTACATAATGGCCCCTTAATCGTCGTCTAAGTGCAGAAGTATTATTGCAAGGGGGAGTGTAAATACTGTAGGGATCGATGTTCCCCATCTCCTTATCGGCTAGAATAAGATTTCTAATACAGTCACTTGAAGGATGAGTAGCAGATCCCAAGTCACAGGTTTTCTGAAGAGTTTTGTAAGTCGAATCTGAAATCAAGCCATGAGTCCACCAATACTCGAACGTGCCAATGAAATCGTTGTAGTCATCAGTCACCGCATTTCCCACCTAAAAGCACAGTGTTCAGAAACGAAAATAGGCCCTAGGCTAAATGGAGATATAGAACCTAGACTAGAATACTGGAAAATTACCATGAATCCTTTGAAGTTAATAACTGGATTCTGAACTCCCTTGTTTCTTTCGTATATGAGTTGAGATAGCTGGGGAACATAATGCCCTGAAAAGACGAGCAACGAGCACGAAGCCTATGATTAGATTATCCATCCTCTCTCCATCACACTAAACTTTCCATTACTATAAATTTAAATGAGTACACGAGTAAAGACCTGCATAACTCTCTCCAGCAATATAGAAATCTCTATGTTTGTATTGAGGAAATCTTTCCAACCAGTTGACAAGAAAGACGTACGCATCTTCGGCTAAAATTACAGAACACCATAAACAGAATTCCATTCAGAAATGAGCAATTCAAGCACAACATTCGTATACCACATCGATCATTTCACAGCAATTGCACGAATTGAATAACTTCAACTACATAAAGGGTCACTCAAGCATCAACAATCAAGAAACTAGA
Source organism: Mentha longifolia (assembly GCA_001642375.2). Classification (NCBI taxonomy): domain Eukaryota; kingdom Viridiplantae; phylum Streptophyta; class Magnoliopsida; order Lamiales; family Lamiaceae; genus Mentha; species Mentha longifolia. The sequence goes on along the minus strand of CM038118.1, from coordinate 32,605,131 downwards.
ATCAAGAATCAAGAATGAAGATCAGAGCATAGCATAGCACATTACCTGTTCTTTGATCACCAACAGTATACAGATCAGACGAAGTATTCGAATACGAAAATCCAACACCAGCTGGAGACTCCAGAAAGAGCAAATTTGCCACTACCATAATCCAACAATAGCATCACAACAATAAGCATCACAACAAACAAACAAAAAGCAATTCAAACAGAAACTCAACACACATTTGTTCCAAGAATAAGGATTGAGGAAAAGGGTTCTCCCATCGGACTTGATCCGAAAAGGGCCGATTTCTTCAGCAGCTCCATAAGCAACAGAAGAGCAACCGGGCCCACCATTGAGCCACAAAACCAGTGGCCTTGAATCTGGGCCTCTCTCCTTAGGCGCCTCAGTCAACCAGTAGAACAGTGCCCTCCCATTCTGTTGATTCACATTTATATAACCAGAGTACTGATTGAATCCAACATTTTGTGGCTGCCCAGGCAAATATGTGATCCTATCTTGTTCTTGATCTGCACTAGACAAAGAGTAGCAAATTCCCAGAAAGGAATTCAACATCAAGAAACATATTATTGCGCAGATTATCATCGAACGCCCCATCCTTTCAATGTAAACAATTTGAGCAGAAAATAACAAGAACCCAGAATCAAAGACTCCAAATTGGAATTAGGGTTCCAATTTAATCGGAATCTATTCACAGAAGAATGTAAGTACTACATTGGGTGGCGCTCGTAGTCATACATACTGATTGGCTCAATCAGTGAATACGAAAAAAAGATTATTAAATGACAAAATCTTATCGTCGCAAATCCCTATAATATTCCTATATTCAATAATCGATCTTCTTTCTTGAAAAAGAAAAAGGAAAAAGAAAATGGTAGTTTTCTACTGGTCCATTAACTGCTCTCTCATCTTCTCTGACTTCCACATGCGTCATGTTCCTTGAGGAAAAAACAAAAATTTAAAACGAGGAAAACGACCCCAGAAAATTTCAAGAAAGTTGGGATTGGCCCAGTTGAATTCCAACACTTAATTCTTCATAAAAGTTAGTGGGTTCTGGAGAAATTTGGCCTCAGTATTGATGTTTGTGATTGGACGTTTGTTGCTGTGAGTAAAAGATCGGAGATAACAGTCCATGGAAGTGACAGAGCTGTTCACTTAAAATATGGATTTTTCTTTTAGGGGTGTGGACACCATTTTTTTTAATTATTATTTTAATGGAATTTGGATCAAACTAATGGCGTAAAGTATTATAGGGCAAAGTAAAACTTTTCTATACGAGTTCTACATCTTAAAAAGTGGAATGTATATATTCATTATGAGCAGACGAAAATAAAAAGTGTGTCCACTTATCCGAAAATCTAAATTAGTTCACTAATTAGCATAAATAGTTGTAAAGTGCATGCTTTTATATTCACTTTGCAATTTTGCAAATTACTCCGTACTAATTAATTCAACTCTTGCACCTTTTTGAGTTGGTCAATGTAACATGAGAATTTTGCATGAGGTAATCAAGATTGCATGATTGGCGGACGAGTGATTTTTTTTTCTTCTTAATTATCAATTAAATAATTTAAAAGTGTTAGTTTGGACCATGACAACAAAAGAACAATATTTAAAATAAAAAAAATGACTTCTTATTGGTTTAAATACTTGTTTGCATTTGGTGGGACCAGTAAGGACAAGAACGTCAATTTTGGCCGGTATGGTGTTAGTTACCGACAATTTATACAACTAGCAAAGGCACAAAAATTACAAAATTGTAAGATTAAATAATCCCAATATAAATAAGCATACAAGCTTACAACCATATTGAGATGAATATACGTTGTACACGCAATATAAGTTAATAACAATGGCTTAAAATATTGATACTATATCAAGTATAAGGTCAATTTTCATTCTATTGTATATCTTACGTGAAAGCTACATTGGTTTGTTTTAAATGTGGGTTTTGAGAATTCAAGTTTAGTCATAGTAGAAATTTTTTAAGAAGAAATTGAAGTGGTAATAATTCTATAATCGAAGGCTTCGTTTCCTTTGGCATAAAATGACGTAAAATGTGGTATATGATGAAGTATACAAGTCTATTTACCATTTTATATCACCGTTTGTTTTGATATATAAAAAATAAAGTCATACTGTATAAAAATCTAAAGAACCTCTTATACTATACTTACGAAATGATGTGATAATTTTATACCATATTTTACCACTTTTGTAAAAAACACTCCATCAACCCTCCCATATACTAGTTCTCAATAAGTAAAATAAGACAATTTAGATATTTCATATTTTATCCATCCATTTCTACAAAGTAAACAACATACATGTATAATATAAATATTTATGTAAATATATTATTATTCAAAAGTATAAAATTATGGGTCACGTTGTTTTGATAAAATTTATATCACATTATATTATCTTTTTATATCTCTTTAAATATGTAAAAAATAAACGCGCCTTAATAGATATATTATGTTCTTATCAAAAAAAATAAAATATATATATATATATATATAATAAAAAAATAGATATATTATGTTCAACTATATATCAATTTTAGTGATTGTGGTAGGTACTAAAATAAATTCTAGGCCGTAAAAAACCTTGTCAGCGAGTAATTAAAATATTCAGATATGAGGAAAATTAATTGATATATATTGTACGTTCTAACCTTATTACCTTAATGTCAATGTTTAAAATACTAATACTACTATATTTTGGTGACTATGGGATTGTAATGTAGCCTGTAGCTGCACATGAGTGGTGAGTATAAACAACTATCAACAATTTATTCATTTATTATTTTTCAATTATAAATTTGAAGAATGACAGCATATTTAATACTATATGTATGTGACTATGTGTATGTATGTGCATGCATGAAATGATGCAACATGAGTGTTAAAGTCAATAACTTCTCCATTTATAAAGTCTAGATCTCCAATGACATAACTATTAAATTAGGCCTATGGAACTATTAATATGAGTAAAGAGCCCAAAGAATTTAGTAGAAATTTTATTATTGTACTCCGTATTAATTATGAGAGCCTCTTAATTTACAAAATTGATATATGGGATATGACCTTTTTTTTAACCACATAATTTGATTGGACCTAATATATTAGTACTATATATCTATATGAAGTGGAATTAATTATTTGGTATATAAGGGAAAAGAATTATGACAGCAAACTAATTTTGTCACGCTGACAGTTGTTCTTGAAAATATATAAATGTAGTTGGCCACTTTTCTTCCATCCTCCATCATTTTTCCTCTTGGTATTAAATTAAAAACCTCCTTTTTCTTTTAAAGATTTCAAAAGTAATTTGGACTTTGAATGATCCAAAAAATATCTCAAATCTCCACTCTTTGTTCTAATCAAATCCTCAATTCTTAACGTGTGTTATACTAAAATAAAAAATAAAATAAAAAAGAAAAAAAAAAGTCATGGACTTTTATTGTTTTGGCCACTCAAATTTCAAGTGTGAGTAATTTTAGAATATAATAATAGCAAAATAATAAATAAAAAAATAGAATACGATACATGTAAATATATGTAACGTACAAATATTGATTATATTGTTTATATATATTCAACTAGACTAAGTTCATTAGGTATGCGGAAGCATTAAGCTAACTCAGTAAAAAATGCGCATTTAAGTCAAATTGTTGACTTATTAGAGTTAGATAGCCGGCTTTATACTTAAATTCATTTAAATACTACAAGTGAATCGATATAATAAACATAAAGAAATTAAATTATTCCATTATGGAAGTAAGTGAATATTTATAGACTCGTCATCATTCAATTAAAAGGGCCTTAGTATTTTGCAGCTAACAAAATTGAATTTATTTGGGCCAAAGATGATCCATTAGTTTAATGGGCCCCAAAAACAAGAGCCCAATATAGTTCACTAATTGCATATTTGCATGTGTACAGCATATGACTTCCATGTGTAAATTTGCCTCATAACTGAGGGTACTTTTGGAATAACAAGTACGAAACACGGCAAGGATTTAATAGTAATTTGCTTGGATTTAATGAAAAGAAAATGCAGCGGACGCAATTCAAGACTAAATTTTGAATTTGCGGTACGGGTGAGATCCGCTTCGCGGAGCTTCAATCTAGTGCGCGCGCACTCTCTTGCAACCGTCTCCGGTGTTGTACAGCAAGTACTATCGAAATGTATCCATTAATCCATGTAATATTCACAATATTTTTGTTCTTAAAATATACTATGTCCGTCATATATGTGATTAGAATCTTTCAGCATTTTAATGTGATGAAAAATGAACGTTAAAATAAAATTATTCTCACTTGATATATCAAATAGAATTGACATATTAAATCAAGTTAGACATAAACTTTATCTTTATATCGGCATTTCGACACGATAAAATGCATGACAAAAGATTCTAAACACATAGATGATGGACGGATAGTGATAGGACATGGCCTAGCTACTAGGCCCAAGCATCGAGCCCAATATAATTGGGCCTCGACAGTTAAGCTCGGCCAACGCAGCTCGGCCCAACTAAAGCCCCTATTCCCTATGCAGCTCGGCCCCGATCCACTTAAGCTCGGCCTCGTCAGCTCCATCCTACTTCAAAGAGACTTCTACACCAAGATAACTCCTACATTGACTACAATTCAAGCTCTAAGAGATATAGAAGCTCGGTGTTTATCCAATAAAGGAGGAGATCAAGCCAAAGAGTCCTAATAGGAAAAGACTTATAATCCTAGTCGAATTCCGTATGTAAACACTTATAAATAGGGGTTTAGAATAGGTTGAGAGGGGGGAACAATCTTGTAATCACTACTCATACAAGCAATAAAGATCTATACTCTTTCCGCCCGTGGACGTAGATCTATTCCAATAGATCGAACCACGTAAATCCCTTTGTGTTCCGTTTGCTTTCGTGTTCGTTAAATCCCAGTTCTCGTGCATTAACCTTCTTGCGAAAATAAGATCGATCACTGGCGCCGTCTGTGGGAACTCAAAAATCTGTGAATCTCGATTAAATTTTGCAAGTTTGCTACAATCACGATGGCCGGAAAAACAACACGAGCTAAATCCGCAGCCGACGCTGCCGCTGCCAAGGAGAGGGAAGCCCAGCAGAAAACCCCTCAAGAATCCAACGAAGCCTCCAGCCAGTCGCCTAGCTCTAATCGCAGACGCCCTGGGAAGGAGCGTGCGCTGACTCCAGGTGGCCATGTCGGAGACATCTTGGTGGATCAGTTTGGCAATCCACTCCACCCCAGCCGAGAAGGCCACAACAGTGGTCATGAAGAAGAGGAAGTCCCGAATCTCCAGCCGCATGAACTTGCAGATGCCGTGAAAGATTTCCTCGCATATAAAGGCCCAGAATTCCTCCAATTCGTCAACCAACTAAAAGCTGGGAAACGAGATGAAGAACGTGGAGCCACACCCCATTCCCAGCAGCAACATAATTCCCAAAGCGTCCAAATCGTGGGAGCACGAGATGCCGCAATTCGTCAAAGGAGGTTCAATGACGAACCCCGTGGAGATCAAAGACTTCCACCTCCGCGTAGCTCCACCCCACCTCGTCGTCGCACTATTTTGCCTCGGCGCGACAACGATTACCGAGAAGGGAGATTTACTGTTTACAGTAAGATCTCTACTCCTTTCACCAACAGAATACTATACATTCCTCTCCCGGAGAAGTATCGAGTCCCTCCGATTAAGCCTTACAACGGCTCGTGCGATCCGAGGAATTTCTTGTCCCAATATCAGTATAGCATGGTGAATCAAGGTCTCAGCGAGGATACCTACATGTGTAAGGTATTCCCCGAACTACTCGTGGACAATGCTCGCAGTTGGTTTGATAGCCTGCCTCCATGCAGTATCGGATCCTACGGCGACCTACTCGACGCTTTTGAACGCAGATTTTTCCAGAAGGCCGAGGTGAAAACTACTCCGGCACAACTTCTTTCCATACGGCAGAGACGAGGAGAGTCAATAAGTGACTTTATGACCAGGTTTAACGAGGAAAGCCTGAAAGTCGATCGCTTGACCGACGACGTCCTCATCTCCGCCTTCCAGAATGCCATCCAATCTGGCGCTCTTTATAGGGAGATTGTCAGAGAAGAGCCTCGCACATCAAAGCAACTGTGGAACATCGCGGATCGGTTCGCACGCGCAGATGAAGCAGACAGAAAGAAGCGCGAGGCTGATAAGCCTGAACCGTCAGACCGGAGGAAGGAAAAGCGCAATGACCGAAGTTAAAGTCGCCGAAGTGCCTTAGATAGACTGCAACGAGGCCCAATTGAATCCCGACTTGGACCTCAGCAAACTCCGGAGAAGACCCAATTTACACCACTGACCAAGCCGAGGACGGAAATTTACGAGCTACATACCAACATGTTCGAAAAGCCTCAGCCAATGTCAAAATCAAAGGCAAACCGCCGATCCAGGGATAAGTACTGCCGATTCCATGAAGACTATGGCCATGATACAGAAGAGTGCTGGAACTTAGCCGAAGATATTGAGAACTTGGTGCGCGATGGTATGCTTAAAAGGTACCAAAATCGCAACCAGAATGAAGGCCGACCCCAGAACAACAAAAGAAGAAGACAAAATAGGGGGGGGAATAACTGCGGCCCCCAGGCCGACAAAAAGCCGAAGCGAGAGGATGGCGAAGACGAGGACCAGCCTCAGTATGATGGGGTCGTACAAGCTATTACTGGACTCCCACAGGGAGCTACAAAGTCGTCGTTAAAAGCCGAGGCTCGAAGTCCGCAACAAGGCGAACCTTCCCAAAAAAGGTTCAAGAAGGACGAAGTGGTTACTTTTTCGGACCAAGATCCAGTGCCACCTATCATGCCCCATCAGGATGCGATAGTGATCGAAGCCGGGGTGGCCAATAAGCTCGTACGGCGAATTTTCGTCGATACCGGAGCCTCGGTCAGCATCCTCTTCAAGAGTTGCTTCGACCAGCTCGGAGTGGAGAGGACGCAGCTCGCACCAGCACCAGTCCCGCTAAAGAGCTTCGTCCAACAGGAGACGCAAACGGAGGGGGTCGTACAGCTACCCGCCACAGTGGGGATTCACCCTTTATCAACCACTAAGGTCATCAATTTCTTCATTGTTAAAGCGGATTCTCCATATAATGTTATACTCGGAAGGGATTGGCTAGTGGGGGTCAAGGCGATCTGTTCGCCATACCACTTAACGATCAAAATCCCGTCAAAAAACGGGGTGATCATAGTTCGAGGTGACCAAAAAAGGGCAAAAGAGTGCATGCAGATTGCACTTCGAGGTGCCGGGGCACCCCAACACTCTCAAGCATAGCAATTACAGTTACCCGAAGAGTTGAGGCAGGAGCAAGAATCCGCATCAGATGAGCCGGTGAAAAGCATAGTACTCTACGAAGGCGACCTATCTAAGGTCGTCAAAGTAGGCTTCGCAGGAGGTGCCGAACTCCACCGGCAGATCGTCCAACTTCTTCGGGAATACAGAGATGTTTTTGCCTGGACTCCCCTCGACATGACCGGAGTAGCGCCCAACATCATCACTCATCGGCTGAATATCAACCCCGAAGTGAAACCGGTAAAACAGAAGCAACGAGTCTTCGCGGCAGAACGAAGTCAAGTCATTCATGACGAAGTGCAACAGCTTCAAAAAGCCGACATTTTGTTCGAGGTCAAATATCCGACGTGGATAGCCAACCCGGTCATGGTCAAAAAACAACAAGGAGGTTGGCGGATGTGCATTGACTATACCGACCTCAACAAATATTGTCCAAAGGACTGCTATCCCTTGCCCAACATAGACAAAAAAGTAGAAGCCCTAGTCGGTCACAAGGTCTTCAGTTTTCTAGATCTATATAAGGGGTATCACCAAGTACTGATGAGTGAAGAGGATGCGCCGAAGACAGCTTTCATCACGGACTTCGGCGTGTTTGCCTATAAGAAGATGCCATTTGGGCTTAAAAACGCGGGAGCAACCTATCAAAGGATGGTCGATAAGATATTCGAACAACACATTGGAAAGAGTGTTGAAGTCTATGTTGATGACATCGTCGTCAAAAGCAGAGAACCAACGACCTGTGTTAACGACCTGAAGGTTGTCTTTGACCTACTTCGGAAAGTAAATCTGAAGCTAAACCCTGAGAAATGTACTTTTATGGTACGATCAGGGAAATTCCTGGGGTGCTGGATTTCGCAAGAAGGTTTAAAGGCAAACCCCTCTAAAGTTCGAGCCGTCCAAGAGATGAAGGTCCCGAAAACCATTCATGATGTGCATCAACTGACTGGCTGTTTGGCAGCGTTAAGTCATTTTTTATCTAAGGCCGCCGAAAAGCAGCTCCCTTTCTTCAAAATTCTCAAGAAGGCACCCGACTTTGAATGGAAGGACGAGCACAAAGCGGCGTTTGAAGAGCTGAAGAAATACCTGGCCAGACTCCCAACTTTGTCTGTTCCGAAAGATGGAGAGGTCCTCTCCCTATACCTCGCAGCCTCGGATGAAGCTATAAGTGCTGTACTAGTTCGGGAGGAAGGACGACGGCAGTTTCCTGTTTATTTCATTAGCCGAGCCCTGAAAGGACAGGAGACGAGGTACCAACCATTGGAAAAAGTCGCCCTTGCACTAGTGAATGCCGCTAGAAGGTTGAGACCGTATTTCCACGCACACACCATACGAGTTCTAACCGACCTGCCACTTCGCCAAGTCCTGACAAAACCTGAAGCATCGGGTAGAATTGCAAAGTGGGCTGTCGAACTCGGCGAGCACGACATAAATTTCTGTCCTCGGCAGGCGATAAAGGGACAAGCCCTAGCAGATTTCCTGGTAGAGGCTAAGTTCTCCGAAGCACCAAAACAGGACGAACTCCCGCAAAACAAAGTCGAAGCCGAGCATCCTAAGGAGCCCCCACATGACTGCTGAAAAGTTTACGTAGATGGCGCTTCAGGTCGTACAGGCAGTGGAGCGGGAGTCATGCTAATTAGTCCGGATGGAAAGGAGACAGCATATGCACTTCGGTTTAGCTTCCCAACGACGAATAATGAAGTCGAGTACGAAGCGTTAATTGCTGGACTTCGCCTAGCTCATTCTTTGCATATCCGAGCGGTTCAAGTTCATAGTGACTCCCAAGTCATAGTGAGCCACATGCTAGGCAGATACGAGGCAAAAGGAGAAAGAATGAAGAAGTATTTGCAAAAGGCAAAAAGTCTGCAAGAAGACTTCGAATACTTTGAGTTGCGGCGTATTCCGAGAGGGGAAAATAACCGAGCTGACGCCTTAAGCAAACTGCCATCATCTTCGACAAATCCACCTGTAGAAGAAGTCACGCTTCGAAGCATTGAAGAAGCCGAACTGAACCTCGTACAGGAAGATGAACCAAACTGGATGACTCCCTACAGAGCCTACTTAGAGGAGGGAGAACTTCCCCGCGACAAGCTCGAAGCAAGGAAACTACTAAGCAAAATCCCGAAGTATACCTTAGAGCAAGGAGTGCTATATCGAAGGTCGTATCTCCAACCCCTTTTAAGATGCGCCGGGCCAAATGAGGCAAATTATGCACTAAGAGAAGTGCACGAAGGAGCGTGCGGAAGTCACATCGGAGCTCGAGCGCTAGCAAAAAGGTTATGAGGTGGGGATACTATTGGCCTACAATGTCTCAAGATGCAGCCGACATTGTCAAAAAATGTCCGAAGTGCCAGATCCATGCGACGGTGCCGAGGTTACCTCAAACCGACTTCGTAGGCATGCAAAGCCCCTGGCCGTTCGTGCAATGGGGAATAGACATCGTTGGACCATTTGACAAAGCTCCTGGACAGCTTCAGTTCCTCATCGTAGCCATCGACTACTTTACGAAGTGGGTCGAGGCTGAGCCCGTGGCTAAAATCACGAGCAAGAATGCCCTCAACTTCGTCTGGAAGAATATAGTCTGCCGCTTCGGTGTACCTCGCATTCTAGTATCGGATAACGGGACACAGTTCACAGACAGAACATTTAAGGAATGGTGTGAAGGTCTCCACATTCAGCAAAAATTCACTTCGGTAGGTCACCCTCAAGCGAACGGCCAGACTGAAGTCACGAACCGAACAATTGTTAAGGGGCTCAAAACTCGCCTCGATAAAGCCAAAGGGGATTGGGCAGCAAATTTACCCCAAGTCCTATGGTCGTACCAAACGACTCCCAGGACCTCGAACGGTGAAACACCTTACAGTTTGGTGTACGGAACCGAAGCAGTGATCCCGGTAGAGATCGGCTTGCCGAGCCATCGCACGCTCAACTTCTCCGCCGAAGCCAATGAAGAAGGACTTCGGATTGGACTAGACCTGCTGGAAGAGAAGCGAGACCTAGCCTACATTAGGGAAGCAAAGTACAAGCAACAAGTAGCTCGGTATTATAACCGAAGAGTGAATTATCAGCAATTCCAAGTAGGCGACCTCGTACTTCGAAATAATGAGGTCAGTAAGGCAGAAAGGCTTGGCAAATTGGAAGCCACATGGGAAGGACCTTATCGAGTTGAAGAAGTCCTCGGCAAAGGGTCATACAAGCTCGCCCAGTTATCCGGTGAGCCAATACCCCGAACATGGCATATTTCTCATTTAAAGAGGTATTTTGCATAGGTGGAAAGGATTAAATTTGGAGTTGTTTAGTTCATGTAGGTCCTGAGTTAGGTCGTCCTGCTATTCTATCTTTAATTTTGTTTTTTTTTTATTTTTTATTTTTATTTTTTATTTTTATTATTATCAATAAAGTTCATTTTTTCTTTAAACTTCGGTCTTGCATATTTCATTCTGCATGTCTCCTTTCCACTAATGTAAAGTATCTCGCCTTTGTTCTTAAAACCCTGACGAGGGTAAGTCAATATCCGTCACGGATAAAACTAAACGCGCGTAAGGGGACCACCCCTATCGATAAATTCGACAAACAAGGAACTATAAAACCCTTACCTTGTCTTTTGACGTGAACGGGTTTATCAAAGGCCGAAACCTTGTCCTCTGACGAGGTGAGCCGAACGAAGGCCGAAACCTCGTCATCTGACGAGGTGAGCCGACCGAACAAAGGCCGAAACCTCGTCATCTGACGAGGTGAGCCGAACAAAGGCCGAAACCTCATCATCTGACGAGGTGAGCTGACGAGGTGAGCCGAACGAAGGCCGAAACCTCGTCATCTGACGAGGTGAGCCGACCGAACAAAGGCCGAAACCTCGTCATCTGACGAGGTGAGCCAAACGAAGGCCGAAACCTCATCATCTGACGAGGTGAGCCGAACAAAGACCGAAACCTCATCCTCGGTTCGAGGTAGTTGAATAAAGGCCAACACCTCATCATAAAGGACCGAATTACGTCTAAGGATGAGATGGGTCGAACTTCATCTTCCCATGAAGTAAGCTGTATAAAAGCCCAAACTTTATTATTTAATAAAAGGGGCCATGATATAAAACACAATTTCATTACTCCATATAAGGAATGATTACAGTTACAAGGACGACTATATCAAGGAGGTGCCGCTGAGCTCGAAGGTTTGCTACAATTGAACCATCTATCGGCAAAATTCTTCCTAGGCGGAGGTGAAGGCAAACCCATAATATAATCAATAGGAGCAATACCTCGGCCTCTAAGCGCAGAGAAGCCACGACCTCGGCCTCGAGCTGCAGGGTTCCGATTTGGGTTACCTGACACAGAACCTCGAGCTCGACCTCGCCCTACTGATACTCTGACTCCTGGATTTCGAGCGGGGATTCGAGTTTGCTCGCATGGACCCTCCAAAAAAGCCCTAGAAGCTGCATCTAGTGTTCTCGAATTGCCCGAACTTGAAGAGCTCGTATCAGGAGTTAAATATTGCAGCAGTTTATGCCGATGAACTTTTACAGTATCATACGAATTGATGGCTTTGACTAGCTCGTCAACTAATCCCAGATACTCCCAAGAGTCCTCGCCATGATCGTGCCTGAAACGCGGAAGCCACTCTCTTTTTTGGTCAACTTCAACCAAGACCTCAGTGATGGTCGGCTTCCCGCTACGGCGGATCATGGTTTCGTATTCCTGAAGCTCTTCTACGATACGCTTGACTTTTACCCTTAGCCTGCTGTGCTTCTCATTAAGTTCGATCAGTTGAGCTTGTAATCCATCCGATTGAATTTGAGTAGCCTGCCGTTTCACTTCGGCCTCGTTCTCGATATGGCCTATCTTGCTTTTCCAGTGCAAAACCTCAACCTTCGCTGCACAAGTTGATGTTGAAGTCGAGATATTTTTTCCAGACAAGACGATAAGTTGCCACAGGTCGGAGAAGACTACAAAAAATGGAAACAAATTTCTAATAAGAAATCAAAAATTTCATTCCTTCGGCAAAATGCGCCATCTTATTGATGACGAAGTACATATTATAAAAAAAAAATAAAAAAAATGAGGAGGCGATCAACTGACCTCCTCCTCGTTTCGAGGTACATCTCCTAGCACTTCAGCCTCTCTACCAGAATCGCCACCAGCTGTGCTCTCGGCCTCGGTTCTTTTCAGAGCCACATTTAGCTCGGCAATAATCGCATCCATTTCCGGATCACGATCCACCGAGCTGTCCCGAATCAATTCGGCAGTAAGCAGGTTGGTAGAGGCTGCCAAGCTCTCAAGCAGAGGAATCTCTTTCAGCTTCTTCAGTACAATCTCTGCAAAGGCTCTGTTGAGATCCTCCACGGACACCTCCTTGTGCCCGTACTTCGCCTTATCTAGGTCCGGGATGTCAGCGACGATGGCCTCAACAGCATCAGAGACACTTTGAGTGGTCAGCACCTCGGCCACGTCACCGCAGAGACCCGAGAAGAACTCGGACAGGAAGAGCCTTTCAGTATACGCTCGAAGAAGTGCCCCTTGACGAGCCACAGCCTCGGCCTCGGCCGCAGCCAATTTAGCCTTCAGCGAGGCCACCTCCTTCCGAGCCACATCAGCATCGGCAACAGCTTCATCTTCCTTCCTTTTGGCCTCCTGGGCCTCCAGCCTGACAGCAGCAAGCTCTCCAGTTAAACTTGCCTTCTCTTCTTCCAGTCGACGACAAATTTGGTTTGTCTCGTTGAACTTCGAGACCCCATCGTTTACAAAGTTGGTAAGGGTAGACGCACTTTTCACCAACCCGTCCACCCAATTTTGGAAAGTCGCTGAGACCAGATCAGCATCCTGTCAATTCCTAAGGAGATCAGCCCCGAGATAATATACATCCAAGCATAAAAGAATGAACTTCTTACCTCAGGATAGACCCGGCGCTGCTTTTCCAGCTCCACCACCGGGCAAGCCATACTAACTGAGGGCTGGCCCACAGTCAGAGTCTGGACGTCCTTTGCCGAAACCTTTTTGCTCAGTTTCGGCACTTTCGTCCGACGAACTAACGAGTCCGGAGAAGGCGACCTCAGTGGGGACAACTCCGGTACGCTGGCAGTTCGTTCACTTGCAGTTCGTTCCGAGGACGCCTCAGAACCCACTTTTTCTAAAAACGCGGCATCCTCGGATCTCAGCCTCTTCCTCTCTTTCACCAGTTTCACCACTACAACCAGAGTACAAAAGACATTACGCGTCATAGAACATATATTTTGCAAGCTGTAAAAAGAGACGGACGAAAACCTCACCCTCCTCGGATACGAGGTATTCTTGTTAAACGGGCTCAGCCCGGCCGACACCAGCTCGGCTTCGGTGTAATCCCGTAATAGTGTACCTTGCTGATCTAACCTAGCCACGGCATCAGCCAGGTCTACGTTGGGATTCTGACTCTCTGGCTTACTACCTTTCTCTCGCCACATGAGGTGGGGGACCTCGGCAGAACGACAAAAAAAGAACTTATTCTGCCAGTTTGTAAGTTTCGATTTCGTTACTAAACGAAACGAATCCTTACGAACCGGTGTCAGATAGAACCACCCCGTCTCGCCCAACTTAAAAAGAACAAACTCAGTATCAGGTCTACTGAAACTGGTATACCCATTCTAGAAGCTTCTACAACTAATCCTACGAGCTGTTTGAATGAGTTCGGTGCAATTTGACCCATTGCAATACCTAGTCTACGGAGTAAAGCCCCAAAAATAGGAAACAGAGGAAACCGAAGACCGTGCTTCAAACTGTCTTCATATACAGTAAAGAAGCCGTCCGGGGGAGAACAAGCTCTATCTCCCGGACCGGGGGCAACTAGTAAAACGGAGGACGAAAATTGATAATTTCTACAAATATTTATAATATTTTCGGCGCTAAGAGACGACATATAATCTTGGACTTTTTCCTTAGTCACCGGCGCAAAACGACAACACTCAACTACCCTAGGTGACAAAGCTTCTACAGTAAAAGTGTTTATTTTTACAGTAGAAGGAAAAGATTGCATTGGGTGCGACGATGACCCACCAACGGCTTCATCATCGTTACCTCTACCGCTGGAAAAAGGAGAGGAAGAAGGATCCATAACTTACTTGTGAAAATTATCGGCGGAATGACTCCTAACAGTGATTTGATGGCACAAACGTGCGGCGATTCTAGCAACAGCAGATGGGAGACGGCAGCTCTTTTTCAAATGCAAATTAGGGCGAAATGGGGAAGAAGGCGTACAGTGGAAGTTTTATTCAAAAACTTCCGCCCCATTCAACTCCCACCATAACAGCGCGACACGTGTCCCACTAACTCGGGACTCCAACCGTTGCTCCGTGCTCGGCTTCGCTCTTCAACTTGAGATCGTCCTCGTCTTACCGAGGCTACATACAGTTCGGCCTCGTCGAACTGGTAATTTTTGAAGGAGTAATCCGAAATTACGCTTCACCTCGTTCTGACGGGGCGGTATGCATTTCGCCTTCGTCGAATTTCTAATTTCAACGAGGCATATGCACTTTCCCAACTCCTATTTCAACCTATCTACTCTGCGTCACACCTCACTTCGACATCTTGTGGGGGGGGGGGGGATGTGATAGGACATGGCCTAGCTACTAGGCCCAAGCATCGAGCCCAATATAATTGGGCCTCGACAGTTAAGCTCGGCCCAACTAAAGCCCCTATTCCCTATGCAGCTCGGCCCGATCCACTTAAGCTCGGCCTCGTCAGCTCCATCCTACTTCAAAGAGACTTCTACACCAAGGCAACTCCTACATGACTACAATTCAAGCTCTAAGAGATATAGAAGCTCGGTGTTTATCCAATAAAGGAGGAGATCAAGCCAAAGAGTCCTAATAGGAAAAGACTTATAATCCTAGTCGAATTCCGTATGTAAACACTTATAAATAGGGGTTAGAATAGGTTGAGAGGGGGGAACAATCTTGTAATCACTACTCATACAAGCAATAAAGATCTATACTCTTCCGCCCGTGGACGTAGATCTATTCCAATAGATCGAACCACGTAAATCCCTTTGTGTTCCGTTTGCTTTCGTGTTCGTTAAATCCCAGTTCTCGTGCATTAACCTTCTTGCGAAAATAAGATCGATCAAG